>BMAW01018849.1:93616-192039 GCA_019974015.1 Nephila pilipes | reverse complement strand
CCCCCCCCCCCCCCCCCCCCCCCCCCCCCCCCCTCGTGCTAGAACAAGAAATTAATGTAAAGTATATTGGTGAGTTTTATTATTTCAAAATCATGTAAAAATGGGGTTGGATGTACATGTTCATTGATATTTTAGTCGATTGCTATTATCATCTGTCTTAAGAAATTCTTTTTGAAAAATTAACTATAAATTCTTATTTTGTTTTATTGTTTTAAGTAGAAATGCTTATTATTGTTAAATTCAAATGGATTAGTTTTCCGCATTTTAGTTTAACTTTTCTCATGAAATAAATAACTTAACTGCTTATTTAAATCTGGATTTTTTTTTACAGCTTTTAACTGCTTTTGGGTGAAATATTTTTTCTAATTTAATAATAATCATTATTCTAATCCAGCAACAATATTAAACAATTCTATTTCTGCTTTGGTTTCTTTTTTTAAAAAAAAGGATTTTCTTTTTTCAAGTAGCTTGCTGTCTTTCATTGTCTCTTCTTCTCCTTCGTATTCTTTATGTAAATCTTTTCTTTATTTTTTAAAATAAGTTTTATTTTTACGCTTAAATAATTTTTAGGTTTATATACACATTTCTGTTCTTTCAAAATTTATTGTTAAGTACAAAATTTTGGTTTTGGTTCTCTCTGTATTGTATAATGTACTAATGTTTGCTTGCATTTTTGTTACACACACTCACATATTTATGTAATGATTTCACTTAAATTTAATTTAATTTCCTAATTTATACTTTGGTGGGAGAAATCCGCCACCATAACTTATTTGCTTTTTTAAAACACATTGGCTTTTTACACCAAATATAATGTTTTAAATTTTTATCTTTTTCACTTTGTGTTTGTTTAATTTTTTTAAATTTATTTCATTCTGATTGATTACAGCAAGTGTTTGGTGCAGCATAGCCTACTTTGGCTCTTGCACCATTAAATTCCACAGTCACTCACTCACTCACTCACTCCTACTTTATACTATGCATTAACTATCACAGTGAGGAATTAATCTTTATTTCTTGATACAATTCCTTATAAGCTTTTAATTTATTGGATCATGGAATTTCTTAATCTGCTTAGTGTTTGGGATGCTTCAAATGCAGTAGGGATAATCCCTACTAGACTCTTCATCTCCCTACAAAATACCTAAAGATCCCTATATCTATGACTATGTGCTTTGAATAATTCTTGCTTTAGCTTCTCCAAAAGGGAAATTTTTTATCACTGTGTTGTAATAGCTTGTCTGGGTAGGCTCATGTCCATCACAATCACAATGATTTTGTTCCCACTGTTGTGTAAGATAAATGTTCCTTCACTGTGCTACAACTGAATTAAAATATGTTTTAAATCTCAAATGTTTATACATACAATATATATATATATATAATTCAGTTAGAAACAAAAAATTATATTCTGAGAATTAACCGACACCTGAATGATGTCGGTTAATTCTTCGTTTCATTTTGATATATATAAAAGGTAATACATCATGTAACTTTCATTTTTCTCAACACTGTCATTCTTTTCAAAAGTAGGTCTTTTAATTTCAATTATCTTTTATTCTAATTTCAAAACCATACCATGAGAATTCTTTAAATATCAATTTGATTTTTAAAACTAAATTTGATCTTTAAAGACATTAAAGATTTTTTTTTTTTTTTGTTGATTAATTTAATTAATAATTTTTTAGGCAACATGAGATGTTTTATTTTCTGAATCAGCTGTATTTTTATTCACATTTCTTTCTCCTATTATTCTGTGTGAAAATTAATTTTTAAAATATTGGGAAGATAAACAAATTTTAAATTCATTGTTAATGTTATATCAAAGCAATCGATTTGAATTATAATTTAAATTCATAAAACTAATTTGTTGCTACATAAAATGTATTTCTGTTCATGAAATGACAGTACACATTCATCATTTTAGGTACCAAACCTAGGGTATATAATTTAAACATTTATATTTGGCATTATTTTAGTATGGATAAGTGTGTTAGAAAAATTTAGTCATTTTCATTTCTCTCAAAATTTATGGAAATGTTAAATATGTATTTCAAAGTTTTTTGGATTAATTGTTCATTTGCAAGTTTTTTTTAATTCAAAAGAGTTTTTTTAATATAAATCATTTCCTTTCTTGGTCAAAAATGTAATATTTAGTATATGTGAAACCTTTTTTTCCCCCCCAATGCAGTAACTGTAATAATTTAAGTAGGGGTTTTAAGAAAAAGACTTGCTCAATTTTTTTTAGGGGAAAGAAGATACACACACACACTCTGACAATTTTTACTTATTTGGAAGTAAAGCATTTAATTTTCATAAAAAGTCCTATTTATAAATTGTAACTTTTTAAACTGATTTCTTTATTTTTATTTGTAGAAATAATGAATATAATTTCTCCTTTTTACCATTAATTCTTTGTTTGTCTATGAAACAAATAATGTTTTATGACAAATACTTTATTTAAGCTCTTTTTTTTTAAGAGGGAGCATTAGTTATAAATTTATAAGTAATGCTCACTTTTTGTTTTAATAAATTTTATGCTATATTTCTTTATTTTTTTTTTTTTATTTATGATATATTTTTAAAAAAATGATATATATATATTTTATTTTAGGTGTCAATAAATCTACAATAAATAAACAACTTGAGTCAAAACCTGAAAATCCTTTAGTAAAACTTGAAAGTTATGTAAGTAGTCCCAATTATGCACAGAGACAAGTTGGTTTTTGTGCCCAATGGTCCTTAGATAACTTATGTAAGTTAATTTTTTTTTTTAAATATTTTTTTTAAATTTATGGATTCCAGTTTATTTGCCACTGATACTTAAAAAAGTTAATTATATAAATGTATGCTTCATGGCTATTGAGCCATGCATTTTTTGAGTGGGGGGGAGGTATAATAATGATAATATCTTGTATTGTCTTTCCTAATTGTTATTTTCAATTATAATCAAATAAATTAATTGTTAAATTAGTATTATTTTGAAGACTTTTTTTTATTGCTTTGGATATATTCTACTTTTATGTATGAAATTTTTTGTTCTGTGTTTTACAATATTGCTTTGAATGTGTATACTTTACAAATTTTAATACAAAAAATAAACTTATGAATTTCAAAAACATTGTTCATTGCATTGATGCAGTTAAAAAGACGTGTATAAAAGAATTTATATTAAATCTAAATTTTGGAAAATTGTTATTTGTTATAAAAAAGTCATAATTGAGCTTTTAATATTGTAAAATTTTATCATTCAGTTAAGTTATGTTTTAAAATCAGTATGTGTCTTTCTATTGTTTAAAGAATTGTATCATGACATTACATTTTGTTAATATTTATCTTTGTCTTTTTTTCCCCCGCACTTTGATCTTTTGGCAGTTATTAAAAAAGTAAGTTGTCAATTTTATACTTCTTTATTTTCTTGTTGTTAGTAATAGCACATAAGTATTTATAATCTGTAACATGTTTTATTAATTTTTTACATTATTTGCCCAATCAGTCAGAAGTAAGAAAAATGTGAATGTTATTGAAATAATGAAGTGTAAAATGTGCATCTACCTTTTTTTTAATTAAAAATTTTATAAGAACAAAATAAAGAAGATTTGTCTTCTGTTATGTAGTAAAATAATTAGTTTATTTAATTTTTTTAAACTGATATCTTTAGTAAACATTTAATTAGTTTTTGTATTAATTTAAAATGAATAATTGAAAAGCTAAATATATATTTTTTCAAATAAGTAACAGCAATGAAAAAAGTGGAATAATTAAGTTATAAATTGAAGCTTTATTTAATTTTTTTTTAATTATATAAAAAATGCTTTTTAGTCTACTCAATGCATTGTTTGATTTAACAAACATTTTGCATTTATTTTAATGTTTTGATGCATGGGAATAGAGCACTGTTATATCTAATAATATTTATTGCATGAAAAACTAAAATGATTATATGATAAAAAAATCTATTGTACAACACTGGTTTTATGTCGTTAAAGTATATTTTATTTAATGTTTACATTTATAAAATTTTGTATTATATGTTCTATTTATTCTAATTTTGTTGATGTTGAGAGTGAAATAGTGCTACATCTGTCAAAGACTTTTAATAATTGTAAAAAAAGGAAGTAATTATGAATTGCATATTAAAATGAAAATATAGCTGGGGTAGATTAGTTTAATAATTTTGATTTGATGTAATTACAGAGATTATTGCATCAATAAAATTTAATATATTTTACTTCTAAAATATTGACATTTTTTCATATATTTCATCTTTTGTCATAGGGAAGGCCATTTACATTTGAAAGTGTTGACAGAACTAATTTGAATGCCATGCTCAACAGTAATGATGTTAGTGAATATTTAAAAATTTCTGCTGATGGATTAACAGTAAGAAGTTTTTTTAAATTTTATATATCTGCATTTTTTATGCAATTAATTTCTTTTTGGTTCATTCAATAAAATTTAAATTATTTTTTAAATCTTTAAAACATTTTTATTGTTTTATGTATTTTCTTTAAAACGAACTAAAGTCAAAATATTAAATTTTATTCTAATTACAGGCTCGTTGTGATGCATCATCTTTTGAGAGTGTTAGGTGTACCTTTCAGGTTGACTCTGGTGTGTGGTATTATGAGGTTACAATTGTTACTTCTGGGGTAATGCAAATTGGTTGGGCTACACGTAACAGCAAGTTCCTAAATCATGTGGGTATTGTCATTTTATTTCTTTTTCTAGTTATTTTTGTAAAATAAATTTTGTAAAACTATTTATTTTTGATATTTTAACAAAATTTAATTTTGTTTCGTTTTAGGAAGGTTATGGGATTGGTGATGATGAATATTCATTAGCTTATGATGGCTGTCGTCAACTTATTTGGTACAATGCTGCTAGTAGTTCACATACTCATGCTGTTTGGAAACCTGGTAGTTAAAGTTCAAATATTCAGAAATAATTAGATTTAGTGATTAATCTAATAAACAGTAAATTTTCAAATTTGTTCTGTTTTATTGTTGGTGTATATACAAGTTTTTTGGCTAGTTCATTTTATTAGTTTTTATCATAGTATAAATTAATAACATTTTATAGTAATCATGTTTAAATTCATTATTTTAATAAATAAATAATTTCATATAAGCTTGAGTTATTTTTATATTGATGGAATTATACAGTTCATTAACACATTGTCTTACTTTTAATATGCAACTTTTTTTTTTAATTTCATCATATCTTTTTTTTTTTTTTGTTTTTATTTTAGAAAATTTACTTTTTAGAATTGTTATATTAATGAATTTGTTTTTTTTTCTTCTGAAATTCATTTCACTACACTAAAGTAATATTTTATTGTCCTTTGTTGTGTTTGTGAGTTAAATTTTTTTTTGTTTTTGTAGGTGATGTTTTGGGATCTTTATTAGATGTAGAACATTCTTATGTCATATTTTTTTTAAATGGAAATCAGCTACCACCATGTTCCCAATTGTTTCAAAATGCTAGGTATTTTATTTACCGTTGCTCTCTTGAATATGAAATTTTCATATTGATGTTTTTATTTTTGTAGAAAATGAATATTGAGGTATTTATTATACCATAAACATTTATCTTTTTAAAATATTCCTTTGTAAATACAATAGTACCTTTATAAGTTGAAATTAGAATACTGTGGTTGATTATGCTTATCTCTACCTACATATTTCTGTCTTGTATTGATTTAGGGATTATCTAAAATCAAATTTAACTATAATACAGCAGTATAACATATAGTTTAATTAAACATATAATTAACCTAATAATTATACTCTCATTGATTGTTGGATAGTTCTCATAAAGCTTTAATTTTGTCCACCAAATTAAGGGGACATATATTAATGTTATTTCATAGTTAATATTAATGTTATTTCATTTCAGAGAATCTCCAATTTCAATATATTACTGATACAAATGTTTAAAAGGATTTTCCTTTTAAAAAGATAATTCTAAAATAATTTTTCAAATTAATGAGTATGTTCAAGTTATTAGATAAATTATACCATCATTAAAGAACTGTCTTTCAACTACACATTTTATCAATGGTTTTGAGTTGCAAAATAAGTATCGAATAGGAAAAAAATGTCTTGAAATTATACAGGGTGTCCAAGAATTATCTTTCCTATTTTATTCTCTAACAACTTCTAAGCTAAAAAATATATATTTACATTCGTCTTTCTGCAGTTAATGGTGCAACTCATCGATTTTTTTTTTCTGTGTATGGGTACACCTCAATATGTGCATCATGTGTGGCCCTAAGCACATCTAGTCTGTATTCAGTTTCCTGCCAGGTGTTCTGTAACATCTTGTCTGTGATAGTGGTAAAAACATTTGTAATGCAGTTTTTTAAATCAGAACTGTCAATAACCTTTGTCTGTTAAACAGCATCCTTCAAATAACCCCACAGAAAGAAGTTGTGGTGTGTTACATATGGAGACCTTGGTGGCCATGAATTTGCCCACCACGTCCAATCCATAGTTGGGAAAGGTTTCATCTAGGTAATAACAGACTGCTCTTAACCAATGTGGTGGAATACCATCCTGCTGGAGACAAACATTGAGGTGCAAATCCTCTAACTGAGGAAAGCAAAGAGTTGAAGCATGTCCAGGTAGATGCCACCATTAACTGCGTTTTCAATGAAGAAAAAAAGTACCCAATGATTTAGTTTGAATGCGAGCAGTGCACTTGACCTTTTCAATCTTATATAGGGTCTTTTTATTTATTTAAATCCTGCAATTCTTTTAAGAACCTGCATTGTGCACAAGTGCGACTCTCGATCGCCTAAAAACATATGAGAGGAAGGCTCCCCAGTAATTAAGAGACGAGTGTAGGAAGACTGAGAGAAAAAAAAATTAACGAGAAACTATCGCTGTTATATGAAAGGAATATTTTGCACAATGCAGCCAGCAGTAGTGATTACAAGCAAAGAATAGAAATTCACCGATTGGAACATATGATTTGTGCATGCACCGAATCTCGAATTCCAGTCCTCCCACATTGTTATGGCTGCCAAGACTTGGAGACATTGTTTAGGGACATGAAAGGTGTAAAATAAGTGGGAGTGCACTTCTGCGTACGCCGGTGAAATACCACTACCTTCATCGTCTCTTTACTTACTCGGTAGTGCGGAGTTCACTCCAAATTGATGGAGTTAGTATGGCTTTGAAATAATAAGACATTGGTCTTTATTATGATCTGTTCCTGAGAATGTGTCTGGTGGGGAGTTTAACTGAAGCAGTATACCTGTCAAATGATAATGCAGGTGTCTTAAGGCCAGCTCTGCAGGGACAGAAACCTCACGTAGAGCAAAAGTACAAAAGCTGGCTTGATCCTAATTTTCAGTACAATTACGAACCGCGAAAGTGGGGCCTATCGAAACTTTAGATATTACAAGTTTTAAGCAAGAGGTGTCAGAAAAGTTACTACAAGGATAACTAACTTATGGCGGCCAAGCATTCATAGCGACGTCCCTTTTTGATCCTTCGATATTGGCTGTTTCATGTGGGTTTCGGAACCCCAAATTTGTACATTAGGACAGTTTATCTGGCCAGACACATGAAATGTTGACTCAATACTAAAGCACACCTGTTTCAAGAATCATTCATCTTCATCGATACAGTGACATCTCTATGGCAAACTGTGCATTTTGGTTTGTATGCTGGTAACAATGCCTGCAATAACTGTACCTTATATAGAGACACAACTGTTTGAGAAACACCTTGTGGGTATTTGCAGTTGTCTAGCAGCTGAATGAATTGACTTTTTTGGACTGCACAGAAATGTTTCACGTACCCATTCAGTATTTTACAACGTTTTTCTGAATTTCACTTGGTGTGTGTGAGTGTCATCAAATTTTCGATCGTTAATTTAACCAACTTCCCATCAAGCTAGAACTCTGAAACTTCGGGAATCGTTCTTACTCGCCTAAAAATTTTTTACTCACAAAGGGGAGATAGTAAGGATTGCTGACTTTTAATCAGTAATCATTCGCAAGAAAGAAAGATTTCAATATTTGGCGCCATGTCATATCACAATAATTTTTACGGAATTCTGGTTCCCATTTTTAATAGAATGACTTACAAACTTTCAAATGCATGTTTTGATTTTATATTATGAATTTTTTAATATGCTCACAAATGTCTCTTTTTAAGTAAATTTTTAAGTTAAAAATTATGTTTTCTAGAATTTGATGTACATCATTGCAGAAGTACTAAGAAAGTGGAATTTAAATTATTGGCATGTCAACTAGAAATCATGAATTAATAAAAATTGTTAGATACACAACTTTTATTTGTCCCATTCGTAATTTTTTAGTTTACGCAAATTGCTAAAAATAATTTAATCTGGAAAAGAATTTAATGTATCCATTGCTTAATTATGAGATAGATTGATGAAGGATGTGGTGCAATATAGGCTAATATCCCTTAAGTATGAGAAAAATATTAATAAGGCAATATATAATAAATATTTGTCTGTTGAAATAATTTCAGAATTTTTTTAAAAAATTTTATTCTTATTTTTGTGCAATGTTTTCATGTTCCTTAAAAAATAATAAAGTTCATTTGCGTTTTGTCCACGTTTTTGGGTCTAGAAGAGTATGACACATAATACATGTAGATTTATCTACACTTAGCCAATCATACTCAAATTAGACTCACCTCCTCTCCTCGCGGTTAGATCTGGTAATCCAAAAATGTTTAGAAACTAAGAAGGAAAGGCTTGTATGTGTTGTATAATTTTTTAGTAAAAAATATTCAATAAATTATTGATTAAATTGAAATTATAATTAAATTTGTTTGTGTGTTTATCATGTGTTTGTTTTGAATTTAATGTATAATAATTAATATACTTTGTCATTATATAAAAACGTTTTTAAAAACATTGTTCGTTTTTAAAAACGTTGGTTTTTATCTTGAATTATTTATCACTTGTGGTCATGAAGCTAGTGTGCCATTTATGGATCCTGAGTCTAGATTACAGGCCCTTTTAAATTTGGTTCGGAAGTTCCACTTAATCTATATGTCCGGTTTGCTTTCTATGAACCATGCCACACATTGTGCTTTCTCCTGTGGGGTCCACAACTGGCTAGCTTAAACAGGAAAAAAAAAAAAAAAACTTGATGAGTTGCTTTATTAACTGCAGAAAAAAAATTTAAATATCTTTTTTAGCTTAGAAGTTATTAAGAATTTTAAAGTTGTAAAGGTAATTCTTGGACATCCTGTATATATATTTATAAAAACTTTTTTAGTGATACCTCTAATAATTCATTCTATAATACTGTATTACTGTTAATTTCTTTTAAATGTTGATCTGTTGTTGAATGAGATTTTTATTTTTTCCTTTTGTTTTATGTTAAAAAAATAGATTGAAATTTTTTTAGTAATACATTCAAATATTTTTCATGAACAGTTGATATTCAGTGTCTTTCTTTCCTTCTTTAAAAATATGTACTTGATCCATTTATCCAATAGAGTAACTAAAATTAGATTGTAAGTTACAATTGAAAGTGTTAAATTAAAATGAGAAATGTTATATTTAGAGTGTTGAATTAAATCAAAATTTTCAATTTTATGATTGTAATTTTTATTTAAATGTTTAATTCTAAAAGTTCAAAAATAAAATTTTTGATGTCATGTTTAATTTATTTGATTTATGTATAATATTTTCTTTCTTTCTTTTTTTTTCTGTAATGTATTGTATTTGTTTTTGTAACAAAAAACAACACATAATATTTTCTAATTACCTACAACCTCGAATTTTAACATTGGGATATTTGTAAGTTATTTTTTAGACAGTAGACAACCCATGCAAATACATATTGAATTATCATTTTGTTGATCATAGTGCCCCACCTCAACATTTTTTTTATCATAGCTATATGTATTATGACTGTAGAATTTACTTTCTAAGTAAAAAAAAAAGGGAGGTGGGGAGTAAGTGTTGGATATCTATTGAAATTTTGTACAAATGTCAGTATCTATTGAAATTTTGTACAAATGTCAATATCTATTGAAATTTTGTACAAATGTCAAAAACTGTTAAATAATTATTCAAATTATTGTTATTCACATAAAATTTCAATTAAATAATAATTATTGACTGGAACAATAAACGAGTCATAAAAATAGTCAAACAAATGTTAATTCACCTTTCGTGAAATTTATGGTCACTTTATGACTTTTCATAAAAGTACAGTTGATTAGGAAGTAACCAGTGCTTTTAATTATTGAGGGACTCCATAATTATTACCTTTGTACATTACTTTTTTTGTTCATATATTGGTCACATACTTGCAGCTGGTTGTTTTTGTAGAGTCACAGGTTCGAGCCTTAATGCCACTAAAGACCTGCTCTGTAGCTGGGGTTGATGCATGTTAAATCTGTCGGGGGCCCAAAGTTCTCTTATTGACATGTTGTTGAAGTTAAGAGAGGGGGAGGGAGTGCCAGATCAGGTGTCATCCTCATCACTTGACTGAGGTACAAAATTATGAGGTCCATCGCCAGTAACTCTTGTGTTGCTTCGAATACAATGTTAACAAAACCAAACAAAATCTGTTCACATATTCAATATATATATATATATATATATATATATATATCAATACAATAGCTTATTTATTTTATATTTAGCAGAGTTATTTAATATGTAGTGTTGGGATTCAAATAACGCAACTGATTTGCTATTTTGGTGATGAATTTAGGTATAAAAAAATTTAGTTGATGTAATGTGGAATTATGATTTCAAGTGTCATTTTAACAAATTTGCCTAACTTAACTAAAAGTTAGGTAATGGTTTCTTTGAACTTGTGCAGACTTGCTCAATCTTACCACTAATAATCCAATAAGTTGTTTTTATTCATTATTTAATTTGCTATAAATTTTATTGTTTAATATGCTTTCTACATTGAATCATGTATAATTCATTTACATATAAATGAAATTTTCCCTAAACATTTCAAGAATGGTAAATTTTAATCTTTACTTTTTTATTCTTTTTTCAAGGTCAGGATTTTTTGCAGCAGCTAGTTTCATGTCATTCCAGCAATGTGAATTCAATTTTGGGCGAAAACCATTTAAATTCCCTCCATCAAAAGTAAACTTCCAGTGTTTTAATAACTGTGCCACTCTGTCGAATGAAGAAAAAAAAATTCTTCCAAGGTATGCTTATTTAAGATATATCTTCATCAATTCTAATAGCTATATTTGAATTTATTCACTAAATGTAACATGTATTACTTTAAGAAGTCATTTTTTAAATAAAAGTTAGTTCTTTAAAATTTAAAAAATCCATCTGATTGAAGATTTCATATTTTAAAGCACATTTGTTTTATCGGTTGTGTATTAAATTTCTCTACCTATTTTGTTATTCCATGAATTCTTCCATCTACTCTTCAAATTTCTCTATTTATTTATAATTATTTTTAACCCTCTGACGGTTAGAAAAATCAACAATTTTTGCTGTCTTGTGCACAGTGCTATGGTCGAAAGGTTGCCAAAAGTGGCAGTCTTTTCCCTCCTTGTCACTTCTGAAAATGTCACCCTTTTCTGACAGTGATATACAAAAAGATAGCTTTCTTACTTTTAAAGAATTATGTGGGTTATATTGCTGTAATATTACAATTGCAACTAGCATTTTTCTACAATTCAGGAAATGATAAATATTATGAATATTTGTTTTTAAAATATTAAATTAAAATATTTAAATACATGCAGTGTTAAACTTGATGAAACATTTAATTGTTATGCTTATCTTTTTCTGTGTGGGATGCTCTTTAAAACATGGAATTATTCATTATATATATCATCATAATTCTTATTCATTATCAAAATAAAGTAGCTTTCGCTTTTGAGCCATTTCAGGAGCAATCTCTCACCAAATTACAGAAGCAAATTAACTAGATCAACAACAAGATCAGAAACATTACCCCTCATTTTGCAAAAAAAAAAAAAAAGTCCTTCCATTTGTATGCTATTAAACTAATTTTTCCAGTAGGTATAATTTATATTGTATTTTGTATTATCATGCGTATTGTTTTTTGTTTTTAATCGCAGGTTAATATACAAAGATGAACTCAGCTCGTCAATGCCCATTGGAGAAAAGTAGGGTTTGGTTGTAACCATTAGGGTCAAAAAACTTCAGATGAGCGGAACTTGTCTGCTCACATTTAGGTGCTCTATTCGAATACAGGCTGAGCTCAATCATAAGCATCAAAGGGTTAAATACAGGGTTTTTTTTATTTATTTTTATTTGTATAATCTTTTCACATAGAAAACTCATTTTACTTTGTAAATATACGAGTAATTTTTTTAAGTAAATTATTCAATGAATGTTATATAACGTAAATTATATTTTGAAATACTTTATTTTAAATCAAAACAATTGTAAGTTTATGTATCCCTTAACTTGTGATTTATGTAATACATATATTTATTTTTAGGCACATAAGGCTTGAAAAATTAAGACAAACAAGTGTTAGAGAAGATTCTTGCTCATTATGTTTTGATGGATCTGCAACTGTTAGATTAGATCCATGTCAACATACGTATGTATTCAGAATTTTGAATAAAATTATAGAGATTGCTTTGATGCATGTGTTTTACCTTTTTTAATAATTTTTAATTGGCATTTTATCAGAAAGAAAGACGGAATGTAATTTTGTTACAAAATCTTTTTTTAATGCATTTCCCCCTTCTCTTTTTAGGCCTTTTGTGAAAATGAAAAATTGGAAAAAAATTTAAGAATCTAATTTAAACTGTGCATAATTTAAACTATTATGATAGAAAATTCTTGATTTGTTGCATTTATATTTGAAAGTTATGTGTGGGAAAACTGTCTTTTTTGCAGTATTTTTTATATGTACTAAATTTTTTAATTTAAATTTCAGTATTTCATGTAAATGTTTTATGTTTTAATGAACTCAAATGTTCAGTGTTAAAAAAATAAGGAAGCATAAAAACTGTTTTTGTAGTGATGGATGTGATTTTTATATGTAATTAATGTGAGTATTTAAGAGTAAAATTTCAATAATTAATTTCTTGAATATTGGAAGTGATTACTGAATAAGTTTATTATATTTTTCTCTATTTTTTATAAATCTAATACTGTAAATTCTAAAATTTTTGTAATTGAATTTGATTTTTTTTAAAGTTTAAATATTTTTTTCACTGTGTAAATAAAATAAAACATTGCATGAAATGAAATGAAGTGTTAAATTTTGGTTTTGATTTTGCTATTTAATTTTGTTTATGTATTTAATGTTTCAGCGGCTTTTGTGTTCAGTGTGCCTTGCAACTTGAAGTTTGTCCAATGTGTCGTAGCAAAATTGATGAAAGAGCTGAAATTGGTTGAAAGTAAATGAATTTAGATTTTCTGTTAATACTATTTATTTTGTATCACCCACCCAAGGGACTATTGTTTTAGTTGGATCACTTCCGGCATACCAGATCACTTTTAAATTTTTTTATCATTTGCTTCAACTTTAATTACATTTAGCTTAAATATATTCAATTTTATAATTTATCATTTGCTTTAATTTTAATATTGAAAACTATACTATTGTTCATTTCTTGATATTTCATCGTTTACTTTAATTCTTATATTTAATTAAGTATTTTAATAATAATTATAAAAAAATGCACACCTTGGGTAGCTAAATCTGTTCTTTGTGCCTTTCATGTAAAAATTTTTCAATCTCTTATATTTTGTGTGCAAATCAACTTTTTTTTAAAAAGAATTATAAATTAATTCCTCAGACACACATACTAAAAAAAAGTATTTGAAAATAATATTTGGTGCATTTTTTTATTTTTATTTTTTGAAAGTTAAAAAATACTCTAAACTATTTTTGAAACTTTTATTTATTTGATTAATTTAGTGAAAAAAGTAAGCTTAACAGGTTGTAAATTTTTTTAAAAAAGTGTTATATTCAATGTAAAAAAAAAAAAAGCTATTTTGTTTCATTGGGAATAAAATTTTGTAAAAAGCTACAGAAGTATATTTTTTTATTCATTAAATATTTCAGAAATACTGCATTAAATTATTAACACAAGAATTAACAAAAACACCCAAGGTTTTAGCTTTGGGTCCAAAAAGTAGGCAAAGCAGTTAATTTTATTAAATTTTGTTTATAATGACTGATAAGACTATTGCATGTTTATTATAAAATTTTCTTTTCTAGGTACCTATTCACATGTAACTGTCTTAAACAAATTTGAGTGATTTTGGGATGCTAGTGAAGGGTGTATGTGTTAACAAGTTTCTCTAAAAATGTAAGCTGCCATATTTATTTTAAACAGAGTGAAGATATTCCTGAATGATCTGGAAAGAATGGTTTGTACAAATTTTAGGACATTAATTATTTAGGTTATAATAGCAGAAATGAAAGAGGTTTTTATGTTTAAATGCATGTTTTGTATCACACCACATTTGAAATTATATTTGTTTGTAATGTTGTTCATTTTAATGTTTTCATTTTATTAATGTAACATAATCTCATCTTGTATTTATTTTAATTTGATTACAGTATCAATTTGTTAGAAGTGTAGCCACTTTAAAAATGAAACCTATGCCATTAGACATCACTTTGATATCATCAGTGCCAAATATTACCAACTTTTATGTAATTAATTTGTTTCTATAATATTTTATAAAATTGATGAATCTAATTGAAATCCACTTTTGCCCTTGATTTGTTACTCTTTAATCAGTTTTAACATATTCGTACCTTAAAATCAATGTTCACTCATAAGTAGGAGCTTATTTTGAAGCATTAATTTATTCTATGCTGCATAAATTTTGTTAATAAAAAATTATGTAAAGCTAAAAATAAAATAAATATGCTCAATGTCTTAGATAAAATTATAACCCTCATCAAACGCCCCCCCTTTGGTTTTTTGCATAATTTTTGTGTATACGTGTATAATAAAATTTAAGTTCACCTGAAATAAAAATGCCAATTTACCATTTAACATTCATTTACAATACTCTTGTTTTCTAAATATTTCTTGTCTTATGTATAATTCTTTTTAAAAATACATCATCTTACTATGTGAAAGTCATATTCTCAAATACTTTGTTGATGTACAATAAAATTTTGTTGACTTGCAATAAGTGTAGAGTGAAATTGAACAAATGTATATTTACAGCAATGGAATAGCTATTTTGATTTTTTTTCTGTTGCTGCAATTAAAAATGTTTAAAAATTTACTTGCAATAGCTTATATCATGTCAAAAAATTTTGTGTTATGTTCATGTTATAATTTAAAAGAAAAATTCCATTTTTTTATTCGACTTTTCAATTTTGTGTTTTAAAATTTTCAATAAATTCACTGAATCTTTAAGTAGTATCAATTATTTCATTACTTAATAATTCAATGAATTTTATTTTTTCAATACTTAAGCTAATATGATAAAATCAATCTATATTAAATATGCTTTGTTTTATATAAGCTTAAATCTGCTTTTATGTAATTTAGAAGAGTGGGGTTCAAACTTGGAATGCATTTTCTGATAGAGAAAATTTTGAAATTTTCATAAATTGCTTATTATTCATCATCCTTAAAACAAATAAATTTTCTTAAGTTTAAAGTTAAATTGTATGTAGACCATTTACTTTGTATGTAGACCATAAACCTTTAATCTTCGCGTTTTCACAGAAACTTGAAAAAGCCCCTCCCAGACAATTGAGACAACTAGATTTTATTTCGCAATTTGCTACAGACATTCGGTACTTACTAGGTAAGGGTAATGTGGTAGCTGACATTTTGTCAAGGATTAATGAAGTACAGTTTTCCTCATTGTTGAATTTGGAATTATGGTCGAAGTTTCAAGAAAAAAACGAGGAGTTGAAATCATTTTAGAAGGTAGCACGGAATTCGGTGGTAAGTTGATAAAAATACAAATGCCTGATGGCGCTAAATCGCTATACGTGGATAGCTCTACATTTGTAAACAGATTCTACGTTCTTCATCAGTTAAGACGCAAAGTTTTTAATGAGTTACATAGTTTGTCGCACCCAGGGATGCACGCTACTAAACACCTCATAGGATCTAAATATGTTTTGCTGGGTATGAGTAAGGATATAGGCATGTAGTGCAAAACTTGCATCGATTGTCAGCAATCTAAAGTGCATTTACATACCAAGACCCCTTTGGCGCAATTCCTTGTATCTGACGAGAGGTTTTCACACGTCCATCTGGACATAATTAAGTTGCCTCTTGTGCGTGGATATAAATACTGCCTTACAATGATAGATAGATTTAATAGGTGGCCCAAAGCATCTTCTATGCCAGATATGGAAGCGGAGACTGTAGCTAGAGAGTTTGTGAACACCTGGGTTTCTTGATTCGGCATGCCTCAGAGGTTGACTTGTGATAGGGGTGGGCAATTTGAATCTGGTCTTTTTGAGTGTTTGTCAAAACTTCTTGGTATCCACCTAACACTTACTGCTTCTTATACTCCACAGTGTGATGGAATGATAGAATGCCTCCATCGACCAATTAAAACAAGCTTTAACTTGTCATTGTTGTCATATCGCGGTAATCACGTGGAATTACGTTTTCCGATATGACGTCATCTCACGCATCTGGCAATGGAATCGGGAATTTGCATTCGACGGTATTTTTCAATTACGTCATACAAAGTTAGTTTTCATTGGATGGCGATTCTTAACTGTCGAGTTGACGGTGTCAAATGCAAATTCCGGAGTATATATATAAAGGAGATCTTATTAGATAAATGGCTGACTGACTGACTGACTGGCTTGCTTCTTGGATGCTTGGCGGATGGTGTAAGAGCTCTTGGCTGTTATAGAAGCTTGTTTGCTTCTTGGATGCTGTATGACAGCTGTTTGGATGGCCAAATGAAATGACTGACTGACTTCTCGCTTCTTGGATGGTGTAAGAGACTTAGACTATGATCGAAGAGACCATAGTTATAATGTTGAAACTTTCAGTTTTGAAAGTGATATTTAACAATATTGTAAATAATGTAAATAACTAATCGTGTAAATAAAATGGTGATTTGAAATATTAGAATTTGTCTTTCTCTGTTGATGTGGCAATTTTAAATTAAATTAAATTTTCAAAGGCCTACTCTGAGGTAGGCCAACAGTCATCCTATGCATCTGGCAATGGAATCGGGAATTTGCATTCGACGGTAATTTTCAGTTACGAAATATAAAGTTACTTTTTCGTTGGATGCCGATTCTTAACTGTCAAATTGACGGTGTTGAATGCAGATTCCGGAATATATAAAGGAGATCTTATTAGATCTGACGGGACTTGCTGGTCTTGCTTGCTTCTTGGATGCTTGGCGGATGGTGTAAGAGTCCTTGGCTGTGATTGATGAGACCATCGCTGTGATTGTATTAGACCGTAACTATGATATTATAGCCTTTGGCTGATACAGTGATGATATTAATTAGCCCTGTAAACTATGTACATTATGTAAATAAAATTAGATCTTAAAATATTAGAATTTGTCTTTCTCTGTTGATGTGGCATTTATATTAAATTAAATTATCAAAGGCCTACTCTGAGGGAGGCCAACAGTCATCAAGGAGATTGGTTGGATGCGCTTCCTCTTGTCCTGTTGGGTCTCCGGACGGTCTTGAGGGAAGATCTGAACGCCTCAACTGCAGAGTTAGTCTACGGATCAAGTCTTCGTCTTCCTGGGCAACTGTACGAGGAGAGGAATATAGATAGATATCCTGACTACATAGCAAGATTACAACGGCTGATCAGAACTATCAGTCCTGCCCTTCCTCTACGTCATGGTCCTCAAAGAATTTACGTTCCTAAAGATCTGAAAACATGTAGTCGTGTCTTCGTCTGCCCGCCTCCATTCAAGAAACCATTACAGATACCATATGAAGGTCCATTCAAGGTGGTTCATCACCTGCCAAAGGATTTTATCGTCCTTATTAAGGGACAAGAGCGCCTCATTGCTATGGATCGGTTGAAACCAGCATTCGTTTTGGACGCATTGAAGGAACCACTGGAACAGGAGCAACAGGCTTATCCTACAAGATCTGGCAGGAGGGTAAAGTTTCGTCTCCCTTCCTGAGACTGGAGGGGGAGTCATGTGGTGGCTTCCTAATCATTTTTTGACATCATTTTGGACTGCGGAGCTGTAAGTAGATTTAAAGAAAAGGAGGGAACGATCTTTTCTCCACTCGCTTGCTTCGCAGATTCCAGACCTCAGAAGGTCGAGTTTTAAAGTTGAAATGTTAAGTTTGAAATAAATGAATAGTTCTTTGCCTCTTGCACACCTTCTGAAAGGAAATTATGGAGTATTGATGGTTTTATTCAACATACTCTTCCCCATACTTTTACATCTAGATGTGGCCGGTCTGACCCAAACAACATTGAGAGGTGGTAATAAGCATTTTTTGATGATCACAGATGATTTTTCTAATAAGGTTTGCACTTATTTGTTGAAGGAAAAATTGGAAGTTTTTAGCAGTTTCATAAAATTTAACAATAGAGCCTAGAGGTTTACTGGTAACAAAATTATTAACATTCATACTGACAATGGTATGGAATTCTGTTTAGGGGAGTATGTAAAATTTTGGGAAAATTAAGGTATCAAACCTGAAAGGACAAACATGTATGTTCCGAATAGAATGGAACTGCTGAACGTTGTAATTTTAACAGCAATGGATGCAGTATTAACTATGCTTAGGGATTTGAAATGAGGAGAGGAAAATTGGGTGAGGCAGTGCTATGCTTCGCGTACGTTTGGAATTGTGTATCACATAAACATTCTGAAAAGACTTCCATTCGAAATGTAGGTGGAAGGGTGCCATCTGTACGACATTTAAGAATTTTTGTATTAACTATTTTTGTAGGAATTCCAAAACAATGGTGTAAAAAGCTAGAAATACATACTGAAAAGGAATATTAAATATAAAAATAATTTAAATGGTAGGAATGAAAATTTAAAGTGAAATTTTATATGATGAGATGGTTATGATGAAGAGAATGAATCGGATGTAGAAATGGAAAAACCAATCATGCAAATAACTAAAGATATTAAATTAACTGAAGAGAAACCAGAAATTTCTAAGCAAAAAAGAACACTTAATTCGTATTCAACAATCCCTATCAAGTCAGAAATTAATTGGTTTTGGTAGCAGTACCTCGATCCGATGATCAAGAACCAATATATATTTTAGTGTAGCATGTGATTAAGATCTAGAAATGACTTTAAAACTTACTGGGAGGCTAATAGTATTTCTTACAAACCTAAAGTTTTTTCACTATAGTGGTAAAAATTCATATATTGTTATTATTAAACTAGAAATAAAATCCAGTATTTTGACCAATTGACAATTAAAGTATAAAGACATAAAAATTCCTGATTCATTCCATGAATAATCTAATTCCCCTGAAGCATCGCATAGGAAGTATGCAATGGAGGAAGAAATGAAAATAATCCAAGATCAGTAAGTGTGGACTTTGGTTGAAAGATCAGTGAATGTGAAAATATTAGGAAGCATATGGGTATTTTCTTGAAAAACCAATTCACAGTTTGTTTCAAAGCTTGTCTTGTAGCTCAAGGCTTCCATCGAGAAAAAAGCATTCAATATGACCAGGTTTTTTGTCCGGTAGTAAATGTTACTGTTAAACGTATTCAATACTATTTTCATTCACTCATCTTTAGTTCCCAATTCGATTAAATTATAACGTTTGATTATTTTCAGTCTTTACTTTTACAAATATTTAACTTTTTTATTGTTAATACAATTAATTCTGAATAAGAAGTTGATCTTTTTGATATTAAGCAGGTTCCATCCATTTCGAGAGGGCATTCAAAGCATCAACATTTTAGGAAGATGTTCATGACCTTTGGATTTACTAAATTGAATCCCAATTTGTTTTGGCTGCTATTACTAAGTAGGCTATGAAATTCTGCACTGTTATTGCTGCCTTGAGCTCCAACTTTGTATCGTGTGTTAACGATATTGTTAAAATTCCTCTTGGTGTTGTAGCATATCAAGTTCAATATCAAATATCTCTATCTGTCAAAGGAACTTTCAGCCTAGGAAAATCTTTAGATTTAGCACCAATAATGATTACTTCACCTTTTCGTGCATTGTTATCAAAATATCCAAATTTATTTTCTAACAATTTAACCCAAATTTAATTAAGGATACAATTACACATTGCAAAGAAATGAGAGGACCTCTTGTGCATGCCAAGGGTCAATGCCTAAATCTTGAAAAACTTTTATTTTTAAGAAAAAAATTTGGTGAGTTGATGAGTCAAGATATCAGACCCTCAGACAGTCCTTTCTCTAGTCTGATTCATTGTGTGAAGAAAAATAATGGATCTTGTGTGATTCTTAAAAACCTGGTCAGAAGTTAGTAGGGTGACTTATACGCAAACACTCAACTTTTTGCATTCATTCAGGGTGCCAAAAACCACTCGCCTATCCTTGCATCTTTGTATAAGAAGGAAAATTTTGTGTTGTTAGTCATGTTTTATCTTGTATTTTTTTATGTATAAAATGCTGATTTTGGTAACTTCTCTTTTTTGAACCTGCAATTTTCGGTAATTTCTCTTTTTTGAACCTGCAATTTTTTAAAAAATGGTATTACATATATTGTTTCTGGTATCTGCAACAGGATGCAAAGGTCACTATTCATTCAATATTATAGCATATGAGATGAAGTATAGGACATATTTTATGCTATAAAAAATGGATTGATTCAAACAGATGTTAGAAGGGTAATAAAATATGCTGATCTCTGTAAGATAGTGAAATCATAATAAAATATTAAAATTTAGACATTTTTCTATCAGAAAAAGTGTTTAAAGTTTGGATCCTATTTTTTAACTTTAAGTAAAGACACTGCTTTAACACATTCATTCCAGCAATGGCTCAGGCAAATTAACTGAAATGCTTGTACTAAGCATTTGAGTTAATGTGGTATTTGCTATCTGAGTTGCAGAATATAGTTCAAGGGATCTGTAAATTGGAGACAAATAATTTTAAGTTTGAAAATGTAAGATAGGAGCTCATACTTGAATAGAGTAGGATTAAACTAGTTAAAAGGGATGTTGATAAATCTGCTGTCTTTAAAATTCAAAGTATTGTTTTTAATTAGTATTGGTATATCAAAGTATTGATTTTAAAATTCAAGGCTTCTAAAGCCTTTCAGCATGAGAAAGAGGAATCCACAACCACGACCACAAGGCTACCACGACCACATATACCAGAAGGAACAAAAGTATAAAGTAATATGTAAGGCTTCATTCCTCTCCTGGAATTTTCTTTAAAACAATTCCCCTTTTCTCTAACCTTGACACATAGTAGCTTATGAGGACTCTAGAGCCATAAATCTTATACAACAAGCCAACCATTTTCCCTACTGCACTACATGGTTATTCCCAATTTTCTAACATTAGAAGTCTTCTTTTTCCTGTCTACTTGTTTTCTTCCAGGCCTTTAAAAGTGTGCTTGTATTGCTCTCTGGTAAAAATTTCTAAAGAAAAACATAAAAGGAACTGGGGTGTGTTTAAAAATTAATTTTAAAAAAACACACACTGGACATTCTGCAATAATTTTGAGAAACCAAATGTAGGAAACACATTATCTCGTCCCTAGCGCTCTACAAATTTTCTTAGCAGAGGAGATATCTCATTGGTTGTGAATGAATGTGTTAAGCAATTATCTGACTGTCATCAGTTGGATACATAAATTCTGTTAATGTTTTTGATTCTCTTGTAAAACCTCTGTAACATATGAAAATTGTTTGGAAAAATTGTGATTTTTTTTATATCTGTTTAAGTTCACTTATGTGACTACATACTTGACTATTTCAAAGTATATTGAGATAAAACTGGATTACTGAATTCTCAAATTTGCCTTAGCTTTGTAATGGTTTTTTATTCATTTATTCAAAATTTCATTATGATATGGATAAAATGAATCTAATAATTCAATGTTTCCCAACCACTGGTCAGTGGGACTTAATTGTAGGTCTGCAATATGCTTAAAAACTTGAATGTCCTGCACAAGGTTCTTTAAACTTCTCAAATATCTTCCACAATTATCGATCTTGACTATCTCTAATTCAATTCACTGCACTTCTTATCTAATTTACTTAATTAATTATAATTTTAGTTGGAAATAAATTGTTATTTTATACAATTCAAATTGCCGAAATGTCCTTAAAGTTAGTGAAGAGAAAATTGCAAGTAGCCCAACCCTTTTCGTGTCAAACAACGATATTTTGTCACTTGCCACACTTGCAAAAAGATTAGTTATTTACATTAAAATAAATAAGAATAATATGGGATAAGAGTAAATATAAATAGCAATTCAACATATCATTTGATGCTAAAAGGGTTAAACATGATTATGCATGTGCTAAATCATTGCAAATCCCACAGTGATGCCTGGAAGAGATGACACGATGCCTTTCAGGCACCAGTTAGGAAGGCCATCCTTCCCAAGATGTGTGAAGTAACCCTAAATAAGAAATTTCCTGGGATGGTAGAGACTTTAATCCCTGATCTCATTCTGTGAAAGAAATCAGGAGAGACTGTTGCAGATTTTTCCGTTCCATTTGAAGATCATCTCCAGGCCCTAGTCGACATCCGCAACAACAAGATAGTCGAGTGCTTTCCAATAATTGAAGAATTGAGAAAGAATGGCAAACCAGCTTCTGGTAACACCATTGTCGGGGGCTCACTAGGTACTTTGGACCCTGCCAATAGCACGGTCCTCCTTAAGTTTGGTATCTCTAGGAGGTTTACTCTGCTGATGAGAATACTCATGTGCTCTGATACCATTTGTTGGAGTAGGGACATTTAGACAAGCATCTTCTGATGTTACTTTTGTGTAAAGACATAAAATGTTATCGTTGTCTCGATTCTAGATATCTTGCGATAAAGAAATATCAATTTTTCTGTTTTAAAGCTATCAGATTGTTGGTAGTTTTTATGGCTTCCTGTTTGCATGAAAAAAAAATGTTCAACTATATCAGCAAAAAAAAAAAAAATTTGATTTGATATTAATATAATGCTTCATTTCACAGAAATAAACCTGCAACCACATATATCAAAATTTATCAAAAAATTAACTGTAGCAAACATCACACTAACTAAAAATTATTTAACTGATGTAATAAATGAAATACTTATTTATATAGTGTTCTTTGTTTTTGGCTGATGCTGGTCCCTGAAATATTTTACCAGCTTTTGCTTATCTGCCAGTGTAAAAGGTTGGGAAACACTGCAGTAAATAATTTGTAATGAAACAAAAATAGTTGTGTAAAAATATGGTGATTATCTAATGTAGTTTCTGCTGATTTTCACAGAGTCATTGTTCTTTACATATGAAATTGGTTTAAAATTTTTAATAGTATAAGCGTTACATGTGAATAAATTCATTTTAATTAAATTTGTCCAATGAATTATTTGTCAAATATTCTTTCTGCTTCTTAATATGTGTATATATATTTATAGACTGAAAATATATTTTCCTCTATGCTATTGAAATGTTATGGAATTATTTTTCTGTGATGTTTTTATCGAAATATATTTGTATATGACCATATATAAAACCATGAGCTAATAATCTTCTTTTGATTTAGAAAGAAAATTTTATAACTAATAACTTCTGAAAATACACAATGTATATTATATTATAGCAGGCACACAATATATATTATATTATTATATATAGCAGGCTTGTCCAACCTACGGCCCAGAACAATTATAAATGCAACCCAACAAAAAACTGTTTTAAGTTATGAACTTTATGAGATTGAGATTAAATTTGCAATCTCACACACAATGATGTAAAAAATACAATTTTATCCTATTATTAATTTATTAGAAAACATATGAGTAGTTAATCATTGAATGATTCACTTAAAATTGCTCTCAAATAATTGTATTATATTTACTTCTCTATGCATGCAGTGAACATGCTGGTATGCATTTATTTAAAAATGCTACCCCTGCAAGTAATTTCTTCTCAACATTATAAATGGAGCCCATTGTGTGTGAGAGAGAGTGCACTGGCTTTCTGTTTTTACTATTCTGTAAATGTCACACTTCATGCGTAGTGCATAAGCTAGTACAACTTTTCTATGCAATTGTAAACTGACGAGCTGAAACTGAAGAAAAGTACAGATATTATGAGTGTTTGTAGCAATTTGACTGATCGAAGCCAATGAATATTGGTAATATTCCTTCCTACCTCTTTTTTTTAATTCTATTTTTTGTAAACTACTGTCATTTTTGGTTATTTGGAAACCATGTTAGAACTATCAGGTCTGTTTTTACACAATTCAGAAATAAGGTTTCTAAAATTGTTAACTTGACTTCTGTAATTTAAGTTTGCTTTATAATATTCTCTCTCTCTCTCTCCCCCTTTTTTTAAAAAAAATTCCAACGTGACTTTTGGGATGTCTCTAAAGAAAATTGCGCCAAGAAATGTAACAAGAGGGGAAAAAAAGATTGTTCACTGAAGAAAAGGAAAATGGATGACTGCCTTTTTGTTTAGTCCAACACTAGTGTAATTTGTTGAGATTTTGAGCTAATTTTCTAAAACCGACATTTTTTAATGAAATTTGAAAAGGCATTTCATTCAAAATTCAGTGTAGATCTAGGAATATGGCCTAAAGATAAACAAAGAACCTGAGCAAAGGAATATTTTGGCAATTTTTTTTCAATTGATTCTATTATAAAAACTATTTCCATGGTTGAAAACTGATATGGCAATGAAAATACAGTCACTCTTATGTCAAATTTAATAAACAATATACTGAAAGGGCAGGAGTGATAATTTATTTTGTTTAAAAATGAAAATTCTAAAATAGGCTTGTTTCTCCAAGCAATAGCCAGATAAATTGATGAAATGTGGAAATCAATTAAAAGGATATGAAGAGATGTAGTAAAGAATTTTAAATTACATGCTATGGCAATAGTTGAAAGTAAGAATTTACTAAAACTCCTCATTGGCAATTTTTATTAGAAGTATAGATGACAAATTAAATTTCACTGGAATAATGACTTCTTTAATATCATTAAAAAATGCACTTAAATCAAGAGATTTACTTAAAACTAAAAAAAATACATTTAAATAATACTTTTGCCCATTACAAGTATATCTGGTAAAGTTATTTATTGTACCATTGTGATGATAAATTTTTTTAAAGAATGAGCTTGTAAAATTAGTAGATTATTCAATCATTTTCCTAAATTTATGCTTTAAAACTTTAAAGATGGATAATGTCATGCAGAGTTACATCCAGACCATAAATTTCATGGGGACAAATTGTCAGATCCTTGCAAATTTCAGGAGTTTCTTAATTTATGAATACTAACTGTGATGGCATCATTTATTTTACAGCAGTAAGATAGTTAGGTAAAATGTTGAATGTGTTTTCTGGTTTTAGAAATGAAACCCATTTCATTTATTTAATTAAGATCAGAATTTATACCAGAACATGACAATGAAAATTGACTCACAGATTATATATATTTTAGTAGATTCCGTTGTTAATTTAAATAAGCAAAACTTGAGCCCTCCCAGTAAAAACTAACCAATCAATATTTTTAAAAACAGCAAATAATTTTAGGGCTTGCACACTTACCAAATGCTTAGTAGCTGTCTGAAAATAATTAAAAGAGAAGAAAATTTGATACTGAGTGTATAAAAATACATATATTTAGTTCATTCGAGAAAAGTTGCACATTCTGTTAAAGCAGTTAACTAACTCCAGCATTTGTATACAATCTATTTTCGTCCCACTCCCTTTGTGACATCAGTTCAAAAGTACATCAGCACCACTCCTCTTCAGCTAAGTCCTACAGGCTGCACAAAACTAGTAATTTCTTACAAATATAACATTTAAAACTGTATTGGTGTTCCTGAATTAAATTATTTCTATAACTATGTCAAAATTAAAATACAATATTATTCATTTTGATGCATTGGAAAAACACAATCTTTTGAACATTATTTAATTATTAGAATTTCAATACTGCAAAAGAATACTGAGCAATTAATATCTCACTAGTTTTATGTTTCTATTTATCTCTAATTTTTATAATAAAAATTCATAAACTTATGAAATTTAATTTATTTAAATATAATTACATGTTCTCTATAATTTTGCTGATCAATTATGTTTATGTATTTTTTTGTAAACCCCAAAACAACTCGTCATCTTCTTGTTTGGGAATCCATAAGGTTGGATTGATTGATTGTTTATTAATGTGACAGTTTTAGCAACACTATTGTATCGGCTACTGACCTCATTAATTTTGAACCTCATTTGAGTGATAAAGAGGACACCATCATAAGGCTGGACATTCCTGTTTTACAGCTGTAATTTTTGAAGAGGCTATTTATTTAAATTATTCAAAAATGAAAATTAGAGCTTTTTATTCTGGAATCTGTGCCAGTATAAAGTGTATAGTTTCTCTCATGCGCTATTATGGTAAGTCTTGAAAAATTTTGAGTTGAATTAATAATTAAAAAAAATATGTAGCATTAAATTTTAGCTTGATATTTTTCAATTGTATTTATTGCATGAATTTATCTTTTTGTAATTTAATAATTTTTGGAATCTAGAAATTTAAAAATAAAATTTCCTTTTTATAAAGCAAATATGTGATAAAAAAAACTACATGAATGGATATTTTATTTAGTTTTGTTACACTGTTCAACAGTGAAAATTTTGTGAAGTGAAAATAACCATCCTTTTTAGATTTTAGGTCATTGATTTAAAAAAATACTCTTAAAAATGGTTCTTGGCTTTGGTGGCTTGAGTAATTTTATATTTACAGAGTACATGTAAAATTATGGGAATACACAAATGATAGTCAACAATCTTTCCTTTTTATCACGTCTTTTTTTTTTTTTTTTTTAGCTTGTCACTTGTTGGAAACGTCCAGAGTATCTCTCTGGGTCATCCAATAGTAATATTCTTACATTGAAATGGATAGCTTCTCTTTTTAATACTGTTCCATTGCATTAAATTCCAGGTGGAACTTTTCATCACCAAAAATGCCCCTATTCGTAGGGAAGACTTTATGTGAATGTGGGAAGTACATTTTCAGTGACATATTACTTCCAATTTTCTTATATGCAAATATTCCAGAGACTTAGTGGAAGAATTTATTCCACACTAGGTCATTGTAATTTTTAAGACAAAGATTGCCCTAAAATGTTTTACTAATATTCCAGAAACAATACCAGGCCGGCTCATTAGGATTGAGATTGAATTCAAACTGTTTGTCATGCATATCTGGAAATCTATGAATACCTAATGTTTTAACTTTTCTGTGCTTGGTTGTGGAAACTTTTAACAGTATTCAAATGCTTGTTTATTTTTTAATGACCCTCTCATATATCTTCATATGTCCCAATGCTATGTAAAACAATGATTAGACAATGCTGTTGGGGTTCAATAGATTCATATGCATATGTGTTTAATGTCAAGCATTCCTTCTGTTTGAAAAGAGTGTACCTTGCATGACTATCCCACTAACATATATATCAACAAGTACTTTATGTACCCATCTTGTAGACCAAGCACAATTGCTTTCATTTTGAAATCTTCACTTACTAATTACTTATGCTATATTTCTTGTCTGAAGGTATCTGATACTTTAGATAACATACCTTACCTAGGGTCACGTAAGCAACAGGGAATAGTGATATTTCATTACTATTATGTAATAGCACAACCTTTAGTCTTGTTTTTCAGGCATCAATGAACAGTCTTTAATTGTCTGATTTGTATGGAATATTCACTTTCAGTATCAAACCTTCACTGTCATTGCAAAATACTAAATCGTTGTCACTGGTGAAAAATGTTGTTGTGCATGATCACGAAGAATAGATACTCTTCCAACTAAATGCATCGGGAAGTTTCACTGTTGCAATCTGGATGCTAAGATTTCAGCTTTATTCTTTGGAAGCAATGGTACTGAGTCATAGCAATTTTATCAAGAATGTCGGTGTCTTATTTCTTATTTATTTATCCTTATTTTGGCATGCCACTCTTTGCAATCATCATGTACTACACCATTATATGTAAAATGTAAACAGTGAAATTATTCAATACAGCCAGGAGAGAATTTTAAGAGTCAGCGACTCAATATTTATAAAAGGGTGACTACTTCAATTTTGTATTTAAAAAAAAAAAACAGGAAATAGAAAATTGTGGAACAGTGTTATATATATTTTTCAAAATTGTATATCTTTGAATAATATGTTCAAATGCATCTTGCTTGCTTCAAGATACATACATGAAGATTTTGAAAATCAACATCATTTTCATATTTTTTTAAAAAAAATATTATGTACTATTAAAACAAGTAATACTATTTTTTAAAAAATATTTAATGGGATTATTCAAGTCTATTTATAAAGTTAATTATTTTAATCCCCTTATTCAAATATTTATGAGATTAAAGACTAGAAAAAACACTTTATTTATCTATATAAAAACACTTTATTAATCTATATAAAAACACTTTATTAATCTATATAATCAAAAAAAATTGAAAAATTAGTTAAGAATGTGGTGTTGAAAGTATGTTAAAAGATTAATTTAATAATGCTAGTGGCAGACCTAAATTATGGGCACATTGCCCCCCCCTTCCTTCTTGTCATAATTCCACACGGAGACAGTGGCTGCGGTAGCCTAATGGTCATTGTTTCGGATTCGTGACCGGCGTTTTTCGTTGAGTCGTAGGTTCGAGACTTGATGTCGCCAAAGACCCACTGTGTAGCCGGGGCTGATGCACGTTAAATCTGTCAGGGCCCAAAGCCCTCCCATTGGCGTGGTGTGGAAGTTAAGAGATGGATTGTCAGCTCATGTGTCGTCCTCGTCACTTGACAGAGGTTCAAAATTACGAGGTCCGTCGCCAATAGCCCTCGTGTTGCTTCTGGTGCGACTTTAATAAAAACTGAACTAAAAAAATTCCACATGGAGACAAAATAACAAGCCTGAACAGGAAATCTCAATTAAATTGTCTGTCAATATATCTGCTGTGTAAGTTTAGTTTTTATGTTAACATTTTTTTCGATGGCAAATTCTTACATTGTTTAGGAAGAGGATATCAAAATCCGCGTTTTTAAGGTAATTTAATAGTCAGCGAAAAATGGTATGATGGCAAATTACACACACACAAAATATTTTTAACTTTATGCCCCTCCCCTTCCCTTCTGTAGATTTTTTTCTGGATCTGTTACTGAATAGTACTATATGTTTGAAAAATTATAAAAAATATTTTAACAAAGTGAGTTTAGAAAAGTTCGAAATTTATGAAGATGTATATGTGCAATGAATAGATGTTAAACAAAGTAATTTTGCTTACTTATATTATGCATTTTTAGCAGATTAAATATGTATTTAAATTTATTAAGATACAATCAACTCACATTCAATTGCTCCATTCTTTCCTCCTGAAACACGCCATTGACTGCATTATGAAATGGTCAGTTAAAGTAAATTATATGGATATATATTTCATCATAACAATTATGGGGGGGGGGGGACCCCCTTTTTATATTTTTTTTGAATTTTTGTCTTTTTCTTACTAAAAAAATGTATTTGAAGAACTAAAATGTTGTAATGTAGAAGAAACCAATAATTAGAGAGAGAATGAAAATCTGCTGAAAAACCATTTAAATCAAAGTCCAGTTGAAGCAGTCTTTTACCGAGGGTGCATGCTATACTTTAGGTTATTGAATTCATTAGGAATTGAATATAAATCTTGGGAGATTTTTACTGAATATAAATTGATTTTTTTAAGCAAATGAATGAGCAAAAATTAATTTTTTTTTGTGGAAAAATATTATATATACGGACAATTTGAATGATTGCTTTTGATAATTTATCAGCACAAAACATATTTTTAATATTCATAAATATTTATGAGTGTACCAAAACTTGATAAATGTAATAGAGGCTCATTTGAGGTAGAAATATAGAAATTTTGTTTCAATGTACTTTTATGTATAAGAAAAGAATCAGTTTTGAATTGTGTGGGATTTTTATTGAAGTTATTTCAATTTTTAGGAATTGGCAAAAACATTTTATGACATATTTGTCTTGATTAAAAACAGTTAAGACCATAATTAAATATGTTTATGTAGAAATTTATACATTTTTAAATATCTAATTATTTTTTTAAAGAGATCTTATTATATATGATAATACAAATAAACTGATTTCCTTTTCTAAAAATTTAAAAATTACATCTATCATTCAAACTTTTAAGTGATTGAAAGATTTATTAAATTCACATTTTTTACTATCTTGAAGTTGCATAAGAATTTCTAAAGTATACTGTATTTTTTAAAAATTATTGTATTTGCTTTTTCATTCGTTATACTTAGGGGATAAAGCCTTTTTTTTTTACTGTACACATATTTCATACTTAGAAAGTTTGCAGTACTTTCAATCAAAAAATCCTTTTACTTTTATCAATATTTTAAAAATATACTACTCTGACTTTGAAAATATTTTGAATAACTTTCAATAATATTGATCATTATTATATTTTAAAATACTCTTAAATATAGGATTTTTAATTGTATATATAAGAATTATATAATATTACCGCACTAAATAAAACGAATTTAGTTACATATATATACTTAGATAATGCATCAAATTGTATTCAGATATAATATTCTCAGACCTTGTGAAAAATTTCCTAGTCATTCTTTATTTTTATGTTTAAAAAGATTCAAACTCTAATCCTTTTGATTAATTTTTTTGCCTTTACATAGTGTTTATGCGTCTTGTATGTTACCAAATTGGTTTCATCTTGTACAAAATAAATTTTTAAAAAGTATGCAAATGTATATAAAAAATAAATCATTTTTTGAAAATTGTTCATTTATTTTTGTATAATCGAATTAGATCAGTGCTTTCTGCATCGTATTCTTTAGCCATCAATTAAAATGTTATAACTTTTCACTCACTCGTATGATAAAGGTTTCTTCAAACAGTTGATTTTGTGAATTTTTTTTTTTTTTAAATTCTTAATGGATGGCGTAGAGCATGGTATTTGATTTTCTGACTGTGTATATCTTAAAACTATTTCAAATGTGTGAAACTTTGAACACATTATTTTGGAATATCCCCCCCCCCCCAATTTTTCTCAGTTAAAAAAAAGATGCCTTAAAATATTATTGCAGATGCAAGATGTTCTTAAATAATTTCATTTACATATTTATTTTATTCTATGACATCTACATTGCAAACTGAAAATCTTTAAATCGTGTTAAAAAAAACCGATGAAGAAATGGAAAGCATTTAAAACTCTCAACTTAATTAGATAGCAACTCTTTTGAAATCTTTGAAAATATTTGCCAAAAATCTTTTTGTTCAATTCAAAAAAATGTAATAGATTTTTGTATGAATATAGAAAGCGAAAATAACTTAACTGTAACTAATCCATTTTCCGATAATTTTTAGTTTTATTTAGATTGGAAAAGAAAAAAAAAAGAAAGTTCCTCCGTTAAGTATGTAGTAATAGAGCAACCATGTCAAACTCATGGCCCATAGCTAATATTTTTGTGATCAACAAACATAAATGCACGCAACAAAAATTTACTAAAAGTATTGTTGTTTAATTTTTTAATTATACAAGGGTGGCTATTAAATAATGAGACTGACGCTGTAAAACATTTTATTTTGATTTCATATATATTTACTTATTATCATCTTCATTATATCCTTCCTCTATCCCTACAACGCTTCATGCTAATCTTCCATTGTTCGAAACAGGGTTGGAAGTCTTCTGTCAGCTCTTTCAGGACGCGTGAAGCTTTCTCTTTCACAGCTTCAACGGACTCAAATCTTGTTCCTTTTAATGCAGATTTCACCTTTGGAAACAGATAACTACAAGTCGCATGCCTCAAGATCCAGCGAATAAATCGGATTGTCCAACACTGGGATGTTGTATTTGGCTACAAACCTCTTGACAGACAATGCGGAATGACTTGCCCTTCCACAATTCGGGTCGATTTTTCCCTATTCTTTCACGGAGCTCAGCAAGAACGGGAAAGTAGTAATGTTGATTAATAGTTTGACCTCCAGGAACTCAGTGAAGGTACACAATCCCATGAACATCGGGAAAAAAACAATCATTGCTTCGAATTTTGATTTGCTCAATCGAGCTTTTTTGGCTCTCGGTGAAGATGGGCTCTTCCAGTACATGGATTGGTGCTTCTTTTCAGGATCATAAGTAAAAAATCACGATTCATTCCACGTTATTATCCTTTCCAATAAATTTGGGTCATTTTCAGTGGCATCCAAATTGTCATTACAAATAATTTTGCTAGCTTCTTGTTACTCAACCGTGAGAATTTTAGGTACCATTTTAGCACACACTTTTTGCACGTTAAAATTATTGTATAAAATTTGCCGTAAGGATTCTTTGTCAATTCCTACAGTCTCAGCAATCGATGGTCTGATCGAACCAGATTACCGATATTGGCGTCCGTTTTTGACGTGGAAGGGCGATCCGGGCGTGAATCATCTTCAACATCTTCTCGGCCATCTTGAAAACGCTTAAACCACTCAAAAACACGCACACACGATAAACATTCATTACCATACACTTCTTTCAAGTAGCGGTTTTTCTAAGTTTCATGTGAAATATCACAACAATTCTTTGCTCTATTGTTACACTTAAAAACAAACATGAGAACGAAGACTACGGATTTTCGGATTTGTTTACAGAAGCGAGAGACACTGCATTCGAAAGAGACGGCTTCTCGCCAAACATCTGGCGTTTGGTGCATGCGTACTTCTGTCGTACTTTCATTCTTGTAATTTAGTATCCACACCTCGTTCATGATTAGTGATAATGAACCACAACATTCGCCACTGAACTATAAGAAATTGTGTTGACTCGTCGCATCCTTCCCAACATCAGTAGAAATGAACATTTCAGCAGCTGATAATAAAATAATACCGCATCACCATCATATTTACTCAACAGCCTATGGTGGACCAATGCCTTCTTTTGAAGATTCCTTCCAGACAGCCTGCAATAAAAATCTTCTTTACTGGATTTTTCTCATCCACTCTAACCATATGAGAAGCTCAGTTCATTCGCTTCATTTTGATACATTTAATGTTATCTGGTCTTCACCGAAGATCATTTTCTTTGACGCCACTGACAATACTTCTGTGAAAACATTTCTCTCAAAAACTGCAAAATAATACCTACCATGCCATTATTTTTCTACTGTCGCGTTTGGCGCGCCTAGCATTAAAGATTTCGCTTTCAGTGGGTAAGTAAAATAAGTTTAATAATTTGGGCAATCATTCTGTGTTTAGTAAGTTAATGTTCAAGAAAAAATTACTTATGTGATAAATTTTTATTGTTATGTGTTAATGATTACTCATCTATTTTAAGCTCTCATATTCAGTATACCTTTATCTGAGCCAGATGATGTCACTCAGGAATTTAGCTTCTGTAGGTAAGTACGGACAACAAGACCCCGAGGTACTTAGTGATATTTATCTTTCCCATGGAGTTTACTGCCTTTGATAAACACGGGTGACACACCCCTGTTTTACCCAAGCGATCTCTCTCGTCAACGAATTGTCTTTTTTTTTTTTTTTTTTTTTTTTTCACTTTTCCTAATGTTCAAATCACAAATGCACATTGTTTGGTGTGGCAAAGCCAGATTTGGCTCTTGCGCCATAAATCTTTACTTTCACTCACAAACCAGGTGGTGATAAAACTAAAAGAAATGTGACTAACATTAGTACTTCCAAGATAAGTAGGAGCTGTATTTTTTCTGTTACTTAAAAGATAAAATAATGTGCGTGATATGCAAGAATGCTTTTAATGCACCGGAGTATTATATATCATAAAACCTGTCTATGAACAACACAAGTACTGTGATACGAATCACAACAATTCATCTACTACGAAATATATTAAAAAAAGAAAAAATAACACCTTATCTGTATATAGCGTGGTCCGCATGACTTTTATTTGTTTGAAATTGGCCCGTGGCTAGAAATGAATTTGACACTCTTATAATAGAGTAATGAAACAAAAATTTAACATTGCGTTTGGCTGCTCGAAGGAAATCGTTAATCTCGGCAAGTTTTTTAAAATTATTTTCTTAAAACTCCATTCAACCTTTTACACGAGATAAAAAGTTCATAAGTGTTAATTGGGAATATCAAATTTAAAAATTAAATTTCATCAATATTAACTTGGACTTATCAATATAAACTTCTGTACATTATTAAGTTAGATATATTTTAAAATATGATTTACTTTTTGTGAAAATAGAAGCTACATTTCTATCATTAATGGGTAAATGTTGTAACGTTGTGATCCCTGAATGCGTAGAATGAAGTGGTAAACAAGGGATCACACAGCTTAAGAGGCGATAATTCTTTATTTAACAAAGTTAAGATTAACTTATGTTTAATCGTTTCCGCCTGGATTCTTTTTACAACACTGATAACACATCTAATTACATAGCACCGAGGCAAATCGCATATATCTAAACAGCACAAGTCCTAACATATATAGTTGGAAAAAAAACACCAATATCTCAGTATTCGATGTAGTTCGATTAAGTTCTCAATTCGAAGCGAAGGCAATCGCCTCCAACTTAAAGCTGTAACGCTTTCTCGCTCCTTAGCAGGAATCCTCCTCCTCTTTTTTTCTTCACCCTTTTTAAGACCTCGGGTAGGTCTGTCCCCCGCCTTCTTTTTGAGTTATTTTCCTTTTTTCAAAGAACAACCCAATCAAAGAGAAACTCCGCTTTGTCCCCTGCAACACTATTCGCTCAAGTCGGACAACGTCCGTCTTCCCTACGTGCAAGTCGGTGTCGGCCGTCACACAGCTAGGCCATAAATTCCCATTATAAACATGACATGGATCAACAATACCTCACAAAGAGGGTTCAATTCTGCCGCCGCACCTGTGTAACGGAGTCCATGAATGTGGCTGAATGTCCAAGCCACCTGACTTTGTTCTTTATTGCTTTTAAGCTATATATTTTTAATGAATGGGAAGCTGGGAACAAAAGGGGTTCAAAACAAGTCTGTGGAGGGGTTATTTATAGCCTACGCTACAATGTACAGAAAATCATAAAAATGAACCATTTTTATCATTTTTTTTTACAGAGATCAACTAAAAAAACTTAAAATAGCTTTTATTATTAAAAATAACATCTAATTTGATATTATTAATCAGAAACACAATTGGAATAAATTGTTAAATTTTCATGTTCTCAATCGGAACATTGGCCTGTCGCCACAATTCTGCGGGGATATAATTTCCTGAAGTGAGAATTTATGTTGAAAGGGGAATTTCATAATTCTTAGAAAGAAAAATTCTTTAATTTTGTCGAAGAACATTCCAATTCAATTGACTGTCTAGTGCTTTCGCTTCTCGGATTTTGTTTTGAACGGTTTTGAATGTTATTTTGTGAGTGAACTAACATAACATGGAAACATATTTTGAAACTCGTGAGGCTGCTATCGCCTCAGAGATTTCTATATATTGGATTTTTCTGATGAAGAACTTGAAAATTTTCGCCCTCATCTCGATAAAGTGATCGAATTTCAAAAGATAATATTGATGACAATATCCTTAGTCCTGGTATCCTCGTTGATAATTTGTGGGCACCTAAAAATTTTAACTAATAAAATGTCAATCAGCTAAAATAGTTTGGAAGATCAAGTTCCAGGATCAATTTCGAATGAACAAACGAAAAAAAAAATTTAAAAAAAAAGAAGCCATCTACACTCAAATGGAAAAAGAGGGTTGTGTTTAGTAATCCCATAAAAAGTGGACCCGTGTGGTGAACGGGAATGATGACAGAATAGTCCCACTGTAGCTCATGCATGTCGTAAGAGTCGACTAAAATGGGTACCCAGCATCTGGGGGTATAACCGGGCACCCTGCCCCTGGGGATTATATCAGGGGACCTCAGGGACTTGCCTTCTTCAGGAAAGTACGGGCATCATGACCCCGAGGCACCATAGTGATCTTTTTCTTTCCAATGGGCTTTACTATCTTTGGTAAACACGGGTGGTGCACCCCCGGGTTATCGTAGCGATCCTTCTCTATTTTTGACCCTCCTTGTCAACCAATTTGTGTCTTTCCTTCAATTTATTCTTGTCTTGACCACAGTTAAATCTTGTTTGGCGCAGTATGACCAAATAAGATTAACCTGGCTCCTCTCTCTCGCTCTCGCTCTCGCACCAATAAAACTTCACTATCATCATCATCACCATAAAAAGTGAGCCAATGCAGCAAACTTCTGATAAATTTCTATAATTAATGGAAACAGAATCTATTGACATTTTTTTTTTTTCAAATTATTTTTCCAAGAATATATAAGTATCTGGACGAAATGACATCAACTTACACTGCTCAAAAGAGGACTAACAAACAGACTGTAAAAATATTGTTCAGTTTTTTTGGTTATTCTTACTGAGTATATCTCATCAGTGTATCACCGAAAATGATCACTGGAATTTTTCTGAAAACATTCCGATCCCTATTACATTTATTGTCATGCCAAAAAAAAAATCATTTCATAGATAAGACTTTTATTTTATAACCTTCACAAATACTTATTCTAAATTTTTAAATATTAACTCACTTTAGTCAGGATATTTCACGAATAATGCACTCTAAAACAATAACCGATTAAACTGTATTACATATTTACAATGACTTTATTTCAGCGGTGTGTCACTTAATCCCTCGGGAAACTCGGAACAGGGTGCATGTCTTCATTCCCTTATCTCTCTGGAGGTATCTGATCAGCGTTTTCAAGTAAACGCATGAAACAACTACATTACCCATCACACACCCGCGCTTACAAAGTTCCCTCTGCAAGTGGACTCGAAACACTATTGCAACCTGCTGATAAATTGGCTACAATTCAATCAATGGATGGACCCATGTGGTGACCGGGAATGACAGAATAGTCCCACTGTAGCTCATGCATGTCGTAAGAGGCGATTAAAATGGGTACCCAGCGTCTGGGAATATAGCCAGCACCCTGCCCCTGGGGATTATATCAGGGGACCTCAGGGACTTGCCTTCTTCTGGAAAGTATGGGCATCATGACCCCGAGGCACCCTAGTGATCTTTTCTTTTCCCATGGGGTTTACTGTCTTTGGTAAACACGGGGGACGTACTCCCGGGATACCTTAGCAATCCTTTTTCTATTTTCGACCCTTCTTGTCAACCACTTTTTTTCAGCTTCTAGACCACAGTTTAATCTTGTTTGGCGCAGCATAGCCATATCTGGCTCTTGTGCTGTTAAACTTAACATTCACTCACTCAATGAATTGATGATTCTGTGTTACGCGGCCACCGTTCCCTTAAAATATTTATTCGGGAAAAGCCAATTTGCTTTGGATTCAAAATCTTGATGATTTTCGCCAATAATGGTTATCCGTATGAAAATTTATGCAGGAAAGCTATCAAATGAAGTAGCTTCTCTTGGTACTAGCTCTGTAAACAATCTTCTGATGGTTGCTATACACTCTCTTCAAGTAGAAATATTTTTTACTACTTATAATTTGATGAAGGATCTTGCAAGATGAAATATAAAAGCTTCGGAATTATTCGAGGACAAAAGAATTCAAACTTATCCAACGATGCTCTCATAGGAGCTAATGAAACCAGGAAGAGGCTCGTTTGATTGAAATAGTGCTAAAATGACAATTCTGAAGTGATGGTTTCTTCAAATTATTGCACTCATCTCCCAAGTAGTTGACTAAAAGATATTCACTTAAAGGTAAGAAGAAAATGGGCATACGACAACCAAATTCAGTACATAACACCGGAAAAAAACGAGTTTTTTAAACATGGGGTTTCTCTCCAACTTCACACTTTGCTTTGCGTAACATAATTTTTTTATACTTTGTATCCTTCCAATGTTTTTATTATTTCAGGACAAAATAATGAAAAGCCGGGATGGTTTCAGGAACAAATATTATTTAATACTTGACACGTTCCATAACACAAGACAGGATGCAAAAACATATATAAAACATAGATTCACGAACATCACTCCATCATTCTGCTAACGAAGTCTCTCGCCTTCCATCGAGCTTGCTCTTCTAACGAAAAAGAACGTGGTGACATCTGGCTACCGTTTAATAGTGCATGGAAGGTAGTGTTAAATTACGGTGTTACTTCCTCCCCCTACACTTCCGAAAGCCGTCTCGGTGAGGTGGTGTAATAATAGACATGGCATTCTCTCCAGCAGTTCTAGTTGTCAATGGCTGCTTTCGAGGTCTACACCTGAGGGGCACTACAGGAGATTGGGTCTCTGTGTTAGTGTTACTCAGAAAAGGCGTTAAAGCCGATGCATGGTAAACACCTAAAGGTTCATCAGGTTTGTCACAACTGGCTACCACAAAGGTTGTAGGAGATCTCTGGGATAGCACAATGTTGGGCCTATCTTTCCTAGGCATCAATTTTATACTTCTATCCTGATTTGATTTACTCAATGGGTGAAGCTTTACCCAAATTAAATCATTAGTTTTATAGACAGGACTTGGCTTACGTGATTTGTCTGCAAATGTTTTTCGACGATCTTGACTCTTCTCAATATACTCTCCAGTCTGTGACATATATCCTACAAATCGCTTTAAATAGGATGTGAATTCCGGTACAAAATTGTCATTATGAATGACAATCCTAAGATCAAAACTTACGTGATTCAAAGTTCGTAATTATCTGCAAATGTTAGGTACGCTACCGTGTGATCTGCGGTCTCACATTTTGCAGTGTTCATTGCAAACCTAATAGCTGGTAACTTTTCAGCCCAGAATATATGGTTGTTAGTTACCATCATTGCCAAGCGATGTTTCAAATCTCTATTTTTACGTTCGACCGGATTTGCCTGAGGGTGATATACAGGAATGAGACTGATTGATATTTGTAACATAACTGCTGCATTACCGCACTAACAAATTGAGTCCTATTGTCACTTATTAGACGACGAGGCAATCCATATCTTAGAAAAACTTCATTTAGAAGTGTTACCGCACATTCTTTAGCAGTAGTTTGCTTTAATGGGAATAACTCTACCCATTTTGTTGTGCAATCCTCCACTATGAATATCCATTTCATGCCTTCACTCGTTTCTAGTAGAGGACTAAAAAAATCAATGGCTATACTTTCAAGTCGTTGGGATGGAATTGGGGTCTGCAAAAGACCAGCAGGTTTCTGATTTGTGGCTTAATACCTAATGCATTCTGCACAACTTTTCACATATTCATTAATATACTTCCTCATACCAGTCCAGTAATATTTTGAGGATATTCTAGAAAAGGTCCCATCAGCTCCATAATGAGCAGCGGTGGGAGCATCATGGTGTAATTTTAATATCTTCTCTCTCTCATGAGAAGGGACAACTAATTGAGCTTCATCAGCTTCAGCATGGGGTGAATACCGGTAGAGTACGCCTTTGTTCATAACGTACCCTCTTTCAGTCCAATTGGCAAAGTCAACTCTCTTGTTGGAATTTTCAAAGCAATCAATAATCTTTTTTAATTTAAGATCCTTCGACTGTTCAGTCCAAAGTTCACTAGCAGTCATTGTAGAGAAATCAATAACTATAATTTTTAATTCACAAGCTGTTTCTTCATCTTTACGCAAATGGAGATCACTGGTTTTAATTTCATACGCAAGGTTGCTCTATACTGGAACATCACTGGAAATTGAACTTTTGGAACAAGAACTATTATTCATTTCGACAGGATTGTCATTTGTACGCAAGGGAATATCTTTTGCAAAAGGTATTCTGCAGTTTGGTTTGAAACCAAAATGCCAATAATTCTTATGTATGTTCATTACAATTCCTGATGTCTTTAAAAAGTCAACACCTAGTAGAGTCCGGTTCCCCTTTGCATGTGGCAGAAAAATTAAATCAGTTTGAAAAGTTCGTCCACATATAGTGATTGGAACTGTAGCCTTTTGAACAAGTGATGTGGATTGTTGACCATCAGCCAGACACATAGAAAGATAAAGTTCTGTGAATTTTTGAACAGAATTTTTTTTCTGAATGGCTGGCTCCAGTGTCAGCACAAACTGTGCTTGTAGCTTCATAAACTTCAATGTCGAGTAGAGTTACTGGGGTGGTAACACAAATGAACATCTGTATGGCATTAACAGATGCATGTTCTTTCTTTAATGAACATTTTGGACATTTCGCTTTTATAAACTCTGGATTGCCACAACCATAAGAAGAAATAGGTGGGCGCCAAACAGTGTTGTTGACATTTTGTGATTGCATGCAGCTAGAGTTAGCAAAAGTACTGTTGTGGTTACCCGAAATATTCTTTTTTATTTTGGTGGAATGGTTTTTCCTAAATTCTTGATTATTTCTAGGAAACCGAGGTTTGTATAGCCCTTGTGTTTTAAGGAAATTTACTATTTTTTGTGAAAAAGGTTTTATATTTTCATATATGTCCTGCTTTTATACTAACACAACAGACAACAGTATCATTGAGTTTTTCCCAACTATCTAAATAATGATCCTGTCAAATGAATTAATTTCTAATTCCCTTAGCCAACCTTCAAAATAAGTTCTAAGCTCAAAAAAGAAATCTTTCCAAGGGGAATGATCCCGTTTCTGATGTCGACTAAAGAGAACTCTAAATCGGTCCGCTGTCAGCTTAAATCTTTGTTATAATATATTGCGAATATGGGCATAATTTTTGAACATCTCTTCTGGTTCTCTCGCTATTAATCTAGCAATATCACTTGGAAGAACTCCAATTAAATGTGATACCCAAAAATCTGCAAGTACATTCAAAAGCTTCATCTGCCTTTCAAACATTGTTAAGAACAATGACATGTCATTTGCTTCAGGAATAAATGTGGGTAACACTGTTTTCAAATCAAGCCTCATGGGGTTAGAATTGATTTGAGTAGGGTTATCTATGGACGTTAGAGGATTTTGTGCCTGCAATTTAAGCTTTTCAAGCTCAAATGCTCTCTGTCAACTAGTTGCATGTCCTCCCTATCTATTTTCTTATTGCTTTCCAGCATTTTACGTTCTTCGACTATGTTATCTAACGTTTCTTTGACAAACTGCTCATTATCCTTAAAGAATGTGCACGTACTGATTTTGTCGCGTAAATCAATGATTTTATCTTCAGAAGTAATAGAAACTTTTAATTCTAATGCTAAGTTATAAAGGTCAATCTTCTTGCCTCTTGAGAGAAATGCCATTTTATCTGATACAATTACTAAATGCAAGTTTTTTAAGTAAGCTTAAAATTATAAATTAAATTAGTTTTCCCAATTAACTAATTAAGAATTAAATACTCATTAAACAACTACATTCCCTGTATCAGAAATATAACTAATAGAAAATTTCACATGGATGTGCACATAAACAAAATTATTCGACATATATAGATTTTGAGAAAACCTAAATAAATTAAAGCATGAAAAACAATTACATGTTTAAACAGTCGTAATGAAATATCATGTAATGCTTAGAATATATATATAATTACTTATTATACACAAAACATTTACAAAGTTGAATGCAACCAATTATAAGCTTTTGATAAAAGAAATATATTCTGAAAATACTTAATTTATACACATCATATAATCAAAATATAAGTAATCAGTTGCCAGAATGCTTAATAATCACTCATTTATAAGCAACAGTGACATTCTTATCATCCTAACCAAATTATACTATATTACCTTCTAATATTTAAAATATGCTTATATAAATATTTATTGCAATTGTGTGGTTGACCAATATAGTTTAAACAACTTTAATTAAAACACAAAATAAAATGTTAAAAAAACTGGTGCAGAATAAATCAATTAACCACCAATATATATACTCAAAGAACGAGATCTTTAGAATCACAAAAATAGAATTTTCTGAAGACTATAAATATATCAAGTATAGAAAGAATAAAATAACTAGATTTGAAACATTATATGAATCAAAATATGAATATAACATGCAAGGATTTTTCACTCACACATAGAAATATCGGATGTTATTTCTTCCAACACAAATTACACACTTCACACTAACGACGATGAATTCTTACTTTAAAATATCTAGGGTTATATTTCTTCGAATATAAATCACGCAATCTTCCACTTTATATATCGAATGATATTTCTTCAAATATAACAAAACGAGCACTTTCAAAATAAGTGTCGGGGCGACACACACTGGAAATTGCACACACGTAGTGAGCAGATCAAAGGGAAAAAATGTTCGACGGGTCATTCCACATGTTCGGGCGCCAATGTATCCCTCCGATGTTGTTATTATTTCAGGACAAAATAATGAACAGCCGGGATGATTCCAGGAGCAAATATTGTTTAATACTTGACACATTCCACTAGACAGGATACGAAACATATATTAAACACAGATTCACGAACATCACTCCATCATTCTGCTAACGAAGTCTCTCGCCTTCCATTGTGCTTGCGCTTCTAACAAAAAGAACATATGGCGCCATCTGGTTACCGTTTAATAGTACATGGACGGTAGAGCTAAATTACGGTGTTACACTTTAAATTTTAAGTAACATTCGCCTGTCTTGAAGATGAGGAGCAATGTTACGAACAAGAGTTTTTGTTTCCCTGCAACGCTTCTCTAAAAAAGGAAAAGATAGATTTAAAGTGATGTCATCAGTTACAGAAATAGTTTGATCTATGACCCCTTCAACTTGGTGAGAAACTTGGCGTAAAATTTAATTCTTTAAATAATTAGTTTTAATCAATTAATTTTTATTAATCATAGTTAAATCATCGTATTTTGTCCAAAACAATCGAGCATAGAAAATTTCAGCTCAATTGAGCACTATAAAGTGTGAGGAAAAGGCTTTTAAAGTTTTGACCCAAACATACCATATGAGTAGATGAAAACCCAAGTAAAAGAGAGTTTACTTTCCACCTCTCCTAAAATACTATTGACGATAATAAGCAAAAATATACATTCAGAAAGCCCCTATTTTAAGAGTAACATAATATTTAATTACACGAATAATGCCTTTATTTACTTCATTTACACAAAATTAACTTTTTTCATGAGCAAAACAGGAAATGTTGCTAATAAGAATAATTGCAGCAAACCTAAGTTTACGTCACATGCTTGTTTTCATTCTCTTAACCATACATTGCTTAATCTTCGGGACTCTTATCTGAATAAGTATTCTTAATTATAAAAGAAAAACTTATTACAAATATATTTTAATACTAAACAGTACACATATATAGTGATTAGAAGATTTGCAGGAACATTAGTAAGAAAATGCAGTGTTCATTATGTTTTTTTTATCAAAATTTTTTTAAAAAAGAATATAGGCGAGTGATGTATGTAACACATAATAATTCTACAAAATTATAAACTAAAATATATATGTATTAATATTTAAATATTTAATATGTGTATATTTGTTGTAAATATATATCAGTTAAAATATGTATGTATATAAGAAAAACTAGTTCCTTCTTCATTCGGTGGTGAGAGCGATAGTGAAATGAGAGTAAAACCTACAATTCCAGTGCAAATATCTATGCTCTCACATAAAGAACATGAAAGCGGGTCGAAAGATGAAGAAAGTTTCACTGTATTAGTTAAGGGGAAAAAATAGATCCACCTATCTTTATCGATGAATAGTTGAACATTCCGGAATTGTTGAAGGAACTCGGTGAGAAGACCGGCAGCAAAATTTTTAGTAGAATTGTACACGGAAAATTTAGTTTTCTCTTCACCATCTAATGAACACAGAATTATTCAAAATTAAATTTCTGTTAAAAAGTTGAAATCTCATACCTTTGAAATGCAACACCAAAAATTATTGAAAGTAATTATTAGAAGTATTCCCACTGATTATGACATCAAGTAGCTCACAGGTGAAATTCAGCTCCAAGGTCTTAATTCTGATCATGTTTCTATGCTATGCAATAGGCGTATAAATACCAACATTCCTCTCTTCTTAATTGTTTTGAGAATGAGCCCGTCGGAAATTTTTAACATCATTATATGTAGGATAATTTAAGAGAGAAGATCGACACTCTAAAAAAGAACAACATGCTTGCGCATTGCTATTGGCGACGGACCTCGTAATTTTGAACCAAGGTCAAGTGACGAGGATGACACCTGAGCTGGCAACCCCTCTCCTAACAACAGCGGTTCGTAGACGTCATTGTACGATCGGTTGTATCACCGTTTCTTTTGCGACACCTAGAGCGATCCTTCTCTATTTTCGACCCTCCTTCTTGTCAACCATTTTTACCTTTTTTTTCCAACTTCACGTCTAGACCACAGTTTAATCTTGTTTGGAGCAGCATAGCCATATCTGGCTCTTGCGCCAATAAACTTTACATTCACTCACTCACTCACTTTGCGACACCTAGGACGTACTTTTCAACAAGATAATGCCCGACCGCCCACGGCTCGTTTTGCTATGAATTGTCATTATTCTATAAACTATAAAAATAATTTTTTTTTATTTTTTTTCAAAAAAAAGTTTATTTCCCATCTTAGTTGAATGTGGACTTGGTTTTTGAGATAGATTTGCATTTGGGACATTTTAAAGAAAACTATTACACAATATAGTTCCAAATTTTGTATGCTTCCGTAAAGGGTACTTATGTATATAGTGAACCAATAATATTTTTTTTCTCCGAGTAATACTTAATACTAAGTATTTTCAAAAATAATTTTTTATATGAAAAACGAATTAAAATTTACAAAGTTCTATAATTTTTTCAAAACATAAAAATGTGTGATAATACCATTATTAAAGTTGGCTCGCTTTTTTTTTTGCCCACTTTTTATATATTAGGAGTAAAGGAATAATATGGAATATATATATAATTATGGAATATCATTTTTAAAAATGATTTTTAAATGCTAATTCATCTAATTTAGTTTTTATTAACTTCGCACTTGAAGCAACACGAGGACTATTGGCGACGACCTCGTCATTTTGAACCACGGTCAAGTGACGGCAAATTCTTCTAAAAAATCATGTCCATATTCAACTCCAAGGGAAAGAAAAGCTTCTTGATCAAAAAGTACTTTTAGAGATCAATAAAATGATTAAAATATCATTGTTAGGCACAAAAAACAAACAAACCCTAAGCTCTGAATAAATTTAAAACATAAATGTTACAAAAAAGAATCTTGAAGTCGGTATTTTATTTTCCCTCGCATGGCTTAGTACCCTTTAAGTGCGCATGCGTCATAAGAGACTACTGCTTTAGTTAATCTTCTCTAGACCATATCTCATTGCTATGGTCGAATGGTTACCAACTTCAAACACTATCTCCCTTGACGAAACCGAGTTGCAACCAGCGCTATCTATTGGGAAAAGGCAGTTATTTAACTGTTATACGACCTTCTTAAATATGGCTGGTGTCCCTGGTTGACTTTTACATTCAGCAATTCATGAAAAAAATACCAAAATAACTCATCTGGAGTTTCGCTGAGAGGTTACAATTGCTCCTCTAAGAATTGCGCCCAAAAAGTATAGTCCTCGACCAGGACCAAAAGTTTACCACATAATATCACAGAGAAAGAGTGTCAGCCACTTCTTTGCTCAAAGTAGATATGCACAATAAATGCAAAATTTGCTTGCAAGAAAAAATTGTATCTAAAAGGCTTTCCACTGTATCATGGACTAAAGATATTGATACAAAAATCGTCTTTTTGTGGGTGTATGGTAAAAAAAAAAAAAGCCCAACAAGGAGGATAAGGAAAAATGACGTTTTATTCACAAATATTCAGGAAATATCGCAGCACAGATAAAAGAACTTGTGCAGATTAGAAACACAACAGGGACAAATACAGCAGTTGTACTTATTAATAACACAAAGATGTAACAAATCAGTAGCAATAACTGTAACAGCACTTACAGTAACCTTCAGCTTACAATTTCGTTCTACGGAAAAATACCAAAAGTAACACTTTACACTTCAAAGGCAGATTCCGACAGACTTAGCAGATTCTCTCAGAATTCGAATCTCTCCTTATTTATAGCTGTTCCGAGCAGGTGTGATGATAGGAGAAGCCCGTAACTTTTCTCCTAATCGAGATATCGACAGCATTCCAGAACTTTCAAGAATCTGCATTTTGTCGCCATAGTCGGAGTTCATTGCTCGGTATCCAACAGACATGTAAAAAATGTCTCTTTTCATTCATTTCAGTGAAGCCCCATTTCAGGTTCGCAAGAATAGGAATCCAATTCTTGATGTTTTTGTAAAAATAAAACAAGTTGTTTTAATTCGAAGTTGTACATTTTCAATTCTGTATTTAAATTTAGTAATAAATCTTTCATTTTTATTATTCAATCTACTCATCCCTATATTCCATTTTTAAACCCAGTTTAAAAATATAGTCAATTGGGAGCACCATGATAATTATATATAAACTCCTACCCCTCCCATTTAAATGACTAATTTATCCCCCCTCGACTAAAACATCAGAAGGAAAAATATGCATTCAAAAAGTTATTTAAAATGAATCTTAAATTTGGCTTGTAAAATGTTAAATATATATATATATATATTATCTCGGTGTTGTTTTATAATTACCTCTTTTTCTATATGAAAAGAAATCTTCCAGACTGAAACTTGGTTGACAGAAAATGTGTCTCGTAAGCATTATTTATTTTTCACCAGTTATTATTCCCTGATATATTTAGACTATTGGGTTATTTGTATATCCCTGTACACATTTATGGTTTTCGGATTTAAAACTATAAATAATGTCTTTAAGAAGTTGAAGTTACTGTTATCTCTATTGGAAGTTATATTAATTCTCTTATTTTGAAAATAGTTAAAATAAATAGAAGTGCTTAAAAAGTACCCTTGTTGATCATAGGGTAACTTAACACAGAATTGTCCATTGATTATTTATATAACAGCGAATATAGGAATGATCGACGGTGAAAACTCGACTTTATCAAATTAACCTGTGAATCAGCATCAAATTTTTTGGTGCTTTTCAACAGATGGCAGCACCAATTTGCCTTAGTATTGCCGTCTGTCTGTACATAAGATGGGCAATATTCTGGTAAAACTTGGGTTTTTGAATTCTAACTCTACCATGGATCATCCTACTGGATAATGATGCCTTGGAAACCTTCATATTGTTGAGTGAAATTTATCAAGTGAGATGCCATTTATGTTATGTGGCCGCGGTATCCTAGTGGTCATGGTTTCGGATTAATGCCAGGCGATTTTCGCTCAGTCGCGGGTTCGATCCTTGGCCGCTAAAGACCCGCCCTGTAACCGGGGTTGATGCACGTTTAATCTATCGGGACCCAAAGTCCTCCCGTTGGCGTGATGTGGAAGTTAGGAGAGGGTGTTGCCAGCTCAGGTGTCGTTCTCATCACTTGAACGAGGTTCAAAATTACAAGGTCCGTCGCCAATAGCGCTCGTGTTGCTTCTAGTGCGACGCTAATAAAAACTAAGCTAAAACCATTTAAGCTATTAAGGCCTGTGGAGGCCGCAGTAGCCAAGTGGTCATGGTCGCGGGCTTATGGGGCGGTATTGTTTCCGTAGAGTGATGGGTTCGAGTCCTGTCGTGAAGCGAGGTTGATGCACGCTAGTGTTCTTCGGGGCTAAGGCTCCCATCACCAATGCGAATGTTTATTAACGTCGTGCTGAGAAGCAACATGAGGGCTACTGGCAGAAGACTTCATAGTTTTGAATCTTGGTCAAGTGACGAAGATGACATCTGAGCTGGCACCTCCCTCTCCTAAATTCCAAAATATATTTAAAATTTAGAAAGTTTTGAATTTTTAATGTTTTATTATGATTGTAATTAAAAAAATTTCAGATTTTTATATGTACTTATTGTGTGAGTGAGTGATGATGGAATATAATGAGATGCAAAAGCCATATATGGCTGTGCTGCGCCAAACAAGGTGTATCGATAATAAATCATGCCTCGGGAAATGAGATATTTTTATGGAGTTTGATTTATCCAGAAAAGTTTGTACTATATGTATGTAATAATTTAAATTTAATTTAATAACTTCTATTCATAATAATTTAATCTTCTATACTATCTAATTTCCTCTAATTCAAAAGTAAACAGTTCATTCTTATTTTCTGATCCCATTCCAAATTATCTTTTTATTTATTAGATCACGCGCTCATAAAATTTGTTTAATCCCCTTTTCCCACGATCGTAAATCTGTCCAAATAATCACTTCTAGATTCCCTATCTTTTGTTGGTTTTCCCTAGAATCCCTAAACCTGTACCACGTGTTCTATGACGTTTCTTATGGAAAATCCCTATTATATAATGGGATACTCTGCAAAATAGAGCACTTTTTATCGTCTCGCCACTGCAGGAGATGCTACGGTTAAACCACCAAATGTAAACACTTCTTGTTTTTGCTTCGACACGGCCGACCGACCTTGCGACTCTTTATCTAAAATGAAAAGTCAATAAAGAGCAGTTGAGTTTGAATATGACTCGCATTCTTCATTGATTAAATATTGTTTACATATATATATATATATATATAGAAAAATTGCTGGCTATTAAAATTGCAACACCATGAAGGAAAGCAAACATAAAAAGATATTTATTGTACGTAAACAGTATGGCATGAAGACAAAATGATTAAATTTGCGAGTAAAGTTTGGTGATCTACAGAGATGCGATATTAGTGGAAATAGCTGCCCCCCCCCTGGCAGTAAAATGGCCCTTACTTACATGGAGTCGAACTGGACTTGGATGACAGAAACGGGTAAATCATTCCACGCCACACTTCATGAACTGTATTAGCTGGAGAAGGGTGGCGTGTAAGTCTCTGAACAACCCATGATCAGACGTTTTCAATGGGTGACAGATCTGGAGACGTGCAGGCTAGGGTAACGATCGAATTCCCTATGTATCGAGAAAGTTTGAACACGACGCGCAATATGTGGTCAAGCATTATCTTGTTGGAAAATGGCGTTTGGCAGAGGGCATAACCACTGGACGTAAGATGTACCGTATTCACTCTTTCATGCATATTTTTACCGCTGTAATGGAACAGCTACTTGTGATATGAAGCTAACACATTACTGTGGGGTACCGTGGATTTTTTCCACACAGTGCGAATCCTGAATTCGACCCCCCCCTTTTTTTTTGCATTTTTACAATGTCAAGCAAAAGATCTGCTATTTTAGAGTTTAAGCAAGGAAAACGATAATGTGAAATCGTTCATTTGCTTAGTGTACATCGGCAAACAGTGCCTGATGCAATCTGCCTGTTTCAAAGAGCTTGGCAATGATGGTCGACAGCCAGGAAAGGGAATGAAAACGTACGGTGAACACATCTAAGAAGCGTAAGGCCATCAAAAAGCGAGTTCAAAGAAATCAGAGGATTTCCATGAGAAAAATCGCTCGGGACATTTAAATAAAAGAACGATCAGCGCGGCGAATGGCAAATCAGAGCTTGGACTGAAGCCTTACATGTTCCAAAAAGATCAGCTTCTCACTGAAGACAACAAACTCGTGCGGCTCCAAAGATGCCGAAAACTTTTGAGACGGGCCACAAGTCAGCTCCAGGAGAGATTCCTTTCCACTGATGAGAAGCTCTTTACCGTGCAACAAGTTCATAACTCCCAAAACGATAGAATTTGATCTGTAGACGCCCCAAACACCTCTTCAATTATTAAACATTGCCAATATCCAAAGTCGGTCATGTTCTGGGGCGGAATTTGCGCAAGCAGCAAAACACCTGATTTTTCTGGATGAGGACGTTAAAATAAATCAAAAAGTGTACCAGAAGGATATTCTAGAGGCAGTAGTACTTCCGTGGACCAAAAACCACTTTGGCAATGTCAACTGGACGTTTCAACAAGACTCTGCACCAGCTCACAAGGCCAAAAAAGACAAGAGTGGTGCAAGGCGCATTTTCCAGACAAGATATCATCCACAGAAAGGCCATTCTACTCGCCAAATTTCAATTCCATGGATTACAGTGAATGGTCCATTTAGGAGTCTAGGGTCTGCACTAAGCCACACAAAAGTTAAGACTTTCTTAAGCAATCACTTCGGTGGGAATGGGATAGATTAAAGGTTGAAGACTTGCAACCCTTTGCTGAAAATTTCAATTAGCGTTTGCGCTTCTGTATCGCTGCAAAAGGCGACCCCTTTGAAGCCAATTAAATTTATTTATTAGTAAAACTCTTATTATTATATTTTTAATAAAGTTATATTAAAAATTGTTTGTCCGTTTTTTTTTTTTTTGCCGCAACCTGTACTTACAGTTTAATACTTTAAATAAAACGAATAAATAACATTCTACGCGGGCAAAACCACATGGAAGTTTAAAAATAAACAAAACAAATCTTCACCTTAACGTCCAATCGTAAAATATAAATAAACTTGAATTTATAATAACTAATAAATTTAGGTATACATGAAATTTTATCGAAGTATGAAATAAACAATATCGAAACCGCATCACAATCTTCTAAATAAGTAAAAAGTTAAGGAATTGAAATGTCAGAAGCTCACTGTCACATCTATGAGTTGTTCAAGGACAATAAAAGAGAACAATTCAAAATTCCAAACGCGGATTCACTTATTGCATGGTGACAGCGAATCGCGATAGGCCGCGTCGGTTTCGAAATACAAAAATTGAAATTTATTTATTTTGAACTACTTCCACTCGTCCAATTGCCTTGAAATTCTGCATGAGTACCTATGTAGTCCCAGTGACAATACAATTACCTGATCTAATGACCATGGCCTGATACTGCAGACAGGATTAGCCAGCTCGGCCACCCTCCATATTTGTACCGCCCACAGCCATGGTTCCCTCAGCATTCCCCACTGACACGTTACCACATTTGGCACAAAAATGCAACTGGAGGTCCGTTGACAGAAAAATGCCGATAATTTCTGCTTTTACACACAAAACTTCAAAAAGAAAATACACACAAAACTAAATATTTAAAACTCTAAAATCTATACTTTATTTTCAGATAATTACATTTTGTGCACATAAAAAATATTGGCAGACACTTGGCTACTTCCAAATTATCACAATCATCCTATAAATTTTGTTATGAAAACAAAACATAGTTCAACAAATAAGTTTTGGAAGACACTATTTTTTTTTTTTTTTTACATCAAACTCATCAGTTTTTTTATGGTACACTGCTTAAAATAATATCGGGTGTTATGGTACTTACCAGTCGTTTTCGGAGATATAATTTCTAGGCGACAAATAAGACATCATCAGCACCATTCCCATTTACTTTGAATTTTTTTCTCGTCCTTTGCTTATATTTTCCCTATATACAATGATTTGTTTTACTTATCACGAAATTTTGCTTATTAATTTTTATTACAAAAATTTAAATGATTGTGTATTAAATATCTTAAAATGTATTCTAAATTGCAATACAGAGGTACCTTGGTTAACTACCGTAATTGGTTCCAGAATTATTGTGACTAACCGAAACATTCACTATCCAAGGTGAGATTTCCCAGAAGTACAATAATGATAATCGATTAATTATTTTTCGGCTCCTGTTTCGAATAATAGTTCCCCGTTGATTAAATTAAAGATATAAGAATAATTTAAATCATTCGACAGCCGCTAGATGGCAGTGTAACAAAATGGAACAATTGACGAGACGTAAACCAAAGAGTGCATCGTTAACCAAGACATTTTTTGCAAGCAGCAACTCGTCGTTAATCCAGCATGCAATTAACTCAGGTCGTTGTTAACCAAGGTACAATTACACCATTTTTTTTTTTTTAAAATAACTTAGAGCAATTGCTTAATTTTTGCCTTCGTTACAAACGCCCCCCCCCCCCCGAAACTTAACACGTTTCCCGTACTATCTATTTTTAATCGCCAAGAAATTGTAATCGAAAACAACTGAGAAGTACTAAAATAAAAACAGATTGTCATCTAAAATGTAACAAAAATAATTTCCAGAATTTTTTTTTAAAAACATTTAATAACACACTTAAAAATACATTCTTTAAATTTACTGTTTAATACGATAAGCTAACATATAAAATTGCATTTTTAAATAAATCACAATTTTTATAAGAAGTCTACTACAAGACAATAAATTTCATTAAAATACATGTAGTGCACTATCACTTTGACATAAAAATCTTAAAAGTCAAAAATACTATATATATAATATTTAGAATAGTGCTATACTTTTACAAACAGTATATATCACGTTTTAAATTGTGCGATTAATGTTAGTAAAATTTGCCGCATAAAGAAATTTAAATATATATTATTACAGGAAAATTTTTTAAAAATAATTTTTGAATAAATACTGAAAAAACACCTTATTAAAAATAAATCTATAATTTTTCGTAATATTAAAAATATAAATTACAAACAAAGTGATTTTTTCGAATTTTACATTTGAGAATATTAAAATAATAATAATAAAAAAAACATTTAAAAGAACATGTATAGTTTTATATTTTAAATTGTGGAAATAATATGTTTTAGATATGATTACATTTCAATTTAATCAGTTAGCTCTAAGTCTAAAACAAAAGTATTTTAAAACTATATTATTCCTCAAAATTAAAATTTTGTATAAGTTAAGAGAATAAACGCAGCAATCTACAATAAATACTATTCTAGAAAAAAAAAGAGCATTAAAATTAATTATGATCAAATTTTACTTGGAAAATTTTAATCTTAATACTTCAAAATATATTTCAGCACGGGACTTGCACACAAATTAGAGTATTTATAAAACAGATACAGAGCACTGTAGTTATGAATAATATCAATAATCAATGTACTTTCAAACATGTGATATATATGGATGGATGCATTATATATATATATTGACTAAGATATATCAACTTACAGCATGAGTTAATGCTAAAACTTTTGAAAAATTAAAAAATAACTTAGAATAGGAGTGAAGAACATTTTAATAGAGCTACATTAAGTTATTCAGAATCTAACATACCTGCAATACTGATATTTATTATAATGTTAATATTTATGAGTTTTAACGGTTTTGGCAGATATCGGGCGATAAAGGTATTATTAGGAAAGAAATCACAAATAACATCTATTCGTTTTGGATTATTAATTATTTCACCCCAAACCTTTTTGTATGTAACATAGCTTTTTATTATATAATACTTAATTACCGATCTAATTAATGAGGTTGAGAGTGGCTTCACTATTCAAAATTGAGTTTCACAGCTATTATGAATGTAAGTTTTAATTACAGCTCAACTCAATTTTCGTTTATTGTAGAATGAATAAATTTCTCACGTTTTTGTTTACACATCACAGTACGAAAAGTAAAAATACAGAGTAGGCCCCTATGAGTATTTCAAACACATTATAAACGCAAATTCGTATGGGAACTTTTGATTTCCCAAGGCCGTTGTAATGCATAAGTACCACAACTTCATCTATAAATATTTAAAATTATAAATTATTCAGTAAAAATAATATTAGGAACAATTTTTTTTCCTTAAAAAATGAGATAACATTCTACAATTAATTACTTCTAGTTAAATATGAAAGTATTATTAAAATTACCCCCCCTTCATTTTTTATGGAAATAATTGTAGAGTATGCACAATATTCCCCTTTCAACCGTAGATAGGACTATGGTATAATTAAATAGCATTCTGGTTGATTATGAACAAAATCGCATGAGAATTAAAAGCTTCTTCAAATGACGATAGCCACAAAACTGAATTTAATTTAAATTATTCAATTATTTTTTTAATCATGGGCGGCAGTCTCATAAAATTATTAGGATGATGATTCAGAGAAGAAAAAGTATTTTTAAGATGATGAAAAAATTATTTTTGCCTTTCACAAAATTAGAATTTACTCATAGATTCACATATAGCTCAATTGGTGATGATGAATCATCATACTAACAAATTACAAAATGTAAACAATAAACAATACTTTTAAAACTTGAGAGGAATAAATAATTTTAAAAAATTGATGAATACTGTATTTCAATGTGAGATGCAAGTCACCCATTAACTTCCCATGTTTTTTTAGAATGTAATTATTATATTTAATATCATATAAAATTATATAAACATACTTTCATAACCATAGTTCAAACAATTAGTGCAAGCACCACATTCCCTTATTAATTAATTAGTGTCATATTAGCATGTTAGGCAGCCACACTGGGGGTGCCTTTAATGAAATTATAAACAGACCAAGACACACATACACACTGATGCAATTCTCAAAGATAAAATACGTCAATGCCACAAATAAATAAGTCACAATACATTTAAATATAAAAACTAATTAATTACAACAAATGGAACAATTATAAATACACTAAAACTAGAAGCTATATTAGTATGTAATTAAATATAAATAATTAAACTAGTCTTTTCCTCTTCTTCCTGATTATAGACACAAGTTCACAATGAAAAATTCAGCTCCTGGTCTTCACTAAACTATTCAGAGATGACTTTCTTTCCTTTTTAAACCTAGAGATTTCACATCCTGTGTAAGGTAGATAAACATGCTGAGTATCAGAGATGCTACTTCTACATAATGGACAATTTTGGCACAGAGGTGCACAAGTGCTGCAACAAGCAACGTGTCTACACGGAAAAAACACGGTGCTGACATCCGAGTCCATACAGATTCGACATAACATTGAATCCTGGAACGCTGCAAGTTGTTCTTTTATGTCCTGGAAAATAACAATGGGGAAATTACATCGTGAAATTTATTATTTTTTTTTTTTAGAAAAATTAATTAGAATACAATTCATATCTTAACTTGCCACTGCAGATGCAGAACTTGATTGTTTAAATAATATATGAAATACACACAGTGCATTCAAAAAGTTCCAAGATTCTCCCTCATTTAAAAAAAAAAAAAAAAAAAAAAAAAGAACAAGCACCGCCATCTCTTATGATGCAACAGCGACATCCAGCCACGCGTGTCAAGCGGTTGCATTCATTTCTGATTAATTCTGACGTAGAGCGTTCCTCTGCGTAAAAAGCGAGTGTGATTCATCGAAAAAAAAAAAGGAACAACGAACATTAAATTTTGTTTTAAATTGGGAAAATTGGCCGCAGAAACGTACGAATGATTAAACCTGCGCACGGAGATGATGCTATTATGAGTCGTTCCCGAGTATTTGAGTGGTTTTCGAGATTTAAAGCTGGAAGACCAATGACACGAGAGTCCGTTCATGTTTCGATTCGAAATGAAGTAAATGCTCACCTTGCGTGACATAATCGTCAAGATTCCACTCTGACAGGAGCATTCTACAAATATGTTTCGCATCGACTTTTGAAAATGAAAGCACTGTGTGAGTGGGAGAGTGACTGTAGGGTTTTATGGCGTAAGGCACTGTGCGAGGCCTGACTGGTTGGGCATTAGAAATTGGCGCCTTTTGCACAACAGCGAAACGCCTCACAAATTTATCCTCATGCAGCATATTTCGGCGAGTTGTGTTCGTTAACCATTTATTGTTCTCACTAGATGTGTCACAACTCCTTGATTAGTTTTTATTTCCCAACCTGAAATTGAAAATGAAGCAGCGATACCTGTCGCTAGAAGAGACAGAAATGTCGATGAGTTAGCGTTAGTGTGGATGCGTTCCAGAAGATGTTTAAGGAATTGTTCACTAGTTCCAAGCGTTATAATGAACTATGAGGAGACTACTTAGATGCTTAATATGAAATGTAAATATATCCTCCGAGTTGCACGGTCTGCGTGCGATAGTTCAGTCCGAGAACTTTTGAATACACTGTGAGCACGCATTAAATTCTAAATAACTGAAACATTTGTCCAATAGATCAGACACCAGCCAGTTTTCCAAATTCGAGTAGTTGCGCACATACCACATCCCTCACAGTATCCTCATTACTAATAAAATGAGTTATCCGAAAGGTGATAAAAGGCAGAACTGTACACTTGTTACTTTTCGTAATGAGCTGTCATCAGCGTTTAACAGTCGAATATTTGGTGGTAACGTGTAGAAGTTTGCGAAGTTCCATCAAAGTAAATAATGACGGCATTTTGAATATTGAAAATCCCACAGAAGATATGATACAAGTGCGGCAAACAAATGAAGAATTTGTACTTTCAGACCATCTAAGAAACATCGAATGACGTATACAAGGGACACTTTTAACACCTGCCAAGAGTGCAAACGCTAATTTTCACTATTTTTCTATTTCTTTAAATGAAATATGTTTAATATTTTTCTTAAGATACGCTAATTTGTTTTTAATTTGAAAAGGATAAATCGATTGGTTAGTTACTAACGTTAACAACAGTTACTAAATAGAAATAATTTTATGAATTGCTAGCACAGAGTTATAATTAAGCGCGGACAACGAAGCGCTAATTGTTTAACACAATTTAGGGGCCTCCGTTATTTTATGCATTTGACAATATGATAAAATAAAACATGGATATAATTTTTTTTTTATTCGCGACTTTTTAATAGGAAAAGTTATAAAAATAAAGCAACAAGACTGTTTCCCCCCCCTCCCCCTAGAAATGTATATTGCAAGTATCACCGATAAGATTTCTTCTTAATATGAATTATACAATACTTTAATTAATTCAAACATTTTAGTCATTTCTTCCACGTTATTAGATCTGCCCAGTCTGCTAGATTAAAAGTCGTCATTTTGTTAAAATATTCAAAATTTGAGTGATATGATTTCAATCAGACGTATGGAAACATTTTAAAACATAACGTGTTATAAATTTAAAATTAAATTTAGTCTGGGAAGTATACGCCACCTTTACAATGAGCAGCAGCAATGTTGTAATAAAGATAAATGATAATTTTGAATTCCAAGATATTTAGAAATAATAGATATTTCTCATTTCTATTAAGGAATTACTATAGTTACCCATTCTTATTTTTTTTAAACTTGTACAACTTATCCCGAAGCAACCAATAATTTTTTTTTAAACTTGAGACTAAGCCATTTTTCTTATTTCTTTTCAAGGTAAGTCCAATTTTAAACAGGAGCCTTCAATTTAAACTCAAAACTCTGTTCTTATATTGACTATATTAGTGAAAAGAAATTTTTTCAAAATCGATTCAAGAAATTAATAAAATGACGTACATGAAAATATCACTCAAATGTTGAATGAAAAATAATTTCGATATTTTCCAGGTTTCATCTTTTTAAAATCTCTAAATTAATTTTTGATGAAAAATAATGTTATAGAAATATTGAATAGTAAACATACAAATCGTCGACGAAGAGCTAACTAAAATAGAACCTTTTGAGATATAATGGACTCATTCAGTGACTAGCATTTACCTTTGCTCCATAATTGAAATTTCATTAACATCGCTGAAAGACGCAACAAGACGGCTATCGTCGACGGAGCCGGAAATTTAGGGCGATGGTTAAGTGACAAGGATGAATCATAACTAGGCACTCCACCCTCCTAAGCTTTTGTTTCAAGAGTTTACATGCTCATATGAGTAGCAAAGCACACACACTCCAATAACGTGCTTCTTGCTCACGCTTATGTTAAATAATTCGAGATAAAAAAAAAAAAAAAAAAAACTAACGCTTTTATATGGTGGCAAAGTTTATTAAAGAAAATTATTGAAATATTAGTTAAAATTGGTCACAAATGTCTAAATGTTGCATTGTTAGACAAGTAAGAACGGTTCCCAAAATTTCAGAGCTCTAGCTTGATGGGAAGTTGGTTAAATTAACAATAGAAAATTTGATGACAAACTGATACACACACAGACAGACACACACCAAGTGAAATACATAAAAACGTTAAAACTAACTAAAATTAATTAATTCATCAGGTAAATTAAATGGTTGGTATGCAGTTTAATCCAACCACCCTTGGAGACAAGAATTATTTGGCAGTATTTTGCCAAATGTGGCTACCCTGGTCAGTTTTACGGACTTAACATTCAGCCCCTCCCCCAAAAAGAACCCCGCCAAGTTTGGTGCCAATTTTTGAAATCGCGCCAAATGGTTGGACTAAACTGCATTATTAAAGAAAATATTTGTTAAAACTTGTCGCAAATGTCTATATATTGCATAGTTAGGCGAGTAAGAACGATTCCCAGAGTTTCAGAGCTCTAGCTTGATAGGAAGTTGGTTAACTTAACGATCGAAAATTTAATGACACACCAAGTGAAATACATAAAAACGTTTTAAAAACAAGTTTAAGCTAAGCTGCTCTTGCGATATTGTGAATGTCCCCCCTTATTTGGTTTTTCAAAAATTTTAATTATTTAGGCAGATTTTTGAAAGAGAAACGTGCGCATTCTTACATTAAAATACGACAGTGGTTCAAAAGGTACCAATTTTTTGACGACAGATGGCGTTGTTAAAGGAAGCTGGTATCGTTCCTTGCTCATTGCAATCTGTTAAACGAACTTCAAAACAGATTTGACAAAGCTGCAGCAGTATATTATAATTTAACTGCTGCCACATCCAATTGTCGTCGACATTTTGCGCGGAGTGGTTTCCGACGATGAGATCCGGATCCATCATTATAAACCGGAAAACATGCAACAATCAAAACAACGAACTGCTTCCGGGGAATGTGCTCCAAATAAGGTGAAAACGGTTTTATCAGACAAAAAAGTGAATGCGACGATTTTATGGATGCGAAGGGCGTCATTCTAAAAGACTTCTTAGAAAACGGAAAAGCGATCAAGCGAATTGGGTAACAGTGTGTTACCCAATCCCTAATAACCCAATTGTTATTCCACATTCGGATACTTTTTGATCCACCCGCGTACATTATCATACGCACAACATTAGAAAACACAGCAGTCGAGATGCAGCGGAGTAGAACAGAAACAAATGAAAGGCACTGGATGAAACCATTATGCCAAGGGAGGTGAGTATGAGCTACTTTGCCTCTCGTTGATGGACCAAGTATTCGAATGTTCAATACATCTCATTATTCTAATTTATTTTTTAAAAAAATATATTCATTTATTTTCTCCAGCGAGATAATCGTTCTGTACAAATGGAACACTTTAAAAGAGCAAACTTACCTGACAACTAGCAGCATGGCAACCTCGCTCTTTCGAGTTATTCAACTCATCATCATCTACGGGTTCCAAAGGAGTCGAGTTTATAAGATTATGCTTTCCGACCGATTCCATCTGATACATCACACGTCTCGTGTGATCGTACACCTCTCTGCAAGTCTTTTGGATGTCAAACACATAGTTTTTGCCTAGAGCCGTGTTTTCATTAAACAAAGAGGCAATTGTGCCTTTGAGGTCTCTAATGTACTGAGAGGTGACGGCATTCCGGACAGTTTCGCAGCTGTAAAAAGCATGTTTTTCGGTCACCGCCCTGTAGAGAGCACTGGCAGAATGGCAATTTTCGAGCTTGAAACCCAGAGCAGACGAGTCTCCGCTATCATTCACGAAATTTAAGAAGAAACATCGGCCAGCATGAGTCGCCAGGTGAACGGATGCGTATGGTATACTGGAACGGGAAGAAACAAACAATTTTTAAAAATTTAAAATCAGTACTAACAAATACAATGTTAATTTAAGCAACTGAAAGTTATCACAAGGAGGCTCATTTCATTTACAATTAAAAGCTTTATATATTTCATTTACACAGAAAAAAATTAAGTAGTCCAAAATATATTTTCCACACAAAAATATTATGTATGAAAATATAACGGGGAAAGATTCACATGTAATCAAATATCGTGGGAGGCAAGTGGTTATCTTAACTCTTTCTCTACCTGAAGGAGAAAAAAGAAGTGCTTCTTACCGCGGAGTGTCACGCTGTGCCCAGACGATTTTAGATATTAAGCCTAATTCGTGAAAAAAATTCCTTTAAAATCTGCTATACATTAGAATATTTTAGTTTTTACATATATTATTTAAAACGCATTAAACTTAATATATAAGAGAGAAAAAAAGATCTAATCGAAAATTATATGTTTTATGCATAAAATTACATAAAAAAATCACATCATTTAAGAAAATACAAAATATACTTACATTAATTACATAAATTTCATGGTGTAATGATGTACCATTACATGGAATATTAAGATATAAAAAATGAATCTTATTTTGCCGTATGGTATTTTTATAAATAAGAAAAAATCTTCAGCGCATAGTCTAACGTCACATGTCTTACACACATATTTTGTCTTTTGACGCTTCACGCAAGATTTTGAGCAAAGGGCACATCTTTGTCCATTTCTTCATTTAATGCTTATGCACAGATTTGGATTATTTTCGCTAACATTACTGCTAGATTCATTCATTAATTCGCCATCTCAGTATCAGATATATACTTCCTTTTCGTCATGACTGTCCCTACAAATAAAAACCGACCGAATGAAACGAACAGCTGAAAGCATCTGCTACTATAGCCCTAACCCCCTTAAACATCCATAAATTCTCATTCGAACTTCTAAGAGGCAAACAAGAAAGAAAAAGCAAACCGAAAGCAAGTGCACCCTTTAAATCATGTCATTACATTTAAAGAGCCGCGCCGCGCCGCGGGCTTATAAGAATTCCCCCCCCCCTTTCTGAAAGCCAGAAGTGAAATCCAAGACCATATCACCAAGGTCAACACTCCAAATAACCTTTCTATATAGATTTCGTGGTATCGTAACGCCATATAGTTACATTAAAAAATCAAATAAAACGTTCTCATCAAGCGTATCTAATGTGATACGCTGCGCACAGGAGAGCAAACGCGAGCATATCGAAAATGATATGCTGGGAGTGAAATGGTTAAATGCCACAGATGTACACAAATTGAATCACGAAATCGAACCATGACTTCATCAAACAAAATCGTGGTGAGTAATGAGAGCTTTTACATATTAAACGGAATTGGCCTTCTAAGTTCGTACGTGACATGGTGCGAAAATTGGAAGAGTGAGCCTAACCAGTTTTCAAGTGTGACAGTCACCTGATTGTGGTTCTAAATAATTGGTTTCACATCTTATAACCCTTGAGGAACTCTAATGCGACGTTAACTCAAGTCAACTGTAGAACTCTTTCCCTCAACCTCAACATCAATGATGTTAGTTCCGATTAGTGATGATTCATATGCTTTAAGTTGTTTGGTCCCAAGGTTACCATTACACATTTTTAACGCATTTATGAGCCCTACTTAATTATATATAAAAAGAAGAAAACATACAACTCCACAGAACTAACTTTATTGATTCTCACTAAAAAAATTCCTCGGATCTATGGAAGAATCTTTTAGATCAAAATTTCCGTAAATCTTAAGTCTTGCAAACTTTTTCTGCGAAATGAAAATAGGAAGCTATGAATTTATCGTTAAAATCGATGAATAACAAACACCAAGCAACAAAAGAGACAACAAAAATATAACAAGAGAAAGATCCCGAAGCAATAAACAATTTTTAAGAAGCATATACATTTGCGAGACGAACGGATTGCGATCCGTTCCAAAGGTGCTCGCAAATATCTTGTTGAAATTATTTTCGCAACCAACTTCCACCAATAACTAGGCAAGGATAAATTAACAGCGAAATAACGCGATGAAATAGACGTTGGACCCGGAATTTCCAGAGCACAAAGAAAATCAACTAACTATACTCGGCACCCTCCCAACCTGAGCAGTAAACAGCCTTTAAGTTCGTAAAAATAGCGAAAGGTTCGCCTCGCAGATGTAAATGAACCTTCAAAAATGACAGTGGTTTTGGTAAGCTTCGCGGCCAGCAATGTTTAAGTTGTTTCGAGTACTGATTCCACCGAAGGGTCTTTATAAGTATAATAATATTTATGCACGTTTAATGGAACTGGGCCAAAAAACCCTCGAGTGGTAATGCGCGGAATATCAAGTGGAACAAGAAAGTGAGGAGTCAACAACATTTATCACAAAACCGTGGCTCATAAATTCGAGGTTTGTAGCCAATACCCCATGTGTAACTCAAGAACGACATCAACTTAAACTCGATCAAAACATTCAACAACTAAAATTTGCTTTTGAACAAATTTTTCTAAAATTTTTCTTTTGCCTCCTGTATTTCCTATTGAAGTTTTGTATTCATTGAACCTTTCTCATCGCTTATTTAAGCTCTATTAAAAAAATCGTTTTTTTTTATTTTAAATACGGTCAATAAATCTTTAAATTCTAAATCAAGGTCAAAAAACAAGACCAACATCCGAGCTGACACTTCACATCGGGTAGTCTACGTAATTTGAAGATCCAACGGTTAAACAGCCGCTTTTTCTTCGTCTAAAGTGACATCACGTCAACGCCTATTGTGGCACATGATTTACTTGCTCTTGAAATTTAAGAGCTCTTAACCAGCTACCAATCATCATCGAGACAGTTACTCTGCATATAAGGTTGCCACATACTTCTTCTTAGTTTTTGTGGATATCATATTTATTCAGAAACAGGCAAATGCTTCAGAAACAGCCTTAAACTTCTTTTACAAGGAAAAACGGTTTCAACCAGAACTATCATTAAATTTAAAATAACTGATTAAACTATTGTTAAATAAATTAACATCGCCAGACATTACTTACATAATGAAAAATTAATAAATTCAAAGTTTCGTAAAGGTAATAAAGGAAAAGAACTGTAACTTTGTATACAGTGATATAATCTTTCACCATAATTAGAGAAATTTTTTGAAATTATTCCAATTATATAATCAAACAATTGTTTCGCGTAGTTTAATGTCATATATTATAAAATTTTGCAAATTTAAATCAATACAAAATTACTCTTTCAATTACTTTCATCATCAACTCAATCAAGAGAATGAAAATAAAGAGAAAAAAAAAATGATGTAAAAAATCCTATTTGCTTAGAACAATACCGAAGCTCACAAAATACCCCGTTGTGTTCCATGTATGCACTTCTAAATCAGTAAAGGATAGTACTTGTATGGTCTGAACAAATACTTATGTTTATTTATTGATACAGAGAAGGATTAAGAACAGGATGACATGTAAACGATATAAATAAATATTCCCTAATCAGAAGTACATAAGGGTCGCAGTAGCCAAGTGGTCATGGTCGAGTTTCTAGCCATGGCATGTAGCGTGGCTGATGCACGTTAAATTTGATCGAAATCTCAAGTTCGCTTATTGTCGTGGAGTGGAAGTTTGGAGAGCGAGATGCCAGTCCGGTGTCGTCCTCGTCACTTGATCGATGTTCAAATCCAAGAGATCCTTCGCCAATAGCCCCCGTGTTGCTTCTCAGTGAGATGAGTCAATCAATCAATCAAAAGGTAAGGATATAAATCTACTATTATAACTATTATGGAAGAGGGTTAAACAATCTTTTGATACACCGCCTTCGCTACTAAGGTTCTGAGCCATCCAGATTAAATAACTAATCAGTCGAAGAACAGTCAATTCAAAAAAAGTCAACAGGATTTTATTTATATCCATAAAATGATTACTATAACAGTGGAGTTGGAATCCTCACATGTCCTGAACAAAAAATATTAAAACGTTTTTCGTAATTGACCACTATTATAGATGGGTTCAAGTCAGGATCGAATCAATCTAATCAAGAATGTAATCTAAGGTGACCAAACGTCCCGATTTTTAACAATTTTAGAAAGAATGCACAAGCTAGGAAACGGCGGGAGAACGGGAAGGGAATATACGGTTTTCGGCTTCCAAGTAGCTATTTCAACAGGATATAAGCTTTATATTATTTTTATAGATTTTATTTTATTGAACTTCAAAAATAAAAATGATTGTTGAGAACTGATTATCGGGAACTGCTTATGCGACCACCATTGTTTGAACTTAATGAACACCGGCATTTTTCGGCATTGGCAGCGATGAAAACATTTTGTAACTGTAAAATGAAGAGAAAATGTCCCTCTTTGTATACTTCCACGGGTTTTATTCTTATGGCGACATGTTCCGCTAGAGATCTAGCATCATTTGGAACATTGTTGCAAAGGGATTACATCCTATACAAAACTTGGAAACGGAGGGGAATTTTAGAGAGGAGAAGGGTCAGGGTGTTAGGAGTTCGTGGGTCGTCCACGAAGTAACGCCTTCGCATATTGAGTTTTGTAACTGTCTCTCATACCATACACATCGCACTGCGTACTAGTGCTAGTTAAACAAGTGATGTCAACAAATCAGCTATTCAGAGGATTTAGGAAAGTAATTTATTTAGATACCGAAGGTAGCTATTTTTTAAGTACCAAATTTTTAATCAGACACCCCCTCGGTCAATGGTGTCCCGCTTTTCGAATGTTAAAATCTGGTCACCTTGGTGTAATCCCCCGTCTATAACTACTCTTCCTCCAGCCTTTTGTCAATCTCCCATCTACGCGCCTACTAAAATGTCCCTCTTTCTTGTTCACTACGCCTCATTTATCCAGAGTATATTTAATTTACAAGTTGAGTTGTTAGAATCAGATAATGTCACAGAGATTCCAAAAGGCTAGTTAATCACTAAAGGAAATAGGCTTGCTAACCCCAACAACCTTTTATCTCCTAATAGCCGTGATGGAACTTAAATAAGTTAAAACAATCTGAAAATGCGAAAATCAATCATAAGAAGAGGCTAAAATAGTTTTCCATGACAGATGAGATAAGAATAAGATTTTAAATTAATTACACAAGAGCCGCAGATTTCAATAGTTACCCATTTTGATGAAATCATCACGGAAATACCAAATGTCGAAAGTGAGTTTAATGACTTAATAAATCCTTTGATTGCAATTTTTATGAGGAAAAAGCAACTTTTAAAACCTTTATAATGCCTCGTTATTCATAAAAAATGAACATGTACGTTAATACGGTTGAGTGATTTTTTCAGGGATTGTATATACACCAATGCTTGCGGGCTTTTTCTCTTAATTTTTTTTATTTATTTACGTGCCCTTGGTATAAAATGCCCATAAAGTATATTAATCTATTTCAGACGCTCTATGATTAAAACTTATTTACCGACTGACAGTGGCGGCGATTGGAAATTAAATGTAGGGAGGCAAAAAATTTAGGCAACCAAAAATAACGAAGGTAGGGGAGAGTATAATAAGATTCACACACACAGAGTTTTGAAATTTAGCTACAAAATGATAAGTTTTCTACGCTTTCTGAAAGAATTTGGACAAAAGCAGAAGACGACATTTCATAAAAATTTTACTATTATTTAGTTTTAATACTATTCAATATCTTTTTCATCAAAGGATTAATATTACACAAGTATTATGATTAAATAGTTATGTACGAGGGTCGTTCAATAAGTCCTTAGAAATTTCAAGCGATGGTGGTAATAGCATCGAAATGGTCTGCAATGGCGTCATGACGCATGAGACAGCTATCGAAGTCTCATTTAATCGTATTTGTGATCATGACGCACGCGTCTTTCGCCCCTCAAAAATTCTTCATCACAACTTTTTCGGCCGATGAGACCCTCTTTGCCTTCTTTGGAAAAGATTCATCGGAAGTGATCCAACGTTTTGATTTTTGTTTGATTTCCGATGCATAGTGATGAATCTAGATCTCATCGACCGCGACAACTCGACGTAAAATGACGTCGACAACTCGAAGAGACAGCAATCAAATTTTGATTTGGCAGCAAATGACTATCGAATCAAAACTAACTTATGAATCAATGTCAAATTAGTTTCGGCTCCGTTTAACAGATAGCAGCACCCAATGGTAACAACAATTTACCTTAAAAACCTCAGTGAATCAAATCCCGTATTAAAATTACGCAAGTGTGATATTCAAGTTATAATACATACACTAAAATCATGATCAGTGATTACTCGATTAAAAAAATTGGCTTGTTTATAATAAATAGCCAAAATCCAACCAATGCGTTTACTGAAGAGGCTTTGATCATACCCAATTAAAAAATAAATGTATTAAAAGAAAGATTATCATATACATAACTTGTGCTAAATAACATTTAAGTGTTCAAAGCAATACATTTTATTATATTATAGAAAAGAAAGACATACAACCATGCTGTCTTGGTTTTCACCGGGGGGTAGACTTCCACACATTCAATCAACATTGGTTACCCTTCCTCACAACGCATGCTACACCTGCAGCGCGAGTCTCCATTATTTGCTGGGGTGTTTTACGAAATGATTAGCTGCCGAGCACGAGTATGCATGCACGAGTACAACCGAGTCTCGATGTATGGCATTTAGTGCATATTTTTGAGCATATATATTTATTAACGCCGCATTTATACGCTACACGATGGCAACTGGCGACGGACCTCAGTCAAGTGACGAAGGCGACACCCGAGCTGGTCCCTTCCTCTCTAAACTTCCACACCACGACAACGGGAGGACTTTGTGCCTCAATAGATTCAACGTGCAACAATAAGACCCGCTACACAGCGAGTCTTACTGGGATTAGGATTAATAAACCCACGATTCGAAAGAAACAAAGCAGGCCGCGAGTTCCTGACCGTGATCACTAGGCTACAATGGCGTATGTTAATAACAAAAATAAATTTTAAGAAAATTGTCAAGAATTTTATTATTATTAGAAATCAACTGATTACATAAATTATTTTCTACTGTTCATTCCTGTTCCTTTTCAATGCTAAATTTAAAAAAAAAAAAAAAAGAAGAAGAAGAAGAAATATGTGTTTTTTTGAATGCACATACCTAAAAATCGGTGTTTTTTTAAGGGGGGGGGATAAGTAGTCACGCTATTAGTTGACACGATTCTCGATGCAACTCCCCCCCCCCTTTTTTTTTGCTACAAACAGCGGAACCAAAAATTATATAGATAAAAAAATAACTTTATTTTTAAAACGATATTCGCAATACTTATATATTGTAGATTCTTGACATCTTTAATTGAAAAAAAAAATCATGAAGCAAGTGAGATATACATTTTCTTTTAAATATCATATTGCATTGTAATTTAATTTTTTTACTGTCCCTATCTATAATATTTATATTAAGAAATACCCGAACAATCTTGAACAATCGAAAATATTACTTTAAAAAATTCAAATAACGAATCATTACATAGTCGATAAAGATCTCATTCCAGAAATATTTTGAAAAGAGAAATGCATTACCTAAAAATTCAATTTTCGATTGTTTTCATTCAGAAATTCGCCAGTTAAGACCAACATATTTGTGTGGAACAATTGTGCATTACTCTATATTCGTTCGAAATAAAATTCAATTAAAATTTTCCGAAAGCTTTTAAGAAATAGCCACCAAAAATCACACCTGCGTCAAAAAATGAAACGCCTTGTATTTCACCATCAATTGTACCCTTATGCAATGTTCCTTTTTATTTGATATCGATATCGTGAAAGGACTGCCACTCACAAGGTTAAAAGCAGACAAAAAAAAAAAAAAAAAAAAACCTATAGAAACTAAAATAATTTCTTATATGGCAACTTAAACTTATACACACACATTAACACAGAAACTATAAAAATGCATAATCTGAAGATAATGACACTTCCATAAAATCAAATACAAGCACAAAATAACATTTTATTTCGAGAGCTGAGTGGAAATGAGGGAAAACACAGAATATTCTTTGCGTTCTTTCTTTATATTTTCCTTCAGACGATAAAATGGTAATCAACAACGATTCAGGAGACAAGGCTCATTCAAGGTAAATAGAATATAAAAGAGCTATTCATGGTCATTACGTATACCGTTGTAATAAAATCTATCTGACAACACAATAGATCAGTGAGAGACAACGAAAAAAAAAAAAAGCTCTTTTCTTTTGGTATCAGATATCCAAGAAAATCGAACTTGAAGAAAACGCGAAACTTCAGATTTCCAAATTAAGTTTCGATGAGCGGACTTGAATTTGAAAAGACTTTCAAATTGATACATTTTTTTTTTTTTTTTTTGTCATTTATACAAATCCGCACCGTTCATTGTATGATTCGAATTTTTTTTTTTTACAATGCTTGGCTGATGTGTGGAAGGAATTGTAATCGCACTCCCGGCATTTTTTTTTTTCCATATTTATTTTTGGTGATATTTTACCATTGAGTTCTGTATAGGACAGAAACTGGAACAATGTTTCTGCTTATTCCCCCTAGAAATTAAGCTCCTTATCTGACTAAATATATCTCTTGACAAACTGAAAGGACGCTTAAATATTTCGTTCGTAACAACTTAAAACAGATTTCTCTTCTTGGTAATTCATAGGATAAGTCACACTGTCAAAATTTTCCAAATCATGTAAAAAAAAAACACTCAATGCGCTACGAAAAGGCAACTCTTTGGAGTGAGTGAATGTTTGGGCACAAGAGCCAAATATTTGTTTAAAACATTCAATATTTTTTAAAAAACTTTAAAAACACATTGATATAAAACGCAGATAAAATACAATGACTAATCAAAAACTGAGAGGATTAAAATCTTAAATATGGTATAAAAGGGTAATTTTAAATTAATATGCGAACAAGTTGCGGTTAGGGTTTTTCCCCACCGAGTGCAATTGTTGAAATATATGGTGATAAATTGCGTTGTTTGCAAAGAAGAAAACTGTCTTTAAAATTTTCCAACTACGTTTTTAAATTTCTAAACGGATGTTATCAAAGAAATGTTGCTCAACCTAAAAAAACACAACTTTAAAAATTTGCATTGCCCAAATATTATGCGGAAAACTAGCAATAAATAATTTCAGATAATTTTTCACGTGCGCACTTGGATGCACAAGAACAAATTACCTCATTTTTAAATCTGTAAAGGTGTTTTCAAAAAGAGAACCAAATAGTCTGTAATGTGATTTCCCGAATTACGTAAAAATTCTTTTCATTCAATAACTTCTGCTTTCTCTCGAAAATCCCGTCTACTGGCCATTTCGAATTCGAGAACATAATGTTAATCCTATGGAATTTTTGCTGACCTTCTAAAATCTAGTTTATTGTATTTATTGGCACGCTATAAAATGCATTGAAAAGAAAGGAAGTTTTGTTATTGTTAACTTTTCCCTTTATTCTCGAGACTATGTCTATTTAAGTGATTCGTCTTATGCGTTTTTGTATATTTTAAAAGAACAAAATCAGAGGAAAAGCACAGCAAGACAATTTTTTTTTAAACTCTTGCGGGTGTTTTTAATCGTATTAAATAAACAATAATTTAGGTTTGAGAAGATCGACAGTAATTTCATGGGACAAACATTACAATAATGAAAGTGAAAATTGAAGTTCATGGCGCAAGAGCCATATGTGGCAAAACCATACAATGCATATCTGTGATCTAGAGGTCTAACAAAATGGAAACAATTATAAAAATTGATTGACAAGATGGGTCGAAAACAGAGAAGGATCGCTATCTGAAGGCACGTAACCCGTGTCGCCAGATATAGGAAACCCCTTGGTACAGAAAAAGCTCTCTAGGATACTGGAAGATCATAATGAATGTACTTTTCTAAAGAACGAAGAAAAGTCCCGGGAGGGGGCTTACTTTCATCAGAGCAATATTATTTCTGCTGTTTGTGAATAGTCTTAATTAACATTTTTCTATGCACAGTTTTTTAACACAGCTAGCAATTTCCCTTTTCTCTTTCTTTCTGCAAAGTAGGAATATAAAAAAATAGTTTTAATCACAAGAAAAATCCGATTTAATTTGATACTTCAAACTTTACTTTCATGATAGAAAATGTACCACGAATACATCTTTCATTCTGAAGTGAAACACATTCCTGGATGATAATAATAATAAATGTTGCTTTTAGAGCTACATCCAATACTCCACTTACATTAAAAATTTCATATACCCAAATAGATATTCGCAATAGCCTCCTTTATTGGCCAGGTGATCCCCAGTGGAATCAAACCATAAGCCAACAATCCACCAGGCGCAAGATTGTTATTTTCCCATTCAAATTACATTTCCAATAAAGAAATAAATTTATATTGGTAGCATAAATAATTGTTTAAAAAAATCCCATTAGTGTACTGGAAAATCAAAATATCTCATCGAAAGTATCTTCCGTGAAATCAGTAATACTGATGCCTCTGAATCTTCCCTACTAATTTTATAATATGAGCTCCATCGCGTTTCCCCCATCAACTAACACTTTGAGGTCCTTTATGCAATTTCGTTTGAATTGAGACTTTCATAACGGATGAAACGTGACTTATATGTAGATTAGATTTAAAGTGTAGTGAACAGATTTGACAAAATTCATTTTATAAGCGGAGAAGAAATTAATTCCAAGTTAGAAGTAGTGCGAAGAAGCTATAAACGAAGGGGCAATGAATGTATTGAAAATGCTAGGAGTGATCAAATGAAAGGAAAGATTCTGTAAAGAATCAGAATGGATCGTGCCCTCACATAATGCTCCGTTAAGAACTCGAACCCCTATTAGTTCAATATAGATTAGTAATCTTTATAATATTAATCTTCAGAATCAAACGAGTAAATAAAAACTCTTTCTACAGATATAGTAGACTAGAGTGTGACTTATATATTCATAGATCTGAACAATATAACTTGGTTATTGTATGACTTTCGATTCAGTTGATTAGTGACTCTTACACATTTAGAATGGAAGGAGAAGGAAATAATAAACGAGAGTTACATTTTTGACTTCAAAGGTTTAATCAAGAAGAATGACAGAATGCTAACGATTAGAGGAATGCCAATTAAATAGATGTATCGAATACCAACCACTAAAACAGCACTGATATTCGTACTTCTCAAACATTTTTGTCGTTGTTTTCCATTGGCAACGAAGATCGAAGAAATGAAGACTGTAAACATTTCCAAGACAGGACACTTGCAAATTATACACAGAAATTTGTTCTTCCAAGGATTGCTGTTTATACTTTTCCGAGCTCTGCTCATGTACCTTTAGTACACCTCAGCGTACTCCCAGGGGTTGAGAATCACTGGCAAATTTGCATCAACGGCAGCAGATATGAAAGCAAGGCCTGTGGCAGTGATTCCTTCATTAACGCATCTCCCAAGCATCGTTTAAATTTCTTGGGACTTGACAGATAATTATTTCACCTAATCACATTTATAATTTCGTGAAGATTTTTGGTGTGGACTTGACTATGTGGAATGGACCTCCGACAAGACTGTGGAATAAGTCACAATAACAACACGGATATTCGGGATTAGTTCGAATAAATATGCAGCTAAAATAATACAGGGGTAACTGATGATAAAACACATAACTTTGAAGCAAGGTAAAGTGACGATGAAGACTTTTGAGTTGGAGTACCATATTTCCCTACCTTCCTAAACGATGAAGTAAGGATTTCACAGCCCAATTGAATTTAGCGTGCAGGAACTCTCAGTATTGTGTAAGGTGGTTTTTAGTAGAATTAGGACATATAAAACGTTGCCAGCCACGAATTTTCCGATCTTAACCATTGTAAATCATAGAAAAGGCGTCGAAAAAAAATTTTTTATCAATTTGTCACAAATTGCAATTGCATTTTTTGTAGTCTTTTTATTTCTTTATTTGAAAAACAACAGGCAAAGGGAAATGAGTTGAAAATGCTGTAATTATCAACATGACTAGTAAGCAGAAGGAACTATTAAAAATTTTCATATAATTACTTTAATATAAAAAGAAAGGGAAAGAAAAAGATTGATTGATTGGTTTTATTGACGTCGCACTAGAAGCAATATGTGGGGCTATTGCGACGGACCACGTAATTTTAAACCTCGGTCAAGGAAGAACATCATTGACTTTACATCACAAAATACGGACACAGTTAAAATTCAAAAAGTATACGGAGGAACAAAATTTGAGCAGTGAAATATGAAGAAAAGCACAGATTGATTAAAAATTATTTCAGTTTCCAATTCCAAAACTAAATCTGACAGTTGGAAGTCACTGCAAATCTAGGGGATTTGTTTGCGAATTAAGAATTTTGAGTGTGATTCAGAGAAACTCTTTTCGATTTCACAGCCTTTTTCATCACACTGTGCTCAATGTTCTTAGCTTTAACTGTGGAATAATTTCTAATAATGAAATTCAATTCTTTTCTTCAAGTCTTTTGTATATTTTAATTTTTTTGTTCCCTATAGGGGTTATAATATTACGAGAACAGAAGGTACAGCCAATGGGAAATATCAGGCATTAATATTACACTTTTCGATCTCACTTTCAGTGATCTCTGTTCCAAATTACTGACTCTTTATTCTGTTCTTTCAAATAGGAATAATTAGTCCCCGTGAGCAGTTTAATGTTATACAAGTAAAATAGCCTTAATCATCATCAGAAGTGTTCACTATAAGTTACCATTTTTGGCCCTTGAAAAGTTTATCTAACTCAAGAAACATTGGTCTTATGGACTGAAAATATAGCGAAAGATCAAGAAAATTTCCATAAATAGATTTCGAAAGAAGCAAACAAGAAAGAAAACAAATAAACAGGAAACAGACGAAATATTAAAAAAACATGGGACCGTTTGCAAATTGAAGGTCAGTCCTCAGCGGTAAAAAAAAAAAAAAAAAAAAAAAGAGGAAGTTCTGAATAAAAACAAGTGATCATTAGCATATTGGAATATAGACCAACAAAAATATTTCTGAAAAAAGAAAATCTTATTTTCCGAAAGAACTCATTATTTATTATCTCAGTGCAGTAAAATTCGTATAAATTGAAACATTCTTATTTTTCGGAAGAATTCATAATTTATTACCTCAAAGCAGTAAAATCCGAATAAATTAATTATAATACTTTACATTTAAAATCGGTACGTAAACGAGAATAAATAAAAAAAAAAAAGCATCATCACAAAGCTTTGTTTCTTGATTTAATATTTTAGTGCGCAGAATAGACGATAGCTGTTGATTTATAAGAAGACTCTTTATTTCACGTCTCTTAAAATAGATAGCAGAACAGGAGAGCTCTTACATAAACAAGTCCCAGACAGAACAGAGGTATTCATATCGTATTTACAAGTACCCTTATTTTTTGATGGAATAGCCGTGTTCTTTTTAAATATTCGTTTTCACCTCGAAAGACAAACATGTTTACAATCCGAAAGAATACGGATATCGGGTATGTTTTAGTACTACCGCTTGCGAGTTACTGAAATGCCAAATATATTTTTTTTAAAAAAAAAAAATCAGATGAATTCACGTGAGCACCCGTCATATTCGAACAATAACATACAGTGACTTTAACGCGACGTAAAAAATTTTGGAATGGAATCAATATGTAAAGAAATGAAAAGAATACATAATATGCCAGCGTACGGCAAAATCAAATATGTTGCCATTTTTGTCCTCTGAACAACCATGAAGAAAGACACGTAACGAAGAAATAATTTAAGGATCACAAACCAAAAATGCCGGTTTACTGGCTACTTTAAAAATCAATTTAAATTGTTCCATTTTTTTTTCGCTAATTGTTCGCATTTCCCTTTAGTGAAAAGCAAAACCAGATAATACATAATCCATAAGTTTAAAAATACTTATATATAGTTTTTTATATATTTAATCCAACAAACCCTTTTAATGGAATTTTATTTGAACAGCAAAACTTGTGTGTAAATGTAACATTAACGAAAATTACACCACGACAAATCGTTGAGAATTTTATTGGATTGATTTAGAGGGGAAAACATGTTCCATGCTCAGATAAGAACTACGATTTTTATTTTCATGTAAGCGTAAAAAATAAATAGATAAATTAAATGAAAATGTCGGCTCTTGAATGTTGTCTTTTAAGATTGCTAAAAAAATGCTCCAAATGTTTCTCTTTGGAAAAAAAAAAAATTAGCAACCAGAATCAGAGTAGAAAATAAAAGTAAACAAGTTTTTTCGTCGTTACCACATGTGACCATCACGAACCCGTGATCCATTTCCCACAGGAACTGAGAATGTATGAACAGGAAAAGCGTCCCCATCCACAATATAAAAAAAAAAGGAAGCTCACCCTGTTGGAGGGGGGGGGGAAGCGCAGGAACCTATTCTTTAGGCTACTACCGTTACTCTCTTCCGGAGTTACACAACCAGAATTCTTATGTGGTTTCTGTTGTTCAAATCCTTTCAATTAGATGGTTACATTGTTACCAAACATATTAAAAAAAAACCTATGCTTGGAGTTGATTTGGACTAATCAATTCGCAATACGATTCGAACCGTTTTTCAAATAGGAATCAGTGTTAATATCTTTTAACATAATTCTCATTTCCCCATAAAAATGTAAAAATTTTCCCTTTTATTTACAATATTTCCCATGTTTCGTTCCTCAGACTTAAAAAAAAAAAAAAGATTTTGGTTCCTAAAAACGAGAAACTGTTCATGTACAGAATGTTTTTAGAGATACAATAAAATAAATGGAAATATAATCATAAGTATTTATATTAATGATATTTTATATCATAACGACACAATTTATTTTTTCCCCTCAAAATGAGACATCTGCTATTTCTGAAGTAATTATTATTAATATGACTATTTTTTAGGCAGAATGGGACATCTACTAATTTTCAGATAATAGCATGTGTATTCAAGGGGAAGAAAAACATTTTTTTATACTTATATTAAAAAGCACAGGAACGAACACATTGAAAATAAATATTTCATGAAATCTTATATTTTTCTGAAGAAAAATTTGCTTTATATTTGGTGTTGATTTCAAATAAGAATGAAATTTTTGACCAGTTTTCTTAAAATTTACTCAGGTAATTAAAACAAGCTTAAATAATTACGACCTGTAACTGTATTTATTTGCATGTCCACAACTTATTCATAAAAAAAAATCTTCTTCTTAAGTAAGGGTGTATTAATGTCTTTTTTGAAACTGTACAGTGAATTATTCTTTTTCTGAAAACGGGACATTTTGGCGTCCCAAAGGCGTGCTTGGAGACAACAGGACAGATTATTTAAAAAGGGGGCGTATGGTCACTTTATTCAATCAGCATACGATTTCCGATTGCGTCTTGTTCTTCCCGTCACTTGACCGTGGTTCAAAATTACGAGGTCCGTCGCCAATAGCCCTCGTGTTGCTTCTAGTGCGACGTTAATAAAATCAAAACTAAACTAAAAAAAAACCAAAACTGCGTCTTGTTCTTTAATAACAAGCGAATGTAGACATTATCTAGTTTTTAAATTCGTGTTTTATTCATATTTTTAAATTCTTGTTTTACTCATGTATGAAACTGAGCACAGTACCAGAACTTCTTTCTTTTTTCTTTTTTTTTTTTTTTTAAGAATCCAAAATTGTGCAAATTGCAAAGAAAGCATATAAACAAATTACTAAAATTAAAAAGAAAGAGTGCTGGATAATAAATACTCAAAAATATGAGTGATTTGATAACATACATAGCTAGAATATAAACATAAAATTGAGTGAACAATTTTAAAAATATGGAAAAATTATAAGTTTATTTAAAAAAAGAAAAAAGATAAAGAACGACTTTCTTCAAATAAATTGTGCAATATCAAGCAATCTTAAATTCGAATATTCGATCACATTTTTTTTTTATTTCGTCTTTTGATTTTTAAATGCGGAAAACATACATCTCTACTTGTAACGCAACCGCTTCGTTATTAACATTTAGAGTCCAATAAGTAACAAATCAAAAATAATCTTTAAATTTATTCTAGCTTTGAGATGATAAAAAATCAAATTGTATTATTAATGGGGAGCGTTTACTTAATTTCTTTCCTTAGATTATTAACTGAGAATTCCACTTATCTTTAATAACAGAAAAACTGGATTCGAGTCCTAATATACTTCTAGATATGAGTCCGAGTGCAATACAATTCTGCATCAGAATCAGGAATGACCACTAAGAAGACCGTTTCGCGCCTTTTCACATCAATATCGTAGGAACATCAATCACGCTACTTCTATCTCTTATCACCATAATACCTCCAATCTCTCTATCTGATAATTTCCTGTTCGCGACACTTATAAAGTAATGCTAATTTACATAAGTTACGGTTATTTCTCAAAGAGAGGTTCTTAATTCAAGCAATGTAATAAAGTAACCCAAAAGTCTGTTAAAAGGAAAAGCCCGGGACAACAGTTACATGTTCACAAATATCAGATGAGGCTTGGATGCAATGGCGGCAATTAGAGGGAAAGGGAGAGACCGCTTCCTCCAACGCTTTTCTTGAGAAGATTTTACATTTTTATTCCATTTTAGCCGCCTTAATCATAAACAAAACCTGTAGCCCGACAATAAAGTAAAATTACTTTGCTGACAAAGAAAAATATATCAATAAAATAAATATATCTGCAATGTAAGAACTCGATTAAGAAAGACCCATTTGATGAACTTACGTGCCTGCAATAGGTAATAAAAAGTTATATAATCAAGTGAAAACCGAATAAACAATTAACTTTCATGTAAAACATTAATTTATGCATCTGTTGAATTATAATGTTAGTAATTACCGAGATACTGAATATCAAAGCAAACAAAACGCTTTTAAATTTTGGAGATGATTAGTTTTCGTTATTTTTTATGACTAAAATAAAACCCAGATGAACATTTCTTTGGAATATCCTATACACATTAAGAAAAACTTGCAAGTAAGAAATTCTAAAGTCTTACAAATTAAAATTCGTCCCATTAAACAAAACTGCACTTACCAAGTAATCTTGGGAATAATACACGTACCTTTTCAACTGGTAAATTAGAATTCCGTTTAAAATCAGATCAGGAATATCCGAATATTTCGAAATATCCAAAAAATTTCCTTCCGATATCATAAATCGGATAATCAAACAATTATTGAAAAAACTATAACAACCTGTTTAATCTTAAACAATCGATAATGTTTCCCTACATAACAAAACTTTCATCTTTCCAACTAAACAGACAAAATTGATTTATCTTCTCCGCCAAAATATTTTAGATATCTACTTCAATCATTTTTTTTTCTTTCATTATTTAAAACTGTGACTAAGCAAACTATAAAACTAACCACTATATATTTCAGTTTCAATCCAAGTCTAGAGAATATATAATATGTCATCTAAAACTATTCGATTTCAGTTGTTTTGTAGAGTCACTTATTACTAAACGATATTTTTTTATCCCTTCTTGAAATCTAGTTAGCCGTATTGTTCTTCAATACAATGAATAAGTCTGTCCAATCTTTTATTTGTTTTAGTGTTATAGCTTATTTTCTCATCAGAAATGTAATTTTAATTTATTGTTGTATTTCGAATCGATGTACCTCTAAAGTAGTGTTTCCCTGTAATCCGTTTTCTTTCGTGACCCATTAAAAATGTACTAATATATATATATATATATATATATATATATATATATATATATATCAAAACTCAGGTATAATATTTTATAATTTTTAAATAAAAAAAAAAAAAAAAGGTGTTAGACATTTTAAAGCTTTCTCTTCTAAATTGATATTCTTCACGACAAGGCAACCAAAAAAATCACCTGCCATATTCGCTGGTATACTTGTAGGTCCTTGCGTGATGCATCATACGACAGTCCAATTATACAAACAACTGAATCCAGCAATTCTGTCTCGGATTCTAACTTAAATGTAAACGAATTCCTTATCCAATCTTTGTCGCTGTTGACAGAGGGAAAACATTCCTTAAGGATCGTCTCCACGCCAAGCAAATGTACATTGATAACAACTGAAATTTCATCAAGTAATGAATTCACACTGAACACATTCTGCAATTCTGTTTGCTTTATAAAAGCTTTGAAATTACTAGCTTCTACATAAAATGATCACAAATTGAGATTTTTGTAACAATAACATTGCTACATCGCAAAGCAGATTTCAAAATATCAAAAATATCACAAAGATATTCCACACCGCTTTGTAATGATATAATGGGCGAACAAGGCAATTTTGTTTCGCGACTTGGTATCGGGTTGCGACCCATCATTTGAAAAACCTTGGTCAGAGCAACCATGTCAAACTGACGGCGCGCAAGTGATCCACAACAAATGCCTTTACGTCAAAATAACAGAAGGTCACAAAACATTTACTAAAAACACAATTGCTTGATAATTAAAATTTTCTAATTGTATGTAATTATTTTTTTTCTCGAACTTTTACTCGAGATGAGTGTGAGTGAACGTAAAGTTTACAGGCGCAAGAGCCAGATAAGGCTATGCTGCGTCAAACAAGATTTAACTGAGGGTCCAGACGAGAAGAAATTGAAGAAAAGACAAAAACTGTTTGACAAGGAGGAGGGTCGATAATAGAGAAGGATAGCTAGGGTAACCCGGGGGCGCGTCACCTGTGTTTCCCAAAGACAGTTTTTCCTATAGGAAAGAAAAAGATCACTAGGGTGACTCGGGGTCATGATACTCGTATTTACCTGAAGAAGGCAAGTCCCCGAGGTCCCCTGATATAATCCCCAGGGCCAGGGTGCCCGGCTATAACCCCAGACGCTAGATACCCATTTTAGTTTACTCGAGTTGAATAGACGTAACATTTCCCTTATCACAACAGCGAATATAATAAAACAATACCAACTACATCATAACTCTTCTACTACTTGGTGTTTCAACATAACATATTCCGTTTTCAGGAAACAAGAAAATAGGTTCTTTTCCGTCACGATTATTAGTTTGTGCAATTACTTTGTTAATGTTCAAGAAAAAATATTGATTTATACTAAAAAGAAATTTATATTTCAATGATTACTCATCTACTTAGGCCCTTACATAGAGAATGATATCTTTCGTGGTAGTAAAATGAAACGAAAAATTGCTCACGAACTTTGATATTACCAAGAAAAAAGGGACTTTGAATATTTATATAGTCATATAAAAGATAAAATAATCCACATTAAACCAGGTGTGGCTGTTAAATAACGAGACTGACGCCGCTGCCGCAGAAGAAATACGCATGCGCCAAACGCCAACGACTGTTAAGCGTGAAGCCTTCGCTTTGGAATGCAGAGCTTATAGCTTCTGTAAACAAATCTGTATACCTATAACCTTATATATATATATTGTTTCGCTGGAAAAATGATAAGCGAAATAATTGACCAACGAATTGTTGAGAAATTTCACATGAAACTAGGAAAAATCGCTACTGAAACTAATAATTTATTGAAAGAAGTGTATGGCAATGAATATCTATCTCGCGTGCAAGTGTTTTTGAGTGGTTTAAGCGTATTCAAGATGGCCGAGAAGACGTTGAAGATGATTCACGCCCAGGTCGTCTTTCAACGACAAAAAAGGACGATAATATATAACAAATCCGTAATTTGTTTTGATCTGACCCTCGGTTAAGTATTCATGTGATTGTTGAGATTGTAGGAATTGACGAAGAATCCGTACGACAAATATTTCCACCAACACAATGCGCCGGCTCATTCCACATTGTCTCTCAAGAGGTTTCTAGCCAAGTACAGCAACCCAGTGTCAGACCATCCACCATATTCGCCGGTTCTTGAGTCATGCAACTTCTACCTATTTCCTAAGGTGAAATCTGCATTAAAAGGAACAAAAATTGAGTCCGTTGAAGGTGTGAATGAGAAAGCGGCAAGCGTCCTGAAGGACCTGACAGAAGACCGACTTCCAGCACTGTTTCAAACAATGGAAGATTCGCATGAAGCGTTGTAAGGATAGAAGAAGGCTGCATATTGAAGGTGATAATAAGTAAATATGTATGAAATCAAAATAAAATGCTTTATAATGTCAGTCTCGTTATTTAATAGCCACACTTTCATAATGCTATCAGTTAAGTTCAAGCTGCCAATCCTTATTTCTCCATCTCGCCTCCTTTTTCATTAGTTGTATACCATTTACATATCATTATATTGGAATCACTTCACTTTATTTCTATCTAATTTTCCTCATCAAGTTTCATTTTGATTAGAAAGAAATTGTAATTTTATGCAATCAAATCGATAAAAATCCCCTAGTTAAAGAAGAGAAAATCACGAAAAGCCCAATGTCACAAACAAAATAACCAAACAAATGTATTAAAACCTTTCAAACTTTTCAAAGGGGGAAAAACAATTGTATCCTTGCATCAAAACTTCGATTTTTTTTGGATCAGACACTTTTGCACACATTTCGGCAATCAACCACTAATTTAATTAACCCTTTATTGAATTTTGGCAACATTGATGCATTTTTATGTGCATGAATTTTTATTTTTATATATATCAAACATTAAAAAGTTACTTTTCTTTTCAATATTATTTAAATTATAATTCTGAAAATTCTCAACAGTAAATAAAGGTATCGAAAATTGACATAAAGCCCACTCCTTGTGAAATTGTACTAAGTGATTTTGGAAATGTTAGAAATGTAATAATGTTACATGTTTGAAAAAATATGTTTCTTGATATTTTGATCCATCATATTAAATCAAAATGGCATAAAAACGAAAAGAGGATCCATTTAGATTTCGCTAACACAGAATTTTAACAGAAAAGTGAACGATCTAATCTAGTAAAAGACATTAGCCTTTATAGTTCAGTGAATAACACTATAAATTTTATAAACCCCAAACAGATAAGAACATATTTATAGCATAAACCTAAACTAAATATAAAAATCTCAAGTGCAAAGTTAGTAATTCATAGAAGACACTTCCAGTACAACAGGAAATGAACTTTTCCTTTAAAAGTTCCATCGCAATGTGAAGGTTAAGATGATAAGCATAGTAGCCATACATAGCTTTGAAGAATGTTCTTATCAAAAAAGGAAGTATGAAGCGTTCAGACAAATGAGTTAGGGATATTTAAAGGTAAAATACAAAAAGAATACATAAAAGGATATCGAGGAAAACTAAATGAATTGAAAAACTATTTGAAACAAAAAATTGAATGTTTAAGATCAACTGTAAATTATCCAAGAAAGACAGGTGAAGAAATGTTTATTTCATTATTTCAACTGGGAATGTTTAGTATTGCAAATGTGATTTATTTTTACTTCGTAAAGAAAATTTAATTTATTATTTGTTTTATTCTACTTATAGAAAGAAAAGGAAAAAATTAAAAACTAAAAGGGAACATTGTCAATTTTAAAATTTAGGTATAAATTTACTTAAAAAAAATCTAAATTTCTTAAAATTTTAATTATACTCTGGACCAGAATATATTTTAATAATCAAAGTATTATACATACATAAGGTTTTTAAACAAGCATTTTGTTGTTATTTAATGAGAATTAATTTTTAATCTATCAATGCATACAGAAAACTTTCAAAACAATCATTTGTGGTCATTTAATAAGGATTTATTTTTAATCCTGAAAATACAAAATAAAAACATTCCCTTTATAAAATTGATGATACAAAACAATATAAAAATAAATCTGCTTTAATAATAAATCAGGATTAAAATAGAAAGTAAAAGAAAAGTTTACATAAAATCCTTACTTTCAATTTTTAATGCATCATATTTTAAAATATTTAAGTTACCTGAAAACTGTTTACATGCACACTTATTAAACAAACACAATTTAATGTTTGCCATTTAACAAGTATGAAAAAATAGGAAAAAATGCATTATAATTATAAACATAAGAAACTTAAATTATTTAAATTCAGTTTGTAAATACTATTTAACACAAATTTTTCATATGTTTAGGAAATACAGCTAAAGAAATAAACTCAGAAAAAGTAAAAAAAAAAAAAAAAAAAAAACTTATGATCCAAACACATTTTAAAATTGCAAAAAGAACCTTTAAAATAATGTAAGTACTGAGTTGACTGATTGTTTTATTAACCACACTTAGAAGCAATTATGAGAATTATTAGCAACAGACCTCATAATTTTGAGCAATGAACATGTGACACCTTGACATTTTATTCTCCTTCCACATCACACCATTATGAGGAACTAACAAATTTAATATGCATTAACCCTGCTACACAATGGAAGTGTGACTGCTGGGAAGTTTAAAAATGATTCATAGAATTTAAACAAAATTTGTATTGAAAAGGATTTCATTATCAATTTCAACTTGAATTTAAAAGTCATGATCATATTCAAAATTCAAACCATTATTGAAGACTAATTATAATGCTAACATTTGAATTGTTTTACAATCTAATAAATTTCAGTAATCAAAATTAATAATTATGATTGCTACATCTCTAAATGGATTTCCTTTACTATTGAATAAAGCTATTTATTTATGGATATTGAATAGTTCAATTTAATTATGAGCGTTTTTCAATGATCAATAAAAATATTTAAATCTTACTTATGTTTCAAATGAAGATTGAGGTCATGAATTAGAATGCCTGTAGGGCCAACACCAATCCTCAGTGTTTCTCCATTTCGATTCTTTACAAAATATTGCTCCATACCAAAATCTTCAAGTTCTGAAGCTTCTTTAAGAAACTGATATATTACAGCATTAATTTTTGTGCCTCTAAGTAATAGGTGCTCCTTAAGAACTTTTTGACATAGATGAACCATAGCTGTCCTATCTGTTTCTATACAAACCTATTAAAAAAAAAGAAAAAGAAAAACATATTGAAGCATATTTTGTTTCACTGTTTAAAAAGTAAGCGAGGCAGCATCTGCCATAATCTAAAGCTATTATCCCATGTTCTAGTTTGTTTGGTTTTTAAATGAGTGCAGTCTGCTATATAAAGAATTCAAAATAAACCCCCTTCTCTTTGCCTAAAATAGTTTTTTTAAAATAATTCCCTTCAAAATAAAACAATTTTTTTAAAAAAATTATGTTTTCATTAATTCCACTCTTTATGAGACTTATAATTAATCTGTCACATCTCACATTTCTGATACATCAACAAAATTAAAAAATCAATTAAACATGAGAAAATGTCAAAATATCTTACCAATGATAATTAGACAATTCATAATTAATAAGATTTTATATTTTATATATGTATATCTCTTGGCTTTATATATCCACATCAAAAGATTTTATCAAAAATCTTTCAAAACATTAGACATATTTTACCCTCAAACCTTCACATTTTACTTTAAAAATGAAACTCAATATTAATATATATATATTTAATAATTAAACAAAGAAGAGTGAGCAGCGCCTCCCTTTTTCCCCCCCCCCCCCCGCCAAATCCATAGTTAAATACACTGAACAATTTTATAAGCTTTTATTAAGGTAAATAAAATAAACAAATATGTTTTGAAAGACTTCAAAAACATTCATAACATAAGGAAAATTAATAAATAAATTATAAATTAAAACACACGCAGTCTAAAACAGTAGAATTTGAAATATCATACACATTCTCAAACATAACATAAAGTTTAATCAATCTTTTTTACAGCAATTTTAAAAAATTAAAAAGAGTTTCTAACAATCCTTTCATAGGATTGACAAAAAAGAACAAGAGCTATTAACAATTGCAGTATATGCCTTCGTGGTCTTTAAATCCACCTTTCACAGTGGAAAAAATATATGAAAAGCACTTGAAAATATCTCACCTAAGAACTGACACTTTCAATTATGGATTTGTTGCAATTGGTTTAATTCTTGGGGCATAAAGATTAACATGCAATTTGAATAATGGTAAAATATAAATTCGTTTGAACTAATCTTCCTAATTATTATAAAAAACATCCAATAAGAATTATCAATATTTCTATGTAATTTCTTTATTATTTTAAGAAAAATGCATTTTTTAAAAAAACTTAAATCTAAAGAAGGGATATTGGATTGCAATTCTTTTTCTATCAATATACAATAATTTTATTAATAAAATTTTTTAAAAAATAAATTTTATTAAGTTATGTGAATAAAAGAAAATATTTAAAAAAATAAAAAGTCAAGTTCTTATATTTTACTTTAAATTTAGATCCCTAGTATGTACTTCGTCTTTATCCCTTTCAGATATTAAAAATTACATTCGAATATAAAAATAATTTTAAAAAACACACTTACTTGCTGTTGCTCTTCATCTCTTGAATCTGAAACAACTTCATCAGCAGAATTATGATTATTACTGTTGGCATCAGAGCTTCCACCTGAACGCCATCTCACTCGTATTTGTGGAGGATGTTCAGGATCTTCAGAACAATTTACTAAGCAGTTAGTGGGTAAATATTTAGGATACTGAAGGAGAGCAGTAGCTGACCCAACTGATTCTTCAAGGTCACCAAGTTCGATTTGAGCAATGAGTGAAGTTAAGTGACACATTAGGTCAGTAGATGAAGTACGTAGTCTGTTTTCAATGAATGCTCGTCGGACATCAAGATAAAAATAATGTCTAAAAAAGATAAAAATGTCTACATAAATATTTTATAATATACTTAACAAATAATTATAAATAATTAAATTAATATGCTAAACACAAACTGAATAGTATGCATATTTGAAACATTGAAACAATTTGAAATTTAATATTCAACAGATATATCTTTGAAGCAAAAATGCATTTTAGAGCAATTTTGCAGATGATCAGTCATGAAATTTTCTGTACACAATATTAAAAGAATTCTTTTATTTGTCTTTTCTAAAAATACCACAACATTTTCATGTTAGTGATTTAAATATTCTTATTAAATATATAATCAAATATATTCTTAAATGGACTAAACTAAATACATACACTCATAAATGAAAACATTTATATCACTAAGCTCAAAACAAATATGCAATTTTTCAATATTTATCCATTATGTCTCATCACAATTTCTTTCTCTAGCCAATCTCTCAACAATAAAATAGAACATTGGTGCCACTTATATTTAAATTTCTTACTATTTTTATTATTATTGAATGTTTGAACATAAAGTCACACTAAAATTGAGAAGTATCTACAATTTTATATTCCATGTCATATTTAAAACAAAATAAATTGATTGCATTAAAATCCTAGTAAAAAAAGCTGTCACAGTAAATAAGAAGGTAAATATTAAACATAAATTTTTCAATTGAAATATTATTTAAGTTCTTATATCTTTATTTGGGAATGCATAAAATATAAAAAGAACTATTTCATATTTTCTACAAAAAAAAAAAATTAAAAAAAAAATGCAACACTACTTAACAGTTTCATAAATTACAAATTTGCCATACAACATTCACATATTAATATCTAACCTCATCATCATCTCTTCTCTTAATATTATATTTTTCATATTATATCTGCTGATCATAAAAAAAAAAGTGTTCAAAATGGCAAGTAGACATAGAAAATTTTACAAAAATTCCAATTTTAAAATGTAAAAGTAATTACATAAATTTTTACAACATATTACCTAGTAATATCTTGAAGTATAAGATGAGGAGGGACAAAAAATTTCACTCTAAGTTGCAGACGATATGGTGGTGGACCTGGAAGTTGCCGCCTAATTTGATTTCTCAAATTGAGCCATAGATGTTCACCATGTGGTCCAACATATTGTAGACCCATATAATCAGACTCAATAATTCCAAGATTTTCACATACCTGAAAGAAACAAAAGTAAATGATGTTACAAAATTGAGTTGTTAATAAATTTGTTCATGAAAGTTATTTATGAATATAATAAAATTAATTAAAATCTACATGGAAACAAAATCAAACCAAACAACTCAAATGACATTCTTTTTTCAGGACTTCTGTATATACCAAGCCATTCAGAAAGGTTTATCTGATAATTTTGAAATAAATTAATGTCATTAGATTATGATTATGAAAAGGTACAACACTTTTTAATTGTTACATGTACTTTGCAATTAATACACGCGGAAAGAAACCCAAAGAAACAATCTAAGCAAATAACAAAATTAATCCCGCATATAACTATTAATAATTTCAATAAAAATTAATATACAAATAATCTTAAAAAAATGATATAAGTGCAACTTAAAAGTTTTAATGAAAATATAGTAAAAAACATGTAAATTTTGAGGTGATCAAATTTATCTGGTAATAAGAAAAAAACTCATCAGATACATAGAACCTAGATTTGAATATTTTCATAATTAAAATATAAATTACAACATTATAAGATGAAATGATAAAAATCGATGTTTTGATGATTAATATTAAACATAAGCAAATTTAGTGTAAAACATATTGCAGTTCACTTAATTTAATGCTTGAATATAATGTACAGTATATAATCATTCCTACATAGTTGTTTTTTGTCAAATTGAAGAACTGCCAAAACAGATTTTTTTTTATTTTTAGCATTTCAGTAAATATATATAGAAATCTTTTCACAGAAAGCAATTTTATTTATCTATGACAAACAACATTTATGATATAAGAAGCATAAGAAAATTAATGGAATCTGTTAAAAACTAAAATTACTTCAGAAGTTTAACAAGTTTTACTTACAATAGATCTCGTTTTTATTCATAAATTAATATTATTTATTATATTTTTAAAAATCCAACTTCATACTGAAGTTTTAAAATGCTCATTGAAAATATTTAAAAGTCAGTCATTTTCTTACATATCATTACTGATTTATAAAAATGTCACGCGTAAATATTTATTTCCTGAATATGTTCTATTATTAAAAATAAATAATTTATATATATATATAACTATACAACTTATCAATGAAAAATAAATAATACTTCAAGCATGTAAAAAGAAAGGCAAAGAAAGATTCTCTCAAGATGATTACAATGTTTCTGGGGCACAACAATTTTTTTAAAAAAAAAAATTACTTGAGAAGAAACATAATTACTATTCATATCATTAAATATTATGACAAAAAAAACCCACAAAGGATACTTTAAAGGATTAAGTTTAGTTAAAGTAACTGCTTTGTTCTCTTATTGAGAACGTACATCAAAACATCTGAGTAAACAAACACTGAAATTTAACTTACTTTATCAAGACACTGCTTCCCTTTAGCTTTAGAATCAACCTCAACTTCTATTATCACAGAATCGGCTTGACGGACAAGGCACAACATTTTTACTTAAGAAAAATCAAATAATGTGTATCATTTTCACAATGGACAAAGAAACTCCGAACACCTGGAACACATCTAACAGCTGACAACTATCACTTGCTCCTGAATTTTTAACAAAACAAATAACAATGAAGACTAACGCATAGATATCCAACATCGCATGCTCGAAATATTACCACCAGATGGCTTTGGACTTGAATTTTTTTTAAGAATTTGTTAGAACTTAAGTAAAGTAGTGGTTCACAAGAAAACATTTTCACAAAAATTTCAAATTACAAAAAGATACAAATCTGGTTATCTATACCAATATTCAGAATCATTGTCTATTTTCATCTCCTATTCTAATATGACTCTGAAAACATGAACGTTAGCAATAATTTTGAAATTTAACTTGATCGATCATTTCAAAATCAATTAATATGTATTTTTTACGCAATTGGTGATATTTCAAGTTCTCTCATCGTAAAAACTTGATACAGATTGTAAATTAACGAGATTTATTTCCCTACAGACTTCTTAAGAATATGGACCCATATCAATATGATTTAAAAGTCATAATTTTTTTAATATAGAAGAAAAGAAATTTTCTTTTGAACTAGTCAACTTTTTCTTTATTAAATAGCTGAAGATGATTTTAAAGGAAATAAGAAGTGAAGGAATTTTTTTTAATTATCTTTAAAATGCATTGCATCTTTTAATCCTCTTTATGGGTACGCTTATCATAGTCCATTATTCTGAATTTTGAATCTGACAGTTGAATAGTTTTATTTTCTACAGTAGGATTTTAATTTGTTTCAGTGTTTTCAATAAGTTTAAATAATCTATTACTATAACTATTTTCACTGAAACACATATTCGGATATTGATAGAGGGGATCTCCTCTCCCCCTTTATAACCATTTACCAACAATTATTAAGCGATAATTATATATAAAAAAAATTCCTAAGGGCACATTATCAATTTTTAAATTAATCCGAGTGTGGAATGCATTAAATCTGGGTTTGTAAACCATGTAGAATACATGAACGATTTTCCTGGATATTCATAAAGCTTTCGACAGAGTTGGGCATGCTGACTTTCTCATTAAAATAAAATATAACCCCTTCCCTCTCTAACTAATTCAATTGATTAACTCATACCTCACCAACTGAAAATTTTCTGTCTCGCTTAACACGACCTATGTATTCCAAACCAAATTAAAACCCGAGGTGGACTGATTTCATCAACATTTTTTAATTTGTACGTGAATGACATCCATATTCATTCCAACGCGATTACCTGCATATATGCAAGCGACATAGTCATACTAGTCAGAATGTTTCCTGTCCAAAATTTTTACATGTCCCTCCCACGACCGATAATAAGTCAATCTCAGAAAACACTCTCTCGCTTAACCAATAAGCGAAAAAAAAAAAAAAGGTATCCTAACATCCTTTCATACAATCAGATTTGACAACCAAACATAAAGTCTTCACCTCTCACCCCTCCCCCACACCTCCATCAACAATTGTATATGCTTCTTAATAGCTTCTCAACCAGAAATTTTTTGATTTTGACTGAAATATTTGATTTATTTTAGGAATGGAATGAACTGAGTTTCCACCTTTCATAGCACACATTTATGGTGCATGAATTCTAATTTAAATCATACAAAGTTCTGAATAACATTTTTTCCTTTTATCTTAATTTTCTTTTATAAATATCCTAGTCTTCTTAAAAGCTCAATAATTCTCTAAATAATAATTTAACTTACTCTTTTAAAATGTTTGAACTCTCAAAAAATTTATATTAAAATTTTTCGCAATTGCTGATTTAAACTTTTAATTTCCTCATATTTATTACTTTATATCACTCCTGGGCAAGTATAGAACCAAAGTTCACTCTCACAATAGTTTCCAATTAGCCTGGGGATATACACCCGAAAAGGGTCAAGAACCCCGGGAACTAATTTTCCGAATTGGTAGTTGAGAGGTTATGGTCGCGAACTCACAGTCAGAGCTATTTTCATCCAATCATGGATTCTGATGCCACTAAATACCCAACGTGTAACGGGACTGCACGTTAAATATGTTGGGGTCTCAAATTCCTTCTATTAGTGCGGAATTTTGTCAGATCAGGTTTCGTGCTTGTCACGAAGCTGAGGTTCAAAATTACGAAGTCCGTCACGAATAGCCCCTGTGCAGCTTCTGAGCGTGATGTTAACAAACAATTAATAAAAAACTATTTTATAATTTAGAAAATACGAACTAATAGAAAAGAATGCTTTAGGTTCTTTCATAAATATCGGTTCCATTCTCTTCCAGGCTGAAAGCTTTCAATTTATTGTTTCTCAGTCTCCTCTCACCTTAACTCTCAAGTATCTGGATGAAATAGGCTGCTGTCTTTTCTTTTGTATTAAACCAGAGAAGTTAATTGTAAGGCCAAAAGTTGACGCTTTTCTAGCTAAGAATGTGAGAGATGTTTGTCTATAGTATTTTACCGATTGTAAGAAAAAATGGCCATTGACTCGCATGTATTAGAGTACTCTCTAGGTTCCAAATTACGAGAGTCATTCAATAAGTCCTCTGAAAATCCAAGAGATGGTTCTTGTAGTATCGAAAATTGTTTGTTTTTAATAGACATCATGACTAAAGAGACAGTTGTCTAAGTCTCAGTTATTTCAAACACATGTTATCATTTTTATTGTCGATTGAAGCAACAAACGTGCTTATTTAGAAAAAAAAAAGAGTTTTGAGCTGGGAATGAACACATATTTCAAATTGTTTAACACCAAAATAAATCAAAGCTGAGTTGGATGAAGTTCATAGCACATCTACTCCTGTGTTTGCAACTATTTACAATAGGATAAATGAATTTAAACGGGACCATACATCCACAAAAGATGAACACCGTTCGGGACGTCCAGCGAAAGTGACTACTCCCGGAATTAATGACAAAATCCACGATATGGTTTTGAGTGATCGACGAATCAAAGTGCCGGAACTGGCTTTGAAAAAAGCAAGTTAATGGGCACGGTTTCTTGGGATGCACGCAGAATCATCTACGCCAATTACTTGGAAAAGAGAGAAAAAAATAACTGGAGAGTATTATGTATTATTATTGCACCGGTTGAGCGAAGATATCAAGAAATAATTAGAGATAAAAACCAACGTTTTTATAAGGTGTCAAAGTTTATAAAAAAAAAAATTATTAAAATATTATTTAAAACTGTTCACAAATATCTAAATATTGCATTGTTAGACAAGTAAGAACGGTTCCCAAAATTTCAGAGCTCTAGCTTGATGGGAAGTTGGTTAAATTAACAATAGAAAATTTGATGACACATTGATACACACACAGACAGATACATACCAAATGAAATACATAAAAATGTTAAAACTAACCAAAATTAATTAATTCATCTGGTAAATTAAATGGTTGGAATGCAGTTTAACCCAACCACCCTTGGTGACAGGAATTTTTTGGTGGTATTTTGCCAAATGTGGCTACCCTGGTCCATTTTATGGACTTAACGTTCAGCCAAAAAAAATCGCCAAGTTTGGTGCCAATTTTTGAAATCGCGCCAAGTGGTTGGGCTAAACTGCATTATTAAAGAAAATATTTGTTAAAACTTGTCGCAAATGTCTAAATATTGCATTGTTAGGCGAGTAAGAACGATTCCCAAAGTTTCAGAGCTCTAGCTAGATGGGAAGTTGGTTAAATTAACGATCAAAAATTTTATGACACACTCACACACCAAGTGAAATACATAAAAACGTTTTCATTTGGGGAAAAAAAAAAAAAAAAAAGATTCTTTCCCTTCAAGCCAATGAACGAGTGCACACCTGTGCAGTTTCGATGGCCAAAATCATGTGATTAAAGTTCGAATTATTACACGCTCCACCGTATTCACCGAATTCGGCCGCAAGTGAATTTTTTTAATTTCCGAACTAAAATGGCTCGGCGGACAACAGTTCACGTCGAATGAAGAGGTCATCGCTGAAATAGATGTCTATTTTGAGGATCTTCCAAAGTCCTGCTTTGTAGATGGCTTTAAAATGTTGGTAACACCTGGAAAAGTGTATAGTGCTAAAAGGAGGTTATGTAAAAAAAAATCTACTTAATATAATTTGTTTTTTCTGTCGTTTTCTAAGGACTTATTGAACGACCCTCGTAGTTTGGAAGTAATATTGTTTGTTTATTTAATTGGTACGTCGTAGTGTAAGGCTACCTTACCACTTACAAATGTGAATTTACCTCACATTTGTTAGTGGTAAAGTAGCCTTGTTTTAAAGATACTTTACCTTTTAATCGATTGTTTGAACAAGAACAACAACAAAGATAATCCCTTACTTATGCTAAATATTCATTGCATCTGAAAAAAAAAAAAGGTCATGTATTTTAATAGATTTCCAGAAGGTGATATGGATACCTATATGTATAAAATATATTTATTCGCGTGATGAGTGCTAATTTTGATGACATATCGTACTACTTTTTAATGAGAATATTTTAAATAATGTGGATTCCTACATTTAAATGTAAAAAAAGATAGAAATATTGTCATGTAAAAGTGGGAGAAGGATGAATTGAACACAAAAGGGATATCTGAATAACGGGATTTATAAACAGATAAAGGACAGCTACACTTGGTTTAGAACACATGGGTTTATATATTACATGAGAATATTCCAGAACACTTGCTCTGGAAATGTAAGGAAAATTTTAGGAGATTTTAGAAATTACAGTAGAGAAAAGAGAGAACAATTTAACAAACTTTAAATCGAATTTTAATGTTGTCAGCGCTGGGTTTTGAAACCGGGAACTCATGTATTGAAGACGAGTGCTTTACATCTGTGCCGTCAATGTTTGTAAGCTCCTCGGCAATATACTTAATTTTTTTACAGCAAATTCTATTTATTTGATTAATTTAAAAAAGGTTATTATAACACTTTATTCACCCTTTTACCAAGAGTTAAATTAGTTCTGCTACCGGAAATTTGCAAATTTTTCTTAAGACGCACAGCTCTGTATCATGTTAACTGAAATAATTAAACCTAATCAGCCGATTATCTTTGGATAAATGTCCCTCAAAAATTACACGAGGGATTTTGGTGACACGTAATTTTGGTGACATACGTCGTAATTTTGAACAATAATTTTATGACCAGCACGTCATCCTCGTTAGTACTCACTCATTTAACTTCTATACCACATTGGTTGAGAATTAAGAGACTATTTCAATTTAACGTGTATCAAGTTTCGTTATTCAAACCTATGGTTTTCGGTGAACAACACATGCTAGGATAGTCGCTTTTTCAATTGCGATACTCCAGTACAACTAAAGGAATAATCCACTATTATGCGTGTGGGTCTATTGACTGTGGGATAAATCTTGATTTAATTATCTGCATTTAACTTTGTTCGCTTTAAGCATTTTAAATCTTATACGCTATTTTTAATTGACTGGACTGGGGAAAACTCCCAATCAAAAATATTTTTTTCTCTTTTTAAATGTGAAATAGGTTTTACTCCAAACATATAATTTTAGACAATTGCTCGCTTTTTTTCTCTACATTATCTGTTTTACAATTTTAAACTATTGTATTTGATTTAATTGAAGTGTACGTTGTTTCTGGCACAATATGTCCCAGTGGACCCATTGTCATCAATTTTGTTCAATGAATCCCACACAATCACGTTATAACAGTGGTACTCAAACTTTTTCCGAGTCCATTTGAATTAAAAATTTGTTGTGTGTTGAACCTTAAATAAAAGTACGACTAATAAAATGAGAGATAACATATTTAAAATTTGTATACCTACATTATTGAACAAATTCTTGTATTTATTTCTTATTCATTACACTAACTTTAAATTAAGAATTAATTGGATGGATGAGCTTGCAAATCACTGCAAATTTTCTTATATCGTAGAATATCGAACTGGATATTGCAACTCTCATTCCTTTTTCCCTTTCATTATCTCTCGATACTTGCTCTTTATTACAAAAACCATCGAAAAACCAGTTTCGCATAAATACGATTAATAAACCTACGTGCACCACTACAATATAAAAAAGAAGAGTATTTTGGTGCCCACATCCTCACACAGTTTTTTTTTTTATTATTTTTTTAAAAACTTTTTCTTCAATGGACGAGTTTTTATAGAGTTTAGCTATATTCACTGCACCCTCTAAAACCCGATTCAGTGCAGGACTCGGTTGTTTGGAATTCCAGGCATAAAACGCTCTCAACTATCATTTACAAAACAATTTTTACTTTAGTTTACAGGATAGACGAGTTTGATATTAAATTCATAAAAATCATTCAAGAACGGATACAAAACTGTTTTCTTTTAGTGATTCGCAATCACTGGAAAATAAAATATGCATAAAAATACTTTTTGTAACTTTCACAATAACGCGTTACTGTATTAACGTCATACATGAGGCATGTAATAGACTATTGATTTCGTCATTCTGAACCACTTTCAGATTAGGTCGACATCTGAGTTGCCATTTTATTTTTCTAATTTCAAAAATTAAGGAGTATGATTAAGGGCTATTGGCGACAGAACTCGTACATTGAAGCCTTGGCCAAATGACGACGACAACACCTGATTTGATAATCTCCTCTCCAAACTTCCACTTTAGTCCAATGGGAGGACTTAAGAACTTTGGCAGTTTTCGGGCGTATCTCTCAGTCCAGCTGCATGAAAGGGCCTTTAGTGCATTAAAACTCGAACTCATGATTTGAAGGAGACTATACCTGCCATAAACTCGCGACCGGGACCACTGGGCTACCGCAACCACTCAGCAGCATAAAGAAATTAAGGAGGTGTCGAAAATGTAACATATCACATTTTGTTTGAAGGTTGGCTGGCTGAGATCATCAAGATTTTTCGTCAAGTATCTTAAAAGTTTGAGTTGGCTCCGTTTTTTTTTTTTTTTTTTTTTGTTTTAAAAAAGGACTGGGGGACCAAGGTTTTTTTTTTTTTAAATTTTTGGGGTAATTTTACCCCCCCCTTTTTATTTAACGAATAGACCCAAGGCGGTGTGAAATACAAATTATTTTAAAACTTCAACGAGCGATGTTAAGGAACTTGTAATCTGAGCAGAACAATAGAAAATAACCGAGATAAATGGGTTTTTTTGGAACGTAACCAGATGCATTCTCATATTTCAAACACTGATCCTCAATTATTACAAATTGAAATGAAAAGCAAAATTCTAAGACTTGAAAACATTTTAACATGTTCCTTACCTAAACGGTAAAATTAAATTACAAACCACAGACCCTGTGTGTGCAGGGACGATCTTATTGTTACAAAAATTATTAAACGTCCCAGTTAAGGCGAATATCATATGGAAAGTAACCTTTTCCTGATTCCTGTTGTATAGAATTCCTAATAATGTGTCTCTGGAAGAATTTCATCGCTGAATTAGAAGACATTATAGGGTCCCTCTGTTTTGTAAAATTCTGGGCAAGTTCGGAAATTTCCCTTGTGTTGATTACCAACCTGGCAACGATTTTACCAAAAAAACAATTAAACTTTGGTTTATAAATCATAAAATTCAGAGCTTTTTAGTAGATAAACCTAGATAATGCTCTAAATGCTTAAGTTTTCTACATCTATCTCGATTTTGCCTACAAGCTGTTACTTGTGTAAATTGCGGCGCATCCCATTTAGATGAATGTACAGGTTATAAAAGTTGCATTAGTTGTAAATGGAATCACTCAGCTAACTTTCCACCATGTCCCATATACAGTTGACAAAATAAGTATTAGAATAATGTAAAACTCGTAATTTTTAAGGCAATAAAATAACAAAATTGGTATTGTAAATTTGTATTATGCAACATTTTTAAATAACTAATATATTTTGTAACAAATAAATACTTAAAATAAAAAAAGAAGATATTTTTAGAAAAAAAAAATTATGAAATTTGCGTTGTAAAAAAAGTATTAGAATATCAACTTAAATGTGCATCAAATATTAAAATTTTTAAATTAAAATCAATACTTGGTATGCAACCCTTTGGCTGCAATTACCGCATTCAACCGTCTCGGTATTGATTCAACCAAAACTTTTATCACATTTGAAGATATGGTGTTCCATGCATTCTCTAAAGCTTCTTTCAGGCTAAATTTGCTGTTATTGAACATTTTCTTATTTCTACATCCAATAAAGGTCGCAAATGCTCGAGTGGGTTTGGTTATGGGATTGCGTTAGAGTTACAAGCCTTCGTGAAGCATTATAGAGAAGCCACTCCTTGGTTTTGATGATAATAAGCTTAAGATCTTGGTCTTATTGGAAGATAAAAGTCTTCTTCATCCCAAATTTCCTTGAATAATCTTTTATTTACGGCGAAACAAGGCTGCCATTTTCTCATAAAAAATTTGCAGATCTCCAACCCATTGTAACACATACAGCCCTAGACCATGACGTTACTTATTCCATGTTTTACAGATTTTAACATATTTTGATGTTTTAATACGGCATTACGCCCCTCCAAATTGAAAGGACGTTTTTTAGTTCAAAATTTCAAACTTGCTTTCGTTGGGGGAAAAAAATGACATTTTTTCCAGAAAATTTTCGGCAGAATCTAAGCGTTTTCCTCTATTTACTTTTGAAATATATAATGTCCTCCTTTGCCGTCTATGCCTGCATCATGCAAAACATTTCTAATTGTCTGAGATGTTAATGTAGTCTTTCCTGATGCTGACCCAATGTCTGCGGCCAGCATCTGAACACTTCTCGATGGAATTTTCAGAGCATTTTTCACCAGTTGCAGTCTTTCTCTCAAAGTCAGTTTTATCGGTCTCCCTGATGTAGGCTTATTATCCATCACAAATCGCATTTTTAATATGACTTGAGCACCATGAAATATTTTAACTCTTTTGAAATTTCACGAAACGTTTTGCCACTTTGGTGCAGATAAACGACTTCCCCCCTCTTCCTAAGTAAAATTTCTTTTACTGTAGGTGCTATGATAGAACATTTGCTCAGAATCTGATTTAAATGAATTGAAAACAAATAAAAAAGCGTCTTTAACTGAAGTTAATATGAGGATTATCTTGAAAGTTTAAATGTCCCAATTCGCTGCACTTTGCGGACGCGGTAGCCTAGTGGTCATGGTTTCGGACTCGTGACTGGCGGTTTTCGTTGAGTCGCAGGTTCGAGCCTTGGCCACAAAGACCCACGTGTAACCGGGGCTGATACAAATTAAAACTGTCGGGGCCCAAAGACCTCCCGAAAGTTGAATCAATACCGAGTTTTTCAATCAATACCGAGAATCAAGGCTCGAGCACACTACTTGACGAATACTGCCAGTTGAGAGTCTGCAACCAGGTTCTGCAGGTTACCTCGACTACCATTTTGCCCTTTCACAGAACACGTAAAGTATTTAATTTAAATTCATGTATCTCACTTAATATTTGCAATAACTTAGTAGTACATTCAAAATTGTATGAATGAATCACACTAAAAGAATTGAATAAACAAATTGCCGAAAATAAAATTAAAAAAATGACATTACAAAAACAAAACAATCATTACATATTTGCGAATTTCTCCACATGATAAAGAAAAATTAAATAAAAAATACTGACTCACAATTTTTATTTTTTCCCCCTAACAGTTTGATATTATTACTGTTCACTTTTTCTTTTTAATATCTATGTTAACTTTTTTTTTTTTTTTTTTAAAAAAAATCTTGAATTACTATTCGAAAATACGCATTAAAGCAAAAAATAAGCTGAGGGAAAAAACCCAATATAAAAAAAATGTATTATTTATTGAAATGCTATAAGAGAACATTTGATTACTCACTTCGAAAAATTGTTTTTACAATTGATATTTTATTAATCTTACGATAAGTATATTACATCTTAAAATGCATTCGAACTCAGATTTTTTATGCAGTAAAAAAAGAGGCAAATAAATTTAAATCGAAGAAAGGGGGACAGCGAAAGCACATTAAAAATTTACAACATTCATTGGAGAAAAGAAATCGAGGATTTAAACCTTCTTTTACAATGCATAACATCTCACATATTTGACATAAGAGTTAATAAATATTTTCACAATTAGATTACATTTACTATCATATTTAAAATCACAATGTTTAGTTTTGTTTGCAAAGACATACATGAAATAATTCAAAAATTATATCTTTAGATAAACAATAAAAATTTCTTTGATTAGCTCCTTATTAACCTTGTGGAGACGGGACACTTTCGAGAAGAAAGCACTGGTAAGGATGGGAATTTTTACTACATTGCTTATACATGTATCCTCTTTTCCGTCAATGATCGGCAGTTCTAAGTGTCGTCTGACAAAAGGACCAGATATAGTGCTGGTCACCTGCTGAACAGTGGGGATGTTTGCGGTTCAAGTAGTTCCTAACAATTAATGATTCTCCCTTTTTCAGGGGAAGTTCTCTCTGAAAGTCACTTTGCGATTATCTATTCGTTTTCAATTCAAGAAACTTTCGGAAATATGATCTGAAAATGAAGGCATGTTTTTTCCTACAATTTTCTTATACCATAATTAGAATTTTCATGCAGTAAATTATTCTATTCAAATGCAATTATCGGGAAAAAACTATTATAATTATTTTACTTAGCAATATTTATAGTAGGCAGTGACCATATTAAACTTTACATGTCATAATTATTAAATATTATGTACCATTTCATAATTTAATACATAGACAATATGAATTATCTGTTTATACGGCACACAAATTCTTCACTGATTATTTCGAAAGTGTAAATAAGTTTTTAGCCTCTAAAAGTCTGAACAAATTAGTAATACTTTTGAACAACGAAGGAAAATATTCAATCCGTTAAAATTGTGTTTAATATTTCCTGCTAAAATATGTACATTATAAATGAATTTTGTGTTAACAACACAAATAAATCAGCAGAGGAAAAAATAAGTCTTGTATTGTTTTCATTTTTATTGAGTTTAATAATTTCTGTATATGTGAAAACTGGGATAAACTATGATATGCAATGAAATACATTTATTGTATGAATATTTATAGGTGTAATTATGAGAAATTTTTTTAACTATTCCAACAATATTTTAAGGTTTTGCTTGAAACTTTTACTCTGAACAAATTATAAAACACTACATTAAAAAAAATAAATACGTATTTATTATCTCCATAAGAAATGCCATAAGTGAGTGAGTGAATGTAAAGTTTATTGACGCAAGAGCCAGATATGGCTATGCTGCGCCAAACAAGATTGAACTGTGGTCTAGACGTGAAGGTGAAAAAAGGTAAAAGTGGTTGACAAGAAGGAGGGTCGAAAATAGAGAAAGATCGCTAGGGTATCCCGTGAGTGCGTCACCCGTGTTTACCAAAGACAGTAAACCCCATGGGAAAGAAAGATCACTAGGGTACCTCGGGTTCGTGAAGCCCATACTTACCTGAAGAAGGCAAGTCCCTGATATAATCCCCAGGGGCAGGGTGCCCGGCTATACCTCCAGACGCTGGGTACCCATTTTAGTCGCCTTTTACGACATGCATGAGCTACAGTGAGACTATTCTGTCATCCCTGGTCACCACAAGGGTCAGAAATGCCATAAGAATTATATAGCAAACAATTTATTTAATAAAATTAGATAGTTAAAGTGAACTGGAAAACAAAAACATTTAAGACTAAGAAAAAAAAAAAAAAAAAAT
>BMAW01018849.1:19150-93516 GCA_019974015.1 Nephila pilipes | reverse complement strand
TGAAAATGTTTACCGAACCGTTTTACTTGATTCATTGTTGATCAAAGACAGACTTTTAATCAACTTAGAAAAGTTTCTCTCACATGAAGCTTTTTATTTTTTACTGTTAAACTTTACTGAAAAACAGTAAGTTTTTCTTTTTTTTTTACTGAAAAACAGTTAAAAAAACAACACAGTTACATTTAATTTTGTGAGGTTCTTTTTTTAAAATAAAAGAACTACTTATTTAACACTAGTAGAACCACACTCATGTACAGAATAGAGAAAAACAATTCTAAGAAATTAAGAAAAAGATAACTAAAAAATATGAAAATTTATTGTAGCGAGAATTTTAAAATGTTATGAAAATAATTAAAATTTTAATTCTTTATTTATTTGAAGATGAAATTTTTTCTTTCTTTCTGGAATACATATTTTAAATATGTCCAAATATGAACGTAACTATTTTCTTATAATTTCACAAAATTGCTTAGCTGAATTTTATAAAAAGATACCATTTGTCAATGTAATAATTAAAGCACACATTCTTCCTAAATTTATGTAATGTAATGGAGCATAATTTGAATATATTTGTGTACATGTAAAATCACAAAAAATTGTCCTTCAGTAATCCTAATATTAGATTATAATTTCAATAAGTTTCTGTACTGTTCAAACAAATTTTGGACACTTACCCGAGTGTAAATTATCCACAAATTGCATAACTTACAAATAAATTTTTAAGCAGTTTCATAGTCTTAATTGTTAATAGAAATATTGAGTGGAACTATTTTTAAGAATGGTGTTATCTGTATTGGTAATATGTTTCCTTTTGCATCATGAAAATTTGAAATCATCCTATTTTTTATAATCAAAATGAAGGAAATTTTGAAAGCTTTATTGTAAAAACTACCTCTTAAATTTATAAAACTTTTCTCAATAATATTTTTATACACAACATGTATTTCTTCTAAAACCACTAACAAACACCCTAATTTAAATAATTAAATAAAAGATTAAACATGAATCAGAAGTTAAAAATTTATTTCCAAATAAAGAAACATGTACGATATAAAATAATGCATTAATTATTTTTTCTTAAAGTAAAAAAAATCTTATTATTGGTATATTTTACACAATAGAAATAGAAATAATACAAATAGTTTGCTTAAAAAATTGAAATTAATTACATTTGATGTGAAACATTGAACATATCAATTCACAGATTTTATACCAATAATATTTTCATAGATTATGCACATTTTTAATACTTATAAAAGTAAATTGTTCAAAATAAAAAGAAATTATCAAATTGAGCAAATTAAATCTTTTCATTGCTAGTGAAGTAAAGTTATTTAAAAACAATACCCAAATAGATTTCTATCACAAAATACTTCCAAGTTAGAGTAGAAAATTGCAATTCAAATTCATAATTTCTTCCCTAATAAAGGAAGGAGAAAATATAGGATATTTACAAATATTCTTAAAGACATTTTAAATGAACTAAAACAATATGAGAATATCTTATATTGTTTTTAAAAACACTACATGCACCAAAAATAATACATACTGGAAAAAAAACTACAATTTAGAAATAATGTATTTCAATTCAACATGCATTATTTTGTTTGATATTCTTCAAAACAATTTACACATAATCCTACTTTACTCATTTTACACAAGACAGACGTATGTCTCGCCACACCTTTAGATTTATAGAGGATGCAACATCTTTGAACTTTTTTATGTTCAGGCCAATGATGATTTTCAAACCTACTTAGTTTCACATATTGCTCTGGACTGTTAAAAATTATTTGTATATTTTTATTCTTCAGTAGCTGTTGGATTAAATTGAGCCTGAATGTCTTGTGGGAAATTTTGTTTCCCATTTTAATTTTATACAATATAAATGAATTTAACACTGTTAAGTCTAATAAATGAGAAAAAATTTTTTTGGTCCATTTTAGTGTTTTACGAGCAAAAGTATAACTGTTAGCCAAACCATCACTTAAATCTATGTATCCCATATGCGTATTATAGCATGACACTAAACCAGGCTTTTCGCATATGCCATTGCGCAAAGTCATTCTTTTCATGATTGGATCATGCATGTTATTTAGAAGGAATACTTCCCCTTTGTCTTTCCAGCACATGGCTGTCATTCCACTACCGATTTTAATGGACAAATCTCCTTTTTGCGAGGGATAGTATTTAAGATAAATTTTTCTATTCGGATGCATGGTACCATAGCAATTCATTTTGTATTCTGTGAACAGTTGCAAAAATAATGTAGGTGATGCAAAAAATTGTCCATGAACAGTTTATGCCCCTTGTTCTTCACACATTCAGCCAATTCTATGACAGTTGCATGACTAGATAGCATTTTAACATTATTTTTCTTTTTTATTTATCTATACTCAAATAAACTTTCATGTTGAAAAAACAGCCTTATTTATCAATTATTTCATATAATTTTAATAAAAATCTTTTTTTTTGGGAATATATTGTTTGAATATTACACGTCCTTTGAAAGAGACGATGACCTCATCAACTGCCAATTCTTCTGAGGAATCATATATATATCTTTGATATGAAAGATTTAAGAGTTAAATACATATCTAAGTATCCAAAGTCTGTCATAATTCGAGGCAGTTTTATCCAGGGCACTACCATTATCTTCAAAGTGTAAATACTGAAGTAAACTTGAAAATCTGATCCTAGGCATCATAGTTCTAAAAAAGGGTTAAAAAAAGGGTCTCCATAATTGGATTGTCCCATTAAAAGGGTTAAAATGAGGAATTTTAGTATTTCTGCTTCGTTTCAACCCAACTAGGATATTTTTTTGAACTTGACAGCCTTACAGTTTGTAATGTATGAGCTGCATATATATTTGCCTCACGTAATTTTTTTATGCAATAAATTTTTTGAAAATACAGTTAAAAAAAATCACTTTCCATGACACACAGTTCAGTAACTCCTTTCAACTTATTTGTTCCATTAAATTGTATCATTTTTGCTTTATGAATTGTTTGAGGATTGTTCCAGACAATTTCATCTGATTCTTGCGAGAAAACATCTTCAGAAATTAGGTTCAAGAAAAAAAATATCCTGATCTTCATTTTCTAATTTGCATTAAGAATCAGAATCATCAAACATTTTGTAGCCTAAATCAATTAAGAGTTTCTGAATTTCTTTTCTAGTGACCTCTCTTTTGTGTACTGAAATTTAAAACCCCAATTTGGTACAAAATAAATTTAGATTAATTTAAAGAGAGAGCAACAATGCTCATAAGACTGACAATGTACTTAATTTAATGATTCATTTTGCTGATGCAGACTGAAACATAAAGTGGAAAAAAGGGATTTTTTGATAAGCATGTAAAAAAGGAGTCTATCTCCTTTTCCTTTGAATACAAGAAGGGGTGGTAAAGCGATTGACCTTTACAAGCTCTACAGCATTTCAAAAGCTGTTAAGAGGGGAAGGAGCTCCATGGTTGATTTCATGGCTCGTCCTTTAAGATACCATTCCTTGTGGTTATGAAAACGACTGTCCTTCCTCAATAGGTTAATACATTTTATTAGCAATAACTTACTCATTTTATAATATATTTTTAACTTCTAATTACTCCAGTCAATATATAAAATGTGAATTTTTTTTTGAAAAAAAAAAAATTATACAGAATATTTTTATACAATAATAATTATTTCAAAAATTTTTATTTTTAAAGAAATATGAGCTAATTGCTATTTTTCCATACATATTACATTGACATAAATTTATACAAATTCATTTGTTAAAAATTAAAAATATTTCTATAATTCTGAGTTAAGTATTTTACACTTTTAATAAATAAAAAATACTATTCGCATAACATAGATGTCTGAAATAATGTTGTAATGAAATACAGATTTAAAAAAAATATGAAGGAAATTATAATAGTGCATTGACACAACAAAACTTGCAAAAGAAAAATCTTAAACTAGTTTATAAGTATCATTTTTGGTAACTTGTCATAAATATTTTACATTATTTAAAGACATTGAATCATATAAACTTCATAAAAACTCTAAATTTAATACTTTGATCTGAACTAATTTCCAACGAAAAAATTCTAAGAATTATTCAACATTCTTGATAGGGATGTAAATCCAATATGTGAGACCATAAACAGAATAACAAAACATTGTTTTAATGAGCAGATCGTTACCTCAGCAAGTTTAAATATCATTTTGTTTAAAAAATTGTTTGTATTGAGGCAGGAAATGAAGAAAAAGCTTGAAATATAAGCAATTCAATCATTTACATAATCAAAATATTTCATAATAAAAAATTCAATTAATATCCAATAACAATAAATAGTTATTAAAAATCGAATTTATGTCTATCTCAAAACGACGAATAAAAGTAATATTTTATGGCCAGGCTTACCATGGAATCAATTACTTCTATAGTTATATTATAGCATATGAGTAATTTCACAGATTTATTGAAAAAAAATTCAATTATCAGCTAATTCATGTGAGACATATACATTAGAATTACCAACTTGACACATTTTTAAAACAAAAAATGTATATATACATACACAATTTCTCCCAAAAAGGGACCCTCACCAGACTAGACATTTTGTCCTTTACAAGAAATATTCTACTGAATATATGAACGTGTATAATTTAGTTTTTATTAATTTCTTAAAACATTAAAGTAATAGAAAACATCTATGTATTTTAACACAATATTGTTTAATTTACACATATTAGTAAATTCATATTGTTATAAACTTTTTTCTTTATTTTGACTTTTGCTCAATATATTTAAAGAGGAACAGTTAAAAGAAGCATTTTGTTTGAATAAATCTTCCTCTAATTTTTCATTTACAGTTTCATTTGACTTAAGGGAGAGATTTTTTGAACTTTTAGCTTCAGAATAAATGGATTGGAAATGCAAACGATGATTCTCAAATTTTTTCTTATTTTGAATCTTCATCATTTTATCCACTTTACAATTGCAAGAATTTTTTTGCACCTCTGCTTTTTCTTTAATCTGTTAATGAAAGATATAGGAATATTAATAGCATTTTCATTTCAATCATTATAAGATTATTATCATTCAAAATTGAAAGAAATGGTAAGAATAATAAATTAAGTCATAATGAATATTTATAAATTCCACATAATAACTTTGATTGCATTAAACTGCATATTATAACAAATTAAAAAAAAATAAAACCACAATTTTACAATGATATTATATTTGTTATAATCATTAATTAAATTAGTAAAGTTTTCATAATGTATGATTAACACCTATCAACATACAGAGATTTTAAAAAACTTTTTTAATAGAAAAACTTTGCAAAAAAATTAATGATCAATCTTTTTTCACTACTGTTATTTATGAGAATAAGTAAAGCAAATAAATAAATTTACCCTTTGAAGTTGATAAAACAGAGAATCATTTTCTAATTTTAAGTTTTCTAGTTCTTTTTGCAAATTTCGAATAACAGATTCTGAGCTCTGGGAAAAAATGAATAACAATATAAGCATGCACAATTTTGATACATTTTAAAATATGCTTAATACATCCTTTTAAAAACAATATCAAGCTTACATATAACTTATTATTTTCACCATCCAATCTACTTCGGCGTCTAGTCTGGATTTGCTGGATATTACTTAAGGTACTTGATAACTCATCATTTTTTACCTGCAATGTTTTCATAGTTTCTTTGTAATGACATTCTTTCCTCAAGAAACTTTCCATTTTATCCTAAAAAAATCAAATTGGAAATCAAAATAAATTTTTAATTTTAAAAAGTCACATGGTTTAAAATACTTTGTTATTATAATTAAAATGGTAATTTTCAAACATTCAATAATTAACTATTCATGAAAGAAATATACTTAGATTTATAAACAATGATTTGAAGAACAAGTACTTATATTTTATTTTTTCTTTGAATAACACACATACTCATCTTACAACCAATTCAAAGAGGAGGATTTATATTTTCAATGTAAAATCCAAATTAAAAATATAAAATACAATGCTAGAAGTTCAAAAATAAATTGCTCCATAAACAGCAAAAAAATACCAGAACATGAATGAAACATACAAGTAGAACTATGTACATATACTTAAAAATGTGCCATTAAGATTGTGCAACATACCATAGAAGATGTGCAACCTCATAAAATGAACTGTGATTCTAGAAAAAGAATGATAATGAAAATTATGCATAAAAACTCAAAATATTGCATTAATTTTGAAAAAGCATTAAAGTAATGGCTAATGTCTATAAAGTATCAAATATATGTGAAATGTATAGCTAACTTTCAGTAATAGCTTTAAGAATTATTCTTGTTTTCTGAAAGTGTTAAAATAAATTTAGGAACTTTACGAGCAAATTTAATTATATATATACATATATATATATATACACACACACACATACAAGTTGTGGCTGTTAAATAACGAGAAGTACACATGCTCCAAATACTAACAACTGACAGCTGTTTAGCATGAGGACTTCTTTTTTTAATGCAGAGCCTCTTGCTTCTGTAAACAAATCCATATACCTGTAGCCTTATTTTTTTTTTGTTTCACTGAAAAAATAAGTGTAACTAGAGAGCAACAGATTGTGGTGAAATTTCACATGAAACTTGGAAAAATCGCTACTGAAACATAATTTATTGAAAGAAATGTATTGCAAATGTTTATCACATGTGCAAGTGTATTCAAGATGTTGAGAAGACTCTGAAAATGATTAAAGCCATGGTCATTCTTTCGCGTCAAAAACGATTGAAAATAAAAAAAAAATCAGTTAATCTGGTTTGATCTAATTGTCAGATAGGTATTTGTGTGATTACTGAGACTGTAGGAATTGGCAAAGAATCTGCACAGCAAATTTTTCCACCTAGACAATGGACATGAATTGTGGAAGGTCAAGTCATTCTACATTGTTTGTCAAGAGGTTTTTGGCCAAGTATAGAACCCCAATGTTAGACCATCAGCCTTATTTTTGAGCCAAGCTACTTCAGTTACCTAAGGTGAAATCTACATTAAAAGGAATAAGATTTGAGTCCATGGAGCATTGTAAGGATAGAGAAGGTGTGTGTATTGAAGGTGATAATAAATAAATATGTATGACATCAAAATAAAATATTTTACAGCATCAGTCTTGTTATTTAATAGCCACACCTCATATACATAACTCTTGATATTTGTTATGATGTTTAAAATGATTTGGTTTTTAAGATTGGTTGTAATTTTTAATTAATGGCTCATATCTGTATTCAATTACGATTATTATGTATAATAATATTTCAAATTTTCTTTTTGCATATTTTCATTACAATATTTGTTCATTTTTAACTAAATATAATATTTTTAATTTTTGGCTAATTTGATAACTTACTATTTTTTAATTTAATTCTGTGGTATTTTAGTTCTAAATAAATTTTTTAATAGATTTTAGTAGCTATAATTTGCATTTTCTTATGAATTTGTTTTTATATATAAATTATGTGTGCATACATATGGAAAAAATATTGAGTGTCATCAGCTTTCAAACTATTTTAATTAAGTTTTTATGTTTTTTCAAGACTTTAAATGATTTAGAATATAGCATTCAGGGTTTTCAACATGTAATCATTTTTCTGAATTGAATTACTTAATGTCCAAATGAGTGTTCCATTTTGTGTATATTTTGTACACTATGATTGCAAAGTTTTCATCATGTGGCAAGTTGTAATTGCAAAATTTTTTGTTTTTAATAACATTTTTATTTTAAAGTTATTTTAGCTTTTATTTTTAAGGATTTATTTGGGAGCATATTGTTTTTTTTTTTTAAATAATACATTTTGTTGATGGGGATAGATTGGCCAATAATTCTACAATAACCCAGCATAACAGTCTAAAGCTTGTTGCAACTTTAAAAACATTATTTTCAAATTTCTTATTTTCCCTTCCAATTTTAGGTTTTTAAAATTTTTCCAAGAACATATTTTTTTATATTTTTGGTTATTGTTTAGCTGTTTTCATGAAATTTACTTCTTTGATGTATTTCAGTCATTTTTCAGTGTGCAATTTTTATCACTTTTTATACGTTAACTTTTGAAATTTCTTTAGTTATTTGTGATTTTTTTATAAAAAAATTGTGTTTTTCAATTATATACATACATACATACAGGATGATTATAATTAAAGTCAAAGTTTCAAAATGCTGGTAAAAAAAAAAAAAAAAAAAATGACTGGTCAGAATGACGTCAAATTTGAACAGAATATTATTGAAGAAGGGGAAAATGTAAGGCATAAGAAGGAGGAGGGGAAAAAAAAAAAAAAAAAATCGAAATTTTAGCAACAGATGGCGCTGCAACAACATAATTTAAAAGGGTTCGATAACAAATGACATATTAATCGTAAAACAATGACTAAGGTGTAAGGTACACATTAAACCAACTGTACTATTCAGTGTGTATGACTACACAGGTGTGATATTGTTGGTTACGTAAACCCATCCACCCTGGGCTAGGTCATATCATATTGGATGGGAAAAATCGGTTTTAATTGTCCTGAGGCCAAAAAACGTATGAAAAGCATCCATCAAATCGGTTTTTAAATTTTGCGAGACTGGAGCAAAACATGTTCAATATGCTGTCCACCGATGTGTGCAACAATATGAAATCGAGAAACAGCATGTTCCACAACTGATCGAAGTGTCTCCGGGGACACAATCAAAATGTGTTGCGCAATGCGTGCCTTCATTTCAGCTAAGTCTGCAATCGGAGCACAGAACACAGCATCTTTCAGATAGCCCCATAACCAGAAATGACACGGATCAAGATCAGGTGATCTGGGCGGCCAGGCTGTAGGGAAATGACGGCTGATAATTCTAGCAAATGAGATTTCAGGAGCTGGTTCACTGGATTTGCAATGAGTGGAGGAGCACCATCTTGCATAAAAATGATCCCATCCACACATCCACGCTGTTGAAGATCTGAAATGATGTGATTGCGCAAAAGACACTCATAGCACTGACCAGTGACAGTAACAGGACCAAAAGCACCTGTCTCCTCAAAAAAATATGGCTCTATGACAAATGATGCCGTAAACCCGCACCACACAGTGACCTTTTCAGGATGTACTGGTTAAGTTGCGAGTGGATTGTCTGTTGCCCATATTTGGCAATTCTGTGCATCGACATATCCTGTCAGATGGAAATGGGCTTCGTTTGTCCACATAATTTTTCATGGCCATTCATTGTCCACTTCCATGCGAGCAAGAAATTCTAAAGCAAAAGTCTCTTTTGCTCACAGGTCAGAAGGAAACAACTCCTGCACATGGTTAATTTTGTAGGGATGGTAATGAAGGATGTTTCGTAGAATTTTATGCACCATGCTCACAGGCATGTCCAATGTTCGGGCAATTCCCTGTGCACTGCACGGTTGCACATCATCATTTGATTCCTCCTGCACTGCTGTTGCCACTTCTTCAATGACTGTCGAATCAATTTTTTTCCCTCCATCTACCAGATTGCACATCAAAAGAATCTGTATTATCAAATTTCTCAATCATTTTCACCAGACCATTGACAGTCATCAGTCCAATGCCTTTTTAATACCCTTGAGTGTCCGGAACTTCTGCAGAGCTACTGGTGCACAGTCATTGTTCTTGTAAAAAAGCTTTACAAGCAGAGCAAAATCCTTCAGTGAGACAGTCATGGCAAACTTCTCAGATGCAAAATGAGGAAAAACTGTGAACCCGGAATTTTTATAACAATTGAAATGAGTCGTATGCATGACAGGAATTTTTATTTACAAATTCTGACGCTTTCAGCACCATCTGTTGCTAAAATTTGGAACTATTTTCTTATGCCATACATTCCCCCCTTTCTTCAATAATATTCCATTCAAATTTGATGTCATTCTGATCAGTTGTTCCTTTTTTACAACGTTTTGAAACTTTAACTTTAATTAGAATCACTCTGTACATATATATATAATTCTTACAAATTTATCCAGACTTTTACTACACACAAAATTAAAAGAAGCTTGAACATTTTTAAGTAATTAAAATATTGAATATAAGAACAGAAACATGAAAGTTCTTTTTTGAGCAAGTGAAATAAATTCAGATTTACAAAAAACATCAACAAAAATAAAGAATAAAACAATTTTAGGAGAATTAATTGGGAAAAAAAAAAAAAAGAGCTTAAGAGTTTATACTTCAGTAAAGAAAAAGAAAAATATTTTATAAACTAAGATAAAAAATGGACAGTACATGAAAAATGATTAATTAATATACATACCTTAAGTGATTTAATCAATAAAATATCATTTTTAATAATATCATTGTAATAATTTTTCATTTTTTGAAAAAGCTCTTCATGGGTTTGTATCAGATGCTCTATGTGTGCATCTTTTTTATTTTCAATTTCCAAAATTGCTTTTTTCCTCTGTAAATCTAGTTCTTGTCGAATATTTCCTATTTCAGTAACTTCTTTACTCTTAAGAACATCAATTTCTTCCTGGTATTTTTTGTGAAGGGAGCAAAGTTCTTCACCATGTTGCTATAGTGTACAATTGGGGAAAAAAAACAACAACCCAACAATGCATTATTGTAATAACACAAACATTAAAAAAGTAAAATCATTGTTAATTATACTTTTCAATCGAAATAAACATCTGAATTATTGCAGTTTAAAATAAGTGATGTACAAAAAAAGTTGAGAACAAATGAAATAGATTTCATGAAAACTTATTAAGCTTTATCCCTGTGTCTATAAAATCATTAAATAATAAAAGTTTAGCATTCCAACTATAAGGTTTTTTTAAAGTGAACTAGAACATATATTTATAAACATTTTTTTTTTTGTAATGAATATTAACTAATCAAAAAATTTCTGCAGCTTGACTAAAGAAATTTATAAATTTTTTTTACTTGAATAACATAAAAACTGAGCTAAATAATAAAACAGTAGTTGAATAAATAAAGTATAACATATTGGATAAAATTACTTGTTTAACTTTATTTTTTCATACACATACATTTGATATCTTTATTACAAAATCAAATATATTTTACATGTAATAAAAATCATTACATATAAAATTTATTTATTTATAAGTACTTGTACAAACTATTTATTAAATTTTTTTTTGCCTTCCATGAAAGTTACAATTAATCTGTGTGGATCTTATTAAGTCTATATATGTAAGTTCCAATTTTTTTTTTTATCACCAATCACCATTTCCTTGATAGTTGAAGATAAAGTTTATACAGCAAAATGATTAATATAAAGTAAGAATTAGACAAAGCATTACATGTACATAAAGAGGAGAAGCAAAATTTGAGGACATTGCTTTCTCTCCATAATTCCTAATCAAGGTTAAAAAAAATCATATTTATTAAGTCATTTATGACATTTTTTATGTCATATTAACATCTTTTAAAGCCTTTCACTTTTCATAAATCTTTGTGTGAGCCATTTGATCAAATGTAATGTAGAGAAAAAGTGACAATTTTAAGGGGACTATAACTAACATATAAAGTTATAGTACTATACAAAATGTTATTCTTAGATTATTATCTGGGTAGTAATGATGTTATTGGATTCAGATAAAAAATTTTAAAAACCATTTTAAAATATAATGTGATAAGCAAATTCCTTTTTAAACACAAAAATATATGAATTTCATTAATACAATAATTTTTTGATAACAAATATAATAATTACCAGTCTCTGATTGATAATAGCATTTTCATGATCAATTTTCAGTTGAAAAATTTCATCTTTCAATTTATTAATTTCGCTTTCCAAGCAGTTAACTTGCACTTGATGCTGTTCTTCCAATATTAATTTCTCATCCATTTTTTCTTTCATTTTTTCATCAATATGTTGTTGACATTCAAACATAATATGTTTCATTTTTTGCTTATATAGCTATGTATGAGGGGAAAAATAATCTATTAAGATTTATTCCCTATGAACCAATAAAATGGAACATAAAATCAAATAAAATTTTAAAGAAATGAATACCACTCATAAAAGTAAAATAAGCTGAATACAAGATAATAAATTTTTTAAAAAATATTAAAAGTGGTAATATACAACTTTTTTAGGGACTTGTACAGACACAATTTAAAATTCAGGAAACAAATGAGTAAATAAGAGATATATTTTCCAGAACGATTTTTTTAAAGACTACATTTTGAAAATACAGTAAATTCTTAAATAAGTAAAAAATCTAAGATATTTTTAAAAAGAAATTGAGAATGCAAAATTATAAATATTAATAACCATAGCCTTTTTCCAATCTGATGCATAATTAAAACATTCCGTCAGGGTTTCAACTCTTAATTTAACAACACATCAGAAGAATTTATTGTAGTGATCATACATCTATGATTTCAAAGTTCTAGATTTAAAGACAAACTAGTTAAGGCAAATTAAATAAAAATAATTTAAATGGTGCCAACATTATGTTATCATTTAACTTACTTATAAAATAAGTTACAATACATCTTTTTATAATTTTGTACATTAGTAGTAGTCAAAAGTAATTCTTAGTAAAAGTAGTATTCTATTTCCCTCTTTTCCCCGCGGCCGCCAAAGAACAAAATGAAGAGCTCAGGAGAATGACAAGGAAATTTGAAAAATTCCTAATTTTTTATCAAATTTTAAACTTGGATGCAACTACAAAATATTATCACACTTAATTTGAAAACTAAATTCTCATTATGATATGAAATAGCAAAGAGGGAACATGGTTTTCAAGACAATATTTATCAGATTTCATAGAAATTTATCTAGATATCTTATATTGAATAACATGGAAAATGAGTCAAATGTTAAAAAAAAAAAAAAGGATACTTTTTTTCAACACAAATGAAATCTTTTTTCAAGTATAACTCTTGAAAATCCAAGAAATAAATGAACATTTAAAAAGGAAAAGTGTTAACTAAAATAATTTTTTTCTTCAAATGTAAAAATTATGAGGCAGTGAAAACTATATTGGATTTTCAGATTATGTCTTGATACACACAATTTCAATGCAAAAAAAAAATTTATTGTCTCCTTAATTATGATTCATGGAAAGATTATGTCTTTAAAAGCAATATAAAATTTTTCAATAATTATACATTGAAAATATGAATCAAAAGTTTCTTTCCATGCTAGCCTCTGAAAGTTTTGGAACAATACTCTTTTGTATCTAATTTGGAAAAAAAAAAAATATAGTTTAAACAGTTGTTTATTGAATATTATTTATGATTTACAAATAAAGCATTATATTTTTTTGCAGAAGCCCCCAGTTTATAAAAAATAAATCACACATTAATGAGAAAAATAGAAAAATGTGTTTTCATAAGGAATGTGTCCACTACTACTTGTAATGCAATGGTAGCATTGATATCAATGGTTTCATAAACATAAACCTACTGTTAATTAAGTTACCTGATACTGGAATGGGAAGTAAGATCCAAACTTGGAGCATCACTTGTCCAGTTTATTTAATGACTTAGGATCACATATTTGCCAAGTTGGTCCCAAAGATGCTCTAAACTATTAAGGTTCAGAAATCAATGTAGAAACTTTTGATCTAGCTCATTTGCCATACAAGAGGACTTAAAGCAGCTACCTGACTGCTATTTATTAACAAGCTTAATTTAGTGAGAGGCATTACTATCCATTAGGATGAATTTATCCAAAATAGCAGCAGCATATGGTGTTACACATTGAGTAAGGATCTCATTCCAATATTTCAGAGCAAAGAGAGTTCTTCCATGGAACACGAACAGGTTCCTTTCATCAGTAAACATTATTCACGTCCATAAGTAATTGTAAGTTATTAAAAAATAATAAAATAAAATTTCCCAAGTTTTTACCTTTATTTCTGCTAAATGAGATAGAGCAGCTTCATCAATTTCACTGTTTTTGAGTTGGAGTATGGCATCTTTTTCTTCTAATTGATGCTTAGTAACTTCCCAAAATAACTGTATTTTATCTCTCTCAAGCTGATAAAAATTTCTTTCTTCTCTTTCACGTTCAACTTCCTGTTGCAGTTGCAATATATGAGCTTCAAGCTATTATTAATCAGAAATTAATATTTTAAAATATTAATAATTTCTAAGCATGAATAATTAGTTCAATAAAAAAAATCTTATTCAATTAAAATAAGTTAATGATATCTTATATGAAAACATGATATAAATTTATCTACCAGACTCATTAAAATTGGATAATTATTTCTTAGTAAAAATTTGATAGGATTTTAGTTTTTCCATCTTAAATTGCACTTTTTCTTTTGAAAACAAATTATCAGCATTTTGTTTAGGAATAAAATATGATAAGCTAGCTAAAAGTTTTATTGAAGAATCATAACATTAAAATACATCATAATATTATGTAGTATTTTTACACTTAAAGTTAAATTTACAATAAAATAAAATTTTATTCATACTTGCTTTGCAAACATAATAATGTTAACAGATTGTCAGCTATTAATTACTATCATAATGGCCATAACCCTGTCTAATGTTGGTTTAAGATTTTAGTTTACATATTATTGCTTCATGCAGATTCGTTGGTTTGAATTAACATCCCATGATAAGTTGCACAACGGATATTGGTGATGGACCTCATAATTTTGAATCAGTTAAGATACAAGGATGGCACCTAAGGTACTTTTTTCTACAAATTTTCACATATCACAGACACTTTTAATTCTTCATTCTATTTAACATAGAGAAATTTCACATTGATCTTTAGGGTTTCAAACTAACAGTTAGACCAAATAATAATCAGTCATTAAGTTCATGATCATAACTTCTATGCTATTGTGGATGACGACATTGTTTTAATGCAGGTGCCAGCAAATTTTGGCATGTGAGTCATAAATATGGGATTATTTGCATACATGTGATTCTGAAGTGAAATGAATATAAAACAATTATTTTCAAATATAAATGAAGATTATTTCAAGACCAGTTTCAAGCAGGATTCTTTTTTTCAAAGGTTCCTGAATTTAGAATTGCCAAAGCTTTTTGAGAATTCTAGATATAATAGCTAATTCTCCTCATGCTAATGTTAGGGAAATTTTTCTGTTTGATAATGACATGGCTTTTTTTATTCAATTGACCAGCAAATACTTATAATATACAGCTCCAGATTCATATATTTATCAGTTAAATACAAGAAGTGGAGAAAGGCAAATGCTGTCTGAATCTATTGCACAAGCAGATTACAATAAAATATTTCTTTGCAGAACTCAGATTGAATATTTGGAATAGTGGCGTTTAGTATCTTTAAATGTGTGCACACACACATAAACAATTATTTTCTTTAGTATAAACTTCTTCAAATATAATTTAAGAATCAAATTATTAACATCTGAAATCATAACTCAAATAAAAAAAATCTAATTACAAGTTATAAATACAATAAATTTCTATGAAATAAGAGCACATTGCAAACATTAAGACCAACAGGAGTAATTTTTGTGTGCGATTTTTCCTACTTTAATAAAAATATTTGTATTGCAATTTATTATTACATTCACTATAAAATTTCCACATCTGTAAAAATATTTTTTTGGTTATTACTGGCCATATAATTTATAAATTACTGTGAGGAAACACATTAAGCTCTTCCATGCCACAAGTTTGTCAAGCCTAGCTTTAATGTAAGAAAAGTATACATTAAGATTTTTTCATATGACTTGGATCACTACTTTTAAAGCTGATAAGAAATGGAGTATATAAATATATATTATATTTGATTTAATTTTAATTTGTATGTACTGATCTTACCTAAAACTAATTTAATTTCTTAATTGTTCCCATTCTCTAAATCAAAAATAAAGAATTATCATTCTACTCATTCATTCTATTTCACGATCCAATTCCAAATTACCCTTTTATTTTTTAAGGTCAAAGGCTCAAAAAATTTGCTTCATCTGCTTTTCCATCATAAATCTGTCAGAAATAATACTTCTAAATTGGCAAACATCAGGGAATTTTCCTCACAATCCCTTCATCTCTCTCTCTCAATATGTATATAAAATTGTATACATTTTGAAGCACGTATAAGCAAAAAACATTTGTGAGACGGTTTTAGGTTACAAAATATCAATTATGACATAGTAGTTTAAAAAAGATTTCATGTCCTTAGACTAAGTTTTTAATTAATAAATAAAAGATTCAAGATTAATAAACAAGGATACACCTGAAATTTTGAATATAAAATTTCGTACTAAATTTTTTTTAGTAAAAGAAGGTCATATACACGTACAAGTTGAGTTCTAAATAATAGAATACAAATATATTGCTTAACCTTTGATAATCTCATATATATCAAGATGAGTTGTGGGTTAAAATTGAGAAATCAGATTAAATGGAATCATAAGTGTGTTTTTTGCAATGAATTACAACTGAATTTCATTCATTAGTAATCATTGAGTGTTCCATTATAACTGAAGAAATATTTGCATTGTTCTATATCTGTATTTAAATCAATAGAATATAAAAGATACTTCTGATGTGCTTGTGCATTAATGTCGCACAGAGAAGCAACATGAGGATTATTGGTGATGGACCTTGTAATTTTGAACCTCGATCAAGTGAAGAAGACACCAGAGCTGGTATCTCCTCTCTAAACTTCCACATCATGCCATTAGAAGAACTTGGGAGCTCAATGCATTAAATGTGCATTATTCCTGATACACGGCAGGTATTTAATAGTATCAGGGCTCAAACTCTCGCCTTGACAAAAGCAACACTATCTGCAATTATGGCACTAGGCTATTATGGCCATTATATACTTCTGAGTAAGAAATATATAACACATCAATCAATAACTCCTTTCCTTCCTTTTCATGAAATTCTTATGAATAATACGTCTACAAAATCTGCGAAGTACCCCCTTATTTCTTAACTGCAAATTGCAAAAATACAAGTTCTGGAGCATTTTACTATATCAACTAGTCTACAGTCGTATCCATATTTTTTTTATTACCTCTTTGATTTACAATCATAATCTTTCTTGGTGATCTTTCCAAAAGAAAACTAACATTTCAGTTAAAATTATTTAAGTCACTAAAATTTAAAACTGTTATAAAAATAGGCAATTGTTTTATATTATACATATCTTACACTGATGCGAAATTCTTCATGTATATTAATGTATAATATATATATGTATAATTTGTCAGATCAATTAAGTATCGCACTCATAGAGAATGATCAGCATTTAGAGCTGCATTCAATATCGAGATATTTTAAGAGTTAGTACGACTTAATTGGGTTTATAATTCAAAATGTATGTAACTTATGTAAAATTGTGATCAATGTAATTTCTCTACAACTGAAAAAAAAATTACTATCATAGCTTATTGAATTCCGTGTTTCTGGTCCTAGTACAATATAGAACAGTTTTAAAGTGGCCGCTATCCAAGAGTTTTGATAGAAAATTAAGACTTTCTGATAAAGGGGAAACGCCACTGACTGAAAGTATGATAGCCACCATTCGAGTAAATGGCTAGGAAGAGGTAAATACAATACTTCTGACAATTCTTCACGATGGTTGATGAGAACTTTTGAGATGTTCCTGATGCAGAACCAAGATCTACAAACAACAGTCAGTTTCAATATCAACCAACCAAATGCATTTTGTAATAAAATTTCGAAGATATTCGAGTGTGACATGCTTCTGTGTAAATATTATAATTTTATAATGTGTCTGTAGGAGCAAATTCAGAAAATTAATGTTCAGTTATGAGTATAAATTCAGAAATTCTATATATGAGAACAAAATTAAATTATTACAAATTAATAGATAAATGTGTGTATTTTGAAATAATTTAATTCATTTATATGGATATATAGACTTATTTTGATTTTTACCTCCACATGCAAAATTCTTAAATTGATTTCATAATGGGCCATCTGGACCCACCAATAAATTCCACTACATTTACAGTGAGGGATGTAATGGTTATCAAGCCTGCTTTCTCCTAAATAATCTTTTGGCAATCTTTATGACATTATATAACTTTATTACAACCCATATAAGTTATTTAAATTTTAATTACTGTATAAAATGAGGTGGGTTTGAATAAGCAGATAGAAGAAGAAAAAATAAGCAGAAGAATAAGCAGATAGAAGAAGAAACCAATATATATATATATATATGGGAAATAAGGAGGACAGAATAACACATCAATCAATAACTCCCGAGACTAACCCAGAGATGGCGCTCGTAGTAATCCAGTAACCAGGTCTTTCTAAAGTACTAACCTTTGCTTGAAACGTGTCAAAATTTTAAGTCGATCGGAACAGAAACAGCTGAGTTATCGAGGTTGGAGTAAAGTCGTTTTTTAGTTTGTTTAAAAAATGGAAAAAACCGAGTTTCGTGTTCTGATAAAACATTGTTTTTTAATGGGTAAATACACCGTGCAAGCGAAACAATGGATTGAAGAATGTTACCCGGACTCTTGTCCATCAAAAGCAACGATTTGTCGGTGGTTTGCCGAGTTTAAACGTGGTCGTACCGACACAAATGACGCGGAACGCTCGGATAGACCTGTGGAAGCCGTTACACCGGAAAATGTGACAAAAATTATAATGAAAGATCGTAAAGTGAAGCTCCGTGAGATTGCTGAGATGACACAGATATCATATGGAAGTGTATTTACTATCCTTCATGAAAAATTGAGCATGAAAAAGGTTTTTTCCAAGTGGGTGCCGCGATTGCTTTTGATGGAACAAAAACAGCAACGAGTCGATGATTCAGAAAGCTGTTTATCGCTATTTACTCGCAAAAAAAAAGATTTCTTGCGAAAAAAAAAAAAAAAAAAATTGGAAAAGCGTTGGAACGATTGTATCACCCTAAAAGGTGATTAACAAAAGGTGTTATGTTGATGAATAAAAAAAAATTTTGCAAAAAAAATGTTGTTTTCAATGTTAGTCTCGGGAGTTATTGATTGATGTGTTATTTATAATGCTTATAAGGCATCAAGTTCTTCACATCAATAAATAAACATAAGTATTTATTCAGACTATATAAGTATCTACTGCAATCATTGTTCTGATTTGGAAGATGGGCTTTCATGTAACAATCTTTAATCTTTATTTAATGATCGTTAAAGTATAGGTAAAGAATAATTAATGTTAAGAATATGAACCATATTAAATGAAAGGGCAGGACACAGTTTAAAAAGATAAGTCATTTTCTCTCTTTGTTAAAAAAAAAAAGGCTTTTCAGAAAAAAGAATGTTATGTATGTTAACTTTTTATTTATTAATAGTTAAGATATTCATAAAAATTAAGTACCTATTTTAAATCCAAAATAAGGTTATAGAGTTATTTAAAAATTCTATACCTAATGAACATAAAATCCCTTTAGATGACATTCAAAAATTTTTCTGATTACCATACCTACATTAATAATACAACCAAAAGGTACAAATAAATAAAGTAAGAATCATGCAAAAATGTACGAAATAAAGAGAATAATAATTGCATTTTATTGCATTATATCCATGAATATAACAATACTTTTTCAAATTTAAAGTCTATAAAATTCTATAAAAGCACACAAAATTGTATTTTGAGACAAATTTCAGTTTGAAAAAGGCAACAACAACAACAACAATAATAAATTTATAAAGCTTATTTGACATGTTTTATTCAAAAATGACATTTCATAAAATCCCTAGAACTTTAACTAAGGCAAATACCTTCTTAACTAGCTTTGGTTCAAATGATTATAAACTGAACAAAAATACTTAAGCACAATTATGAAAAAGCTACCTAAATGTATTATATAATTCTAATACCACCATCTCACAGTTTAAGTCAATCAAAAACATATACCTGTTCCTTGTTCATGTCTGCAATTGAGACACCATTAAGTAGAGCATAGTTTTTAAACTGCTTTTTCCCCATTTTTTTAGTGGGTTGCTTCTTCTGCAAAAAAAAAAAAAAAAAGGAAAAGGATGCATAACATATGTATTATATATAATATAATACAGTACATATAAAAACATCATTGATAGAAAATTCATAGTATTTTATTCGACAGAAGAAAAATTAAAAGGAAATGTTAATGCGATTTGAGACATATATTGCTCAAAACTTTTTTCAGGCAAAGTTAAAAAGACTTGCATCGAATGAACTGAGACAGTATAAATAATGTAATTACCATTCAAAGACTATACATTTTAAAAATTAAACATGTTTTGTAATTCTTTACATGCAAGAAACTTAATTATTTTCATTCTTTAATTATGGTGAAAGGGTTTCAAATCAGGAATAGGGTGTCCCTTAGGAGATTGCCAACTTTTGGGAGTGCTAATTGGCAATTTAGGTCATGGTAACCCTAAGCATACTGAATGCTTAAGTCATGTACGTTTGGCAACCCATCTAGGAAGTCGGCAAGTTTCGTTGCCAATCTCCTAGGGGATACCCTATTCCCGATTTGAAACGTGAAAGGTTATTGCAGACTTTATTACTACATACATTATTTCTATATTTTATATACATTCTTCTTAATTATAATACAAAAAGAAAAAGTAGTATTATGTCTATAAATATATTCATTTTAAAACAAACAAATATCTGGTTAAAAATAAAATTCCAATGAATACATCTAATAAAACAAGATGTTCACTATTTTTTTTAATTATGAAATCACAGCTATGTATTTCATAATGATTAAAGCACATAGTTTTTTATACAATCAAACAAGAAACACAATATAAATAAAACAGAAAATATTTGTGTGTCAAATGTACATGGTAAAAACCAATAAAATAATAATTTGACCATATAAATTCAGATTCTAACAGAATCAAAGTATTTTACAACTATTGAGAATATATATTTTTGTTGCTTTTCTCATTTCAATCATACACAATTTTTGGGTATGATGTATAACCTCAGATGCTGGACACCAGCAAGGAGTGATGTGCATCAAATACCTAAAAACAATTATTGCTTTGCTACAGGATAATTTTTTCCCAGATGGAGAAAGGATGCTTTCATCTCACATATTTTACTTTTACTCTGATCAAAACCAAGTATCTGGCCAACCAACTGACAATCTAAGAGTTAAAAGGCAATAAGATAGCTTTGGAGTCTCCCAACCCTTATTTTCTCCTACATAAAATCTTTTATTAACTAATGACTGTAAGTAAGAAAAAAACAGATGCGATAATTTTTTTTCCCATAAATTCTTGATGTTTTTACCATCAATTAAGATTGCATTTCAAATATGATTCATATTTTTAAATATAACTTACTGCATTATGAATTCCTAGCAAAATATACTTGACTTTTTTAATGCGTTTTGTAATTCTCCGAATTAGTTTAAAATAGAAGAATTGTAACTAAATGCATCAAAAGTTTATTCAATATGTAAGCATTTACCATATTTTATCATGCGATACAAAAATCTAGTCATTAAAAAAACGGAACTCTTAATAAAAAAAAGCAAATTAAAGCAAGATTTTTAACTGTGCATTTAATATTTGTGTTAAGTTCTTTCTGAAATCTAATTAATTTTCTGGAAAACTTAAGTAATGCTATCAGATCAAATGTAAATTAGATAAGTATCTTAACTTTGAAAGCACCAGAAAGGTGAAAAATTGATCACGAAAAGCCTCTTTCCTCACTTAAAATACAATTATTTAGTTTGAAAACTTTGTCATGATAACATTGGCCGAGTGAGTGACAAATATATTTAACTGCAGTTTCAAATACTTGAAGATTAAATTAATCTTACCTTGGAATCCATTGTACTCGGGTAATCATAAACACACACTCCGGCTGTTTGTTTTTCCCGCAAGATGTTTTGAAATCAATTGACTGTCCAAACAACGCACAACTGAAGGAAAAAAAAAAAAAAAAAAATTTAAAAAAAAATGTTTGCACCTCTTTTTAAATTAACCCCCCCCCTTAATTAAAAAAAAATGCCTGTCAAAGTTTTGTAAATATTATTTTAGTTTCAATATTTCTTTAAAACCATTCTATTATTGAAAATTTATTAGTTACAAATGAATTTTATGTGAATTGATGCATTATCTTTGTTAACAAATAAAAACTAGATTTAAATTTTTATTCTGTACTGTGATATTTTAACCGGGGTATTTTTTCAATTGCTTACTTAAAGTATCTTTCATTTATCTTTTATTAAAGTTCATTGCTAAAAGTAAAGTCAGAAAAACAAAAGAAAAAAAAACTTAATTTACAAGAATTTCGTACGCAATATTGGCGTCATGCCAACAGCCCAAATCGGGCAAGAAATCCAGAAAAGTTCATCTGTGGGCTTTAGTATTTATGCGGAATTAAGTTAGGTATATCATAAGGAAATTTCAATTTTATACAAGAAAAATAAATCAAGCTGCGGTAAATGCAATGTAGCCGCTTTTCGTCGAACGGTGTCAATTTACAAATTTCGCTTAATTTCTCTTCCGGATCTTTCATTTTCTCAATTGTAATATAATGATGAAAAAATATTGTCTACTAATTTCTCGTATAACACTTTGGATGTCATATCAGAAAAATAACTGTTTCATGCATCCAAAAATGGTAAGTGATATCCTTATTCAATTATAATTAATTCAAATATTTTCGAAAGATATATGAGGGAATGCATGACTCACCTATATTTTTTGTTGAAAAAGTTTGTAATACAGTTTTTAAATTCTGATTCAAAATATGCATGCGCTAATTTTATCGACGTTACTGTCGATTGTAATAATTATTTTTATTTTTTGTAATTCGAGCACTTAGATATATAGGTAAAATAAATACTTTGTTTTCTGCAGATATAAAAATTTAGGTTAGGTGTACATTTTCTATTGAACATTTTGTGGAAATTTTTCAACATGTAAATTTTTATGTAATTTCTTTAAACTTGTAGTTAATAAACGGTAAATATATTTGATTGATGGTATGATGGAATAACTGTTGTAATTTTCTTGCTAATTAATATCTAAGTTTAATTTAATAAAAAAAATGATAGTATTATACTGGGAGTATAATACAGATATTCTGTGTAATTTTCATTATAAAACGAATTTAAACTTAGTATATCCAAAGAGAACATCTTGTAAGTATTAGGTACTTGTAACTTTTGTAATTTTTTTTTCTTTTATTTAATGAAAATCTGTCCTATATGTTGGGAAAAATAGTTTAAATAGTCTGTTTTGTGATATGAATTTCTACATATTCTTTAGAGAAATTCATGTGAATTCAAGCAGAGTAAAAGTTTAATATTTACTTATTTGTACAATGTGATAATTTTTTTTTTACTAAAATTGGATTGTTAAATTCATTATAACAAGAGTTTAATATAATTTTGTATTTTTAATAGTTGTGGAGTTTCAAGCAGTTGAGGACAGTTAATTTCATAAATTTAGTTTGAAATGTTAGTTTACTTATAGTTAGTATGTTTTAAAGTGAAACAATTTTATCTAAATATTAATGCCCTACATTACAAATTCTATTCTTATATTTTTAATAGCTGCACAAATAAAATCAAATGTAACTTCATGCTTCGAAATTTTTTCTTATAATATTGTCTTTTTATCATCCAAATCCTGCTTTTTTTCTTATTTTAAAGAATTAAATTGATCTTACATAAAATATCTTTTTGTTAAATAGAGCTCTAAACCCTAACTATGTTTGAAAGTTTGATATCATTCTTGACACAAGAGCTATGAAATGCCTGTGTAAGGAACAATTAAATTTAGATTGAAGAAAATATGCAAGTTCTTATGTATTCTATTGTGGCTCTGGTAAAGAATAGGTGTGGAATGTGCCAGTCTAGTAACTTTACACTTATATTCATAATTTGTTGTAATATGTATTTACATCCTGAAACTGTTGTAAATATTTGCAGATGAGAGTGAGATAGTTTCATTTTATCAAAATTTGTATTGTCTGATTGGTCAAATTAAAATATGCTTTGATATATTTTTCAGTTTTTCGTTTAGTTTTTTTTTCCTTTCAAAGCTTATTCTTTTTCTTCTAAACTTTAACTTACTGTTAAATCTAGAAAATTTGCTTTTCGTACAACAGCTGAAAACATTTTTAAATAAGATATTGACTATCATATAAAATTTACCCTTAATAATTAATGAATATGTTTCAGAAAAAAATATATATTGATATAAAATTTGAATGAAATATGTAATTAAAATAAGTTTTAATGATTCAAAAATTTGACAAAATATGAAAAAGTGTATATTTTCAGACATAAATGGTAAAGTTAAAATAAGCTTAAAGTAAGAAAAGAATATTTGATATTATATTTTGGTGAAATTTTATTGTAATTCTGTTCACATTTCTATGTAATGTATTATTATAGTGTTTACATGTACTGAATTTATAAATTTTCGTTAGATTTAGTGTATCTTTTCTTTAAAAAAAGCATCTGATTTATGTAGAAAGAATAAAATTGTAAGTAATGTTTATTTCTCAAAATTATTGCCCTTTTTCCAAACTTTTATTGTATTATGCAAATCTTTCTTGTATTTTGACAAATTTAGTATGTACTGATCATAAACTAAATCTGGATAATTCATTTAGTCTGCATTTAGTTTTCTGTCAAGTTGTGTAAGGGCCATTGAAATAGAGCATTTTTTTGTCTGACAGTTCCATGTTAAATTTTTTTAATTTTTTTTTTTAGTTTGCTGTAATATCTTGTATATTTAATATTGATGAAATTTATTGATGATTAACGTTAATGAGTGGGGCCCAAATTTCGACCTCAAGAAGAAATACTCCAAAATAAATATAAATTACTATGAGTGTTACACATATAATCACTTAGGTAGCATTTTTAGAATTTTGAAATTTTTAAAAATATACAATTTTTGCCTTTATATAAAATGAATGTTTTAATTTTTTATGTTAAAGAGTATTGGAAGTGAAGTATTCAAACACATTTTTTTTTACAGGACAAAATTGATTGAATCAAGCTGAATTGTGTAATTTAGAAATGTATATTTTCCTGTACCAGACAGCACAAGTAGAATACAGATTTTAATCAAGTTTTTAAAAAATTTGTATTAACTTTTGTTAATTAGTGATATTTTTCAGACTTTCTTGCACTTATGGTGCCAAGATTTTTTTTTTCTAAAAAATTTACTCTGAACTTCAAATGCTTATTTTTAGCAAACATCTACAATTTCTTTCTGAATTGAATTGCTAAATGAAATTATAGCAGCTTGCATATTATTACAAATGGTGGGTAACAGAAAAAGATTTGATTCACAGAAGCCTACTGCTAACTACCTATAAACTCTTCGATTTGAGAATGTTTTAAAAATTTATTTGTGATGATAAATTTTGGTTTTGTTATTTTTTCGGGAACTTTCAAAATGAAAGTTAAGAGCTCTGGTTTGAAAAAACTTATCTAAAAGAAAATTCATAATACAGAATATGAAATTCTTATATCCCTTCTTTTGAAACCCTCCTTTTCTCTTAAAAAAGACGGCAGTCCCCCAATGCAATAAATCTGAAGGCTATTTCCCTTTCTAATTTTATAATTCTGAAACCCCATAATTTTTATAACTGCATTTTCTCTTAGGCCATCCTGTTAACAGAAGTGCTGCAGATCTATTTATAGTGCTTATCGTAAAATTCATACACCAAAATGATTTGCCAACTACCTTGCAATACTCAACATGAGTTCTAACAAATTTGTGAAAATAGAGATATAAGTTGGAGAAAAGAAAAATTTCTGTGGATTTCAACACACTGCTCTTTGCAGTACACTACCAGGTTTCATATTAAATTAGTGTCATATTTTTAAACCAAAACTTGTAGTAAATAAATAACCATTATTCTTATTAATAAAGTTTTTTTATAGTGAAAAAAAAAATGTAATTGTCAAAAAAAAAAGTAATGCAGTTGGGATCTGGATGAATGTCTATGTTGCTTTCTGAAAGAAGCTCAACATTGATGAAGAATATCAACAACTTTGTTGAAAAATTATAATTTTTGCTTTGTTAGGTGTCGCTTCTCTTTCTAATTTCCATTGTAAGTAAAGGGAAAAAATGTATTGGTACTTAAAATTCTATTTTATTTTATTAATTATTCTAGATTATTTTTGTGATTTAATTTGCTGTAATGACATATATGCTTTAAAAGTTAAAAAAAAAAAAAAGAATAAAAAAAAATAAAGAACTAATTTTTATTCTTTAAATGGTATTTGTATTAAAAAGAATTACCTTTTTGTAATTATTATATCGGTAATTTTTAAACTGTCAAATAAATTTTGGAATACAAATTCTTATCAATTATTAAGATTTACTAGTGAAATTTTATTAATATCAACAAGCAAAGAATTTTAAAAAATTTTGGGAATCAATTAGAATTTGGGGTATTATTTTTCTAACTTGCTTTTTTTTTGGTTAGTTGGAAAGTTTGATTGATGTTTTCCGAGTATCCTACTTATAAAAGAAATGATTTTTCATTAATCTTAAACTGTAGAAATTAATGTGTGATATGGTTTGTTACTTTGAAAAAAGTATATTTCTCAAATCTGAAGATCAGGCTTTGTTGTATCTACAATTTGCATTATAGAAAATCTGGTTGAAACTTAAAATTTTAAATAATTGGCTATGATTTCAATAAAAATGTGCTATACAAGGCTAAAATGTGGTTGTCAATTATATTGTACTGCATTGTGTAAAATATAGGTTTTTTTTTTTTTTAAAAAAAAATAATTGTTGTCTGTATGATAATATTTTAAAAAATTGAAATGTGCTGCATTTTTTGAAAAATTCTTTCTTTTTCAGGCATGAGAATGACATTTCAAGCCCATGACGGGCATAATGCCCGAAGTGAAGACCTGCATAGGCATATATTAAGAAGTCATCTTGCATATCTTAATCAAGAAGAAACACCAGCAAAACTACAACATCGCCATAATCTAGAAAATCTTATTGCAGATTTTCTTAGTACAGTCACCCATGGCTCAAAATTTACATTTTTTGAAGTTGCTAAAATTCTGAATGATAGCATTGAAAACAACAGAAACTTCAGTGCTTATAAAGCAGGATCGGCATTTGAGGCTTTAGAAAAATATGCTACAAATTTGATTAGCCACCCATGGAGAAAAGAATACAAGACTATAAAAGTAAGAATTTTTTTAAGAAATTGCTTTTGAACATTGATTTTGTAAGAATTGCATTCAAAGCTTTAAAATATGTTTCAAATGGATATGTCTAAAAGGATTTAAAATAATTATGAAGTAATTGCACTGGATATTAAAAAAGGATTATTTGCAATCCTCCAATAACATTTTTGTTTGAACATAAACTTCTACCATTTTAAGTGCTCATGTGGCAGCCAAGTGGTTACGATCGTGAGTTCAAGTTCAAAGCCTCTGAAGATCCATTGTGTAGAGGGGCTGATGCATGTTAAATCATCCAGTGCTCAATGTCCTCATGTTGGGATGGCATGGAAGTTTGGAGAGTGGAGTGTGTACCAGTTCAGGTGTTGTTCTTGTCACTTGACTGAGGCTCAAAATCATGTGGTTCTTCGTCAGCAACAGCTCTCTGGTTGCATCTAAGTGTGATGTTAAATAAATCAGTCAATTAATCCTCTTTGCTTTTAAAACTATAACTCTTTCATATTTCTTCTATTCTGATTATTTTACTGATGGCTGTTTTGATTGAAGAATAAGCTTGGTTCAAATATCAACGTGTTGGAAACATCAATCATGAATGGCATCAATTTCTATCTGTTTTAGGAGAGGAAGAAAACTTATTTCTGAGATCTGACTAATAATTTTGCAAAATAAATTTGTTTTTAATATTGATTTAAATCATTCTCCAAAATTTAAAAGATTCCTAGCAGCAGGGTGGGGTCGTTTTAGGCCTTTTTTGAGAATTTAAAGTGTGCCATTTTGGAAATAGTTTTTCTTTTCTTTTGAGAACTAGTGATTTAGTTATATTTTATCAACTCATGTTAAAATTATTTGTGTTTGGAGCTCATAAATATTTCTAATGATATAATAAATTTCTCCTCTCATCCAGCTTTGGCTTAGTTAGTTGTCAGTTTAACTGATCAACTTCAAGTTGTAGCTTTAAGTAAGCTTTGTGTCACTACATGTTTTATCTGTAGCCAACGATTCTTTTGCTGAATTCTTATTTTGATCAAAGGGCATTTTGTTGTGTAGACATTTTGTTTTTTTATACAGTATATTTTTTAAAAACATCTTAATTACTGTAATTTATGTGTATATATCTTATATAATTGGAATAGCCGTTTAAAATGTGACATTTTAAAGAAGTAAGATGTGAAAATAATCATCTGTCATTGAAGTATACCTGGTATGATTTGAGGAAAATAGCTTTCAAACAAGTTCTATAATTTCCTTCAGAAAAAAAAAAAAAAATTATCAGCATATTTTGACACAGCGAGAAATGAAAAGGATTATTATCTGTTGGATGCTTGAATTTGCCCACTTTTAATTACCTATAGCAGTCTACACCATCTGTTGACACATCCCATCTTATCATATTTGTAGGATGCTTGACATTAAGCTCTATTCAATCTCCCTGCAATTTTTTTTTTAAATATATATTTTTAACCATCCTTTCAAATACAGATGTCTTACTCTCATACTACCAAGTAATTTATTTCTATTGGTTATATATCCAGTTAATATGTTCTTTCATCACCTAATTCTTTTCTGTTTTTGTATTCTTTTTAGTAGATCAGCAAATGACTTTTTCCTAGGAACTCTAATTCTAAATCTGAAGTTGGGTAACTTGGTTTTTATTGATCTAAAACTCGCTCAAACAGCAATTATGTTTAAAATTATTTGTGATGGTTTCATTTGACATTACTTTTGTTATAAGACATAATTTTTATCTTTTTGTCATCAACACTTTTCGTACATTTCCTTCTTCTTTTACTTGTTTTATTTCCTCATAATGTTAAAAAAAATACTTGAAAAGTAGTATTTTCCAACTACTTACTTTACAGTATATAAAAACAAACATTACAATGCATCAATTCCAGATCTTTTTTAGGGTATGCAATTTTTTCTTTTGCTTGTGTTCATTGTTCAGTTATTATTTAGAATATAAATGGAATTATAATTTTAATATGAATAACATTTGTGAAGATTTTGCAAAACCAACAATTCAATTTGTATTGAATGCAAAATTATATTTCTTTTCAAAAAATTACATTTAATTTAAGTAAATTATTAAAGTGTATTTCTGAAAACAAATTTCAAACTGTAAACTTAAAGCTTGTAACTCTTTGTTTTTCTGTGTAATGACTAATTGGCAAATTAAATTTTCCATTTTGTATACTATCCAAACTCTTTCAAATTTACATTTCTTTTTTTGAATAAATTTAATGTAACTTTAAACATTAAATTTACTTGAATTCCATTTTTTTTCTTTCAATTCAGCTGTCAATTTACTTGTTAAGGATATATTAAAATTTGTACATTCGTGAAACAGTTCATTTTCTTTTAGCATGCTAAGTTGAATAATTTTAAAAATTCAGAAAGTGTTCTTAACTTTCACTGTATGTCAATTTGTTGAAGATTTTTGTGATACAAACTTGTAAAAAATTTTGCTTATAATCCTGTTAAAAAATTTTAAGCATATGATTTAAATTTTGAAAATAAATTTTAAAACACATATATTGAAATGTGTCAAAATGAGTAATTTTTTTCCTTATTGAAAGGAAAGTATTGTATTTATATTCAGAAATGATTATTGGATTATGAAATGGAATGAAAATTAAAGGAAAAAAAAGAAATTTTAATCTCTTAGTTGATCATTTGGACTCTAAAGTTTCATGATATGGCATCTTTTAATTTATCCATCTTAAAAATTGTTAATCTTTACATAAATCCTAATTTTAGCTTTTCTGCTTAAAGATATGCATATTTGTTATGTCATATTTAACTATTATTCAATTTTAGAACAGTTTCAATTTTATTTTTTTTAAATGCATTTTACAAACTTTAAAATTTTCCTTTAGTTGTATTATTTATTTTTGTTACTTTTGGAATGATCATTAGAGTCAACTGTAATTCAGTTTTCTCCTTGTGGATTATTATTGTAAGTGAGCATTTAACTTATTGTTATACTATACTGAAGTGAATGTTTAACTTTGAATCATTTCTTCTAACTTACTAATTTTTTATTAAAATTATATTTAAGTAATTTTTAATCAAGTTCATGTAGGATTTTTATAGATATTTTTTTGTTGTTCTAGGTTATAAATATTCGAGTTTTGATGCTCAGAAATAGCTAAAAAATGAATTTAAATTGCAAACATATGCATTCTGTATTGTAAGTGAAAATATTAGTTCTCAGCAATGTAAAATTTTTGAATGCTTCTATCTAATTTATATTTTAGTCATTATTTATTTAGTGCCTTGTAGATTATATATTTTATAGGTATTAAATTTAAATGGATCTGAAATTTTCACAAAGTCTTCTTTGTCTTGCAGTTGTATAGTGGATTTTATAAGCATTCAGTTGAAAGTCAACTTTTTGGTGGAGATTCTGTGCTTGCTCTTTTGGGATATCAATTTTCTGATGAAGGTATTTTATTTCTTGATGAACCTGTGGATCCTGATAAAGTTGCAAGAGTTGCACTTGATTGTCTTATTGCATATGTTGAATGCCAGGTAAGGAAAATTATATTTGTCTCAATTCATCAAAAAAGACCATTAATACAATTTGTTTTTAAACTTTTTAAAATGAAGGCAGATATATTAGAAGCTAAAATTAGTAAGTTTTGGTTCACTCTATGTCTAAAAAATAGTAAAATTTTTTAGTGAAAATAGAATAGGTTTAAAGAAAAAGGCTTTAAATGCAGATTGTTGTGAAAAAAAAAATTGTATGGTATATTTTCAGTGTGATAAAATAAATTTAATGTTCTTTATTTGTTAAATTGAATACAGTATTTTATATAAAAAATTCCGAAAGGTGGGAGGAGAGAATGGGTAATTATATTTTCATTAATATCTTTTATTTTGTAAATTTCAATTTAAAATACCAAAAATGTTGAGGAAAAATGTTAGTTATTGTTAATTACAATAAGAAATGAGTATTAATAGTTTTTTAATGTTTATATTTTTCCTTTATTAATAGAGATTAATTAATTATTTTTTTCTCAATTTTTTGTATTAGTTGTTCTATTGATGTTTAACTTCAATAGAACAACTAATACAAAAAATTGTTACATTAATAACTTCAGGATTAAAGTTATTAATGTTTGTGTGTTATTCTTATATAATGTTTTTACAGGTTTCATGCTTAGTAGGTTCCAAAAGTAACACACTTTATATTGACCTAAATCTTAAAAAATCTGCTTAAAAGCTAAAATAAATCTCAATAGTAACACTATCTATGTAACTTTATTACTTGAAGAAGATCAACATATCCCCCCATCTCATTCACTTATTATGGTGTCATGAGAGGAAAGCAGTTTCAATGAATAGCAAAGTTATGTTTATAAAATGGAGACTGAAAATTTAACATATAGTTTTGAATCATGTGGAGAAATTATAATGTTATTTTTTATTTTCATGTGAACCAAGGCTTTTTTGACTTGTGAATGTACTTCTGATACATTTTTTAATTTATTTTCTTTTAACAAGTTATACTACACAACTAGTTATAATTAATCAATACTCACTCAATTTGCATCAATCATCTTAAATTCATAATTATATTTTATATGCTTGTTCTTTTCTGTAAATCTTATGATAAGCTAATAATTTTACGTATTTCTATTTCAATGATCCTATTTTCTTCTCTAAACATTATTTTTGATGATTAATAACATAATCTTGTGCTACTAATACAACTTTCAATGTCATTTGGTTGTATGTTTTAATTTGGAATGAATTATTACTTCTGCAATTTTTCAAAAGACCTATGATATATATAATTATTGAACAAATTTTTTGTTTAAAGAATTAAATTTTTTTTATATTTTATTCAATTAAATTATCATAGTTTTTGCATTTAAAATTTTATGTGTTAATTGTATTAAATTCAAATTTTTAAAAAGCAACTTGAGATTTATTATTGTTAATCAAGATATAATTTAGAATAAATGAACATAAATAATGTAAATGTAATTGAGAAGTATGACAAGATTGTGTACAAAACATTTTTTAAAAAAGATAAAAAATGAAAGTATATAAAACATATAAGAACATTTTGTTTACCTTAATACAGTTGTTTGCAAATTACTATTCTTTCTTACGAAATCTTTTTATTAAAGGATATTAATATATTATGATTTTAAAAATGAGACATTTTTTTATTGATTTCTTATGCTTGATATGGGGCATATTTTGATTTCAATAAAAACTGAGTAATTTGGAATGATTTATAACTTATTCTGAAGAGGAAATATATTATTTTAAAATATGATGAACAGAAAATAATTGAAATATTTAACCTTTAACATGTTAAAGAATTAACATACATATTTATGTGGAAATAATGGTCAAGCCACATGCACTTCTTATAAGTTCTTATTGTAGTACTGTTGTTTAGCAGCGCCAAGTGCATTTGCAAGATTAAAACTTACTCGATGTAGGTGGGTAAATGCAGAGGGTTTCAAAGCTCAGAGACAAAAATTAAAGGAGTGATATAAAACATTTAAACAAGCAATTTTCACCACACAATGCATAAGTGAAAAGCAAGCAGTGAACAGCTAGATGGCAGCATACAATAGACAGGAAAAGGCCATAGCCTCCTGAATTCTATGGCAGAAATGACGATGTGCAAGATATTGTCATATCGCGATAATCTCAACTGGTAATGTTTTGGAACTACGTGTCGCCGATATGACATCATCCCACATATAAAAAAATCGGGAATTTGCATTCGATGGTATTTTTCAGTTTTGTCATATGAAGTTATTTTTTCATTGGATACCGATTCTAAATTGTCAAGTTGACGATGTCGAATGCAGATTCCGGATATTTATAAGGAGATTTACGAAGTTATTAGGGATGAGATCTTAGCTGTGATTGATGAGACCTTGGCTGTGATTGATGAGACTATCGCTGTGATTATAGTATGACTTGACTGTGATACTGTAGCCTTTGGCTGATACAGTGATGATATTAATTAGTTCTGTAAATATGTACATTATGTAAATAAAATTACATTTTAAAACATCAGCGTCTGTCTCACTCTGCTTGTGGCATTAATTATTATCAAGGGCCAACTAAGGTCTGTCAACATAAGAAAACTTGTGCTTTATGCTTTCCATTGCAACGTCGTCTAGTGGTTCATCGCTTGCTCTTTGCTTATGCATTGTTTGGTGAAAATGGCTTGTTTTGATGTTTTCTATCACCCCTTAAATTTTTGCCCATGAGTTTTGAAATACCCTGTATATTAGGGCAATTGTTTCTAATTGTAGTAGAAGATTACATTTGGATTGAAATACTTGAGGACATTAATTCAATACTTAATGCACCAAGTCTGTTTCCTTTTTTTACTGTTTGGTATGCTAAATAAGATTTCATTGAAATCGGCTTGCCTGCTGGGATCTGTTTAGGTGATAACAAAGTATTACAAAAATATAAGAAATGGGCTGTGTTTATCCTCATTCAGTTCTCTGCGATTCATGATTGAGGGCAGTTAAAAATCTTTTTGTAGCCTCAAACATAAAAATGTCTGACTATAAAAACCATTTATAAGAACAATGTAATTTTTTAGTTTTATATCACATTTTATACTGTCAGTCATCAATGGCTGACAGGGCCCGAACGGAAAGTTCAGTGTCAGTCACTAGTGACTGATATGTTAAAAGAACAAATATTAGATATATGTACTCAAATTATTGGGACAAAATGTTAGGTGTAAGAAATGCACAACATCTGATGTTGAACTGGCTCTTTAAAACTTGTCCTTGGAACAAAATGTTGCGAGAACTCATTCACCATTTAATACACAAGTCAGTAGTTTGCTCTAAATAAAATCATAGATATTACATATTGCAATACTGTCTATGAAAAAAAAAAACATATTCTCATGAGTAATACAATACCAACAAATTGATATAATTAGTTTATAATTAGATAGTTTTTAACAGAATTGCAGTAATTTTGAGTCAGTTTATTTTTATTCTTTTGTTCAGTGTTACGAATTGATAAATCAGTAACAGGCTGTAAAGAAACTTTTCTTACTCCAGTTTATGATTTTTTTTCGGCTACAGAATCTTTTAACGTAATAATAATGTATCTCAAGACATTATTTTTTACTTGACAACCTAATAATTGTAAAGTCAGTGGCAAATTTTTCATGAAACACTGTGTTTTTGTAAGAATTGTAATGTTAATATCTGCATAATGGACTGCTTTGAGAGAGAGAGTGAAAGTTGGTGTTTATGGTGCAGGAGCCAAATTTGGCTATGTTGTGCCAAACCATGTATAACTGTGATCTAAATTTAATAAACATGAAGAAAGAGGAAAAAAATTGTTGGTAAGAAAGAGGGTCTAAAATAGAAAATCTATGCTAGGTATTTTTTTACATTTATTATAGAATTTTAGTAGCCATAATATTTAATTCAAAATCCTAATATGCATAAGCAGAGTTTACAGTCATTATAAACAATGAGGTATATTAAAATAAAACTAGTATTTTATTTACAAACACGATTGATAACATCAATCTTAAAAATGAAATCTGAAAGGGGAAGTACTTACACTTCATAGCAAAAATATTCTTGTAATACTAATGATTTACATAATGCTGATGGTTTGTCAGTTAAAAGTGCAGTCTATACATCATTTGCATATGATATTTTAAATATCTTAAATACATTGCGATAAATAAATTTTTATATGTCTAACACAAACTATATATGTCATTATATCAGTTTTAAGTAAAGCAAAGTAACACTTGTGATCTGTTTACATTGTGATTAATGGCTATTTTACATAGATTTTGGAAATGATAAAATTGTATGACAGGTAACAAATTAGTTTTTCCTAACACTTAAGTTCCTCTTTGGTATGTCACCTATGTTTACTAAAGACAGTAAACCCCATAGGGAAAAAAAAGGATCGCTGCCTTGGGGTCACAATTCTAGTACTTAACATAAAGAAGGCAAGCTCTTGAGGGAACTTTGCTGATAAGTGGCACACATGTATAAAATTGTGAATGATATAGACAGTGTAATTGTTTGTTTTCAGATCAGAACCTTAACTCAGTAAAAAAAAAGTATTTGTAAAAATTAAGTGGATATTAGAAACAAAGATTCACAATATTACCACTTCTCCAATTTACAGCGTAATGCAGGGGTAAATCTATCAATGCAAATAATTTAGATCCTGAGAATATATTTTTCATTTTACCATTATATTGCTGTAAATTATTTTCATCCCCCCAAAATTAAGATATATTTTTATAACATAGAAAATTTTGATGCTTTTCATTCAGTTTTATTTTATTGTTTTATAATCAGTAGAAAAAATAAATGTGTATTATTGCTAAAGCTTATCATGATAAAATATTTTGGGCTGTTTAAATCCTGGATGCTGGGAAGTGCAGTTGGTTGAAAAGTCAGTTTGTTAAAGGTTAAACTGTGTCATTTCTTGTTGTATTGAGTTCATAATTAACAATTTGTTGCTATTTATAATTATAAAATATTATGAAAACGTTTAAATGGCTAAAATATGGGCTAAATACAAGGCGTTTTTCAAAAGATTTTTTTGTTATTAAATATTTTTAAAATAACATGACTTTAAACTGTACTTTTTTTTTCTTATTTTAGATTATGGTCCAAATATGTGAAAGGGTTAAGTCTTTCAAGTGTTCATGGTTTGAAATAAGCCAGGTTCGTCAAGATTATACATGTGGTGTAGATGAAGCTGTTCGTATTCTTCACCAGTTAAAGAGAAATGCTGTTGAGCAAGAAAAGCAAGACAGATGGCTAAGAGAGCAAGAAAATGGTTCTTTTATTGAAGATAAAACTTTTCATAAGTCAGAACCAGATTCTAGCTATCAAAAGACTGGAATACTTGTAGATGTATCAAACACATGGCCAAGTAACAATACTTATCCTGGATATAGTAGCAATGCTTTGGTTTTACAACCCAGTATTGCTGGAGGATCCTATAGTTCTAAGTCACACAAACCTTCACAACTAACTCATTCAAAGTTACCATCTTGGAGTGAAGGAGTTTCTTCCCAAATAGGAGATTATCCAAGTCGTAGTTTTCTTTCAAAGTCTGATGGTACTGATAATTATTCTAATCACTGTTTAGATGATCACACTCAATCAAATTATAATTTTTTAAGTAAATGTAACAATTCAGATGCAAGATTTATAAACACTGATTCAACCCCAGATAGTTGGAAGGATTCTTGGGACTTTCTACAACCACAAACACCATACCATAATTTAAGAGATTCTTCATATTTAAATTGTGAACGTGATAGTCATAGGTCTGGTTACAATAATGCTGTGCCAAATGTAAAAGAAACATATTCAACCCAGTTTGGACACATGTATCCACCTCACCCCATGATGCCATTAGGATTACCTGCTTATCCATTACCTCATGATTACACCATCCCTCCTAGGTTGTGTCAGTGGCAAATGTGCTGTGACCACCAAGTACCTACATTGCCCCATAAGTATCATTTTCCTAAAGAATCTAGTAATGATTTTGAATCCACTCGTAGACCATCTGCCAGGACAGAGTCAAATCATGTTGATGATCCTGGTGAATTGTGCTCCTCACTTTTAAAGATGTCTGTAGACTCTTCTAATCCTCCTATGAAATCAAGACACTTTCCGGTAACTTCCACATACTCTTATCAAACTAATACCACTCCTTCTAGTGATGTTATACTTAGGTCTACAGCAGGAAGCAAATCGCAACAAAACACTACAAAGAGGGGAAGCTATTATGATAATGTGCCCTCCTCTTTTGATGGTGAAGTCAACAGTTCCTTCAACTTGGCTGGGCAGAGCTTAACTCCAAAGTGTGATCTTCAGTCAAATGGGGCATTACCCTCCACTCTTCCTGGAAAATCTAGAAATCAGAAAGGGACAGTGGTGGCAGATTCAGCTTGTAGCACATTGTCTTCAAAGCCAGTTTTAAAGAAAAGTTACTCCACCAGTTCTTCAAATCCTGTAACAGAACAGGCCCAGGGATCAACTGTGGTTAGTGGTACAGATTCAAAAAATGGAAAACCTCTTTCTGGTACAGTACAGAAGGATGCCAAAGGTGGTAAAAAATGGTCTTGCAGTTCATGCACCTATTACAATGCTCCTGAAAAAAGTATTTGTGACATGTGTGGTCGCAGTAAACATCCTGGACCGGAGGTTACCCCACTGGTAAGTGGAGGTAGGGAATGTCCCCAATGTACTTTAGTTAATAAAAAAGATTGTGAAGATTGTACTGCATGTGGTGCCAGTTTGAAAGATTCCCCAACATATATATGAGCTTATTCTAAATTTAAAGTGTTTTTTTGAATTGTATAAGCAGCTGTGATATCTTGTGGCACATTTTTAGTATGTAATTGTATTATAAAAATGAAATATATTGATTGCTTAGTGTTAATTACTTTGAAGTGAGTTGAGTATGCAAAAGTGTTTTATACATAATTTTTAATTTCTGAAAGAGTAAAGTTTTTAATGAAATATATCTTTATTGAATTATATATATATTTAAACCTTCCTATATAGAACAAAATCATTTCAATATAAAAATGATAATTTTGATTGAATAAGTTGTGTTATTGTTAAATGAATATTCTATACATAGTATGTGTTATATTGTTATTTGCAAGACCAAAGAACACAAATACTCAAGGCTTTTATGTAGATATAATATTGTTAGACTTGTCAATATTTATTAGATAATTGATGCCAAAATTTTTTTTTAGTAATTCCAGTACAATATATTTTTTTTAAAGTAGTAACTATATTATTTAAAAATTACTTCAAGCTTTTGATTTTAGATTATAAATACTGATCTTTTAAAAGTATTTGTTTAATAGAACTTTACTTTTGCTTATTGATTATTTTTATATTTTTTTAAGTTAAAAATTCAGTAACATAATTTACAAAATTTTTTGTAATTTCGTATAAAATAACTTTTTTTTTTTTTTTTTGATATTTCTGCAAAAAGTTAAAGAGTTGTACAGGATTTATAAATTCTTTTCCAAGATATATTATGTAATGATTTATATTTGCTTCTTTAAAACTATGATTCTTCTCTCAGTTTAAAAATTCCTTTGAAATTTAAAATGACATATAATATGATTTACATATATAAATTAAAATATTTTTTGAATTGAAAGAAAATAAATAATAATTAAATGAATATCAAATTTAGTTGCTAATCAGTTAAAAGCGTTATCAAAGTATATTTGTTTAAAAGTATTTTAAAAAATAATAAGAGTTAATTAAAAGTTAAATGGAAAAATATGTTCAATGATTTTATTGGAATTATGTTTTTTTTTGTTGTTATAATTTTCCTATTTAATATTATATAAATTTTATTCAAAATATTTAAATAATTATAATTTCATTCTTTCAATTTTTTTTTATGCATTGTAATTTTTAATACATTACCTTACGTGAAAATTCACATATAAAATACATTATTATATTAATTACTTTTTTGTTACTTAGAAATTATAATGCTGTACTTTTGAATATTATTTCTGTTTAATTTATTAGTAATTGATAAATTTTCCTTGCAATCAAAAGCTTGTCAATAAATGCAGATATTGAATCAAAGCAATTTTGTGAACATTGCACTTTGAATATAATTATTAATTGTTTTACAAAATTATTTTGCAAATAGAAAATGGTTCTAAAATTCACCTGTAATTGAGTTTGCATTTAAGATTAATTACTATGCAAAACTATTCTTTTAAAGCAATTTAAAAACTTTTATTTCCTTATTTTTAATTTTTAGAATTCTGATCAAAATTTAGTTTTAGTTTAGTTTTTATTAACGTTGCACTAGAAGCAACATGAGGGCTATTGGCAACGGACCTCGTAATTTTGAACCATGGTAAAGTGACGAGGACGACACCCAAGCTGGCACTCCCCCCTCTTAACATCCACACCATGCCAATGGGAGGACTTTGGGCCCCGACAGATTTAATGTGCATCAGCCCCGGCTACACAGCGGGTCTTTGGAGGCCAAGGATCGAACCCGAGACTGAACGAAAACTGCCAGCCACAAATCCGAAACCATGACCACTAAGCTACCGCGGCCCACTTCTGTTCAAAATGACTTGGAAGTTATGGAATATATCTTGTGTGGTTTCAACTTGAGTGTGTAAATTGAATTATGATTTAATAATTGTATTATGCATATATTGTCATTATATAAAATCTATATAATTTTTGCAATTTATTTTTGTGATAAAATATGATTTCAGTAAATATTTTTCGATATCTTTTTTGAACGTTTTCATAAGTTATTTGCATATTGGCATTCTTTATATGCATTGTTTTTATGGACAATATATATAATCATTCTGCTTTCATTCAATTGTGTTATAGAAATATTTAGTAGATAATTTTTGAAATAAACTTCTATTTTGCGCAGTAATATAATTTTGCTGGTATATATATTTTTTGCAATTGGTATAAGTGAAATGAAGAAATTTCTACAGGCACACATTGTTTTTTTTTGTCTAATTTATTGCATTTTTGCAAAAGTTTGCTGAAACTAGAATAAGTTGTGAAACCACTTATATTATTTTTGTTTCTTTTATGTTTGTATTATACAAAAGTGAGGTATAATTGTTTCAGTAAAACATAGAAATGATTAGCATACTGCTGTATGAAATAATAGACAGTATAAGTTTGGATATACGTAAATTCGTACTTCTGACTTAAATCTTTTAAAAATCTTTAAATAGTTTGGTTTTTATCATGATTTGTTAATGTGAAAAGGAAATTAATTCATAAATTTGATCTTTATTTTTTAAATGATTTAAATATGTATATATATATATATATATATTATGGAAGAATACAACAGGTGTTAAAATTTGGCTTATTTAATTTTCCAAAATAAATTAAAAAAAAAAAAAACCTAAAAATAATGCAATGTAATTATATAAATGAATAAGCAATTTTCATTTACTTATTTTATTTATTACTATATATATAGTATCTAATTCATTCAAATTAAAAACTGAATAAATAACTGCTCTATTACAGGACTATTATCATGTTCAATATATTTTTTTTTAGTTTTGGAATTCTGAAGAATATTTCTATCAAACTATTTAACAAAATTGATAAGGCTATCAAAAGATTAGCTTGAAATGTATATTACTAGCTTGTTTCTTAGGTAAATGATTAAAACTGTAATAATAGCATAAAAATTGAATATATATATATACATGTGGCTGATCTATGGATATAATTAAGGAATTATACCAATTGTTTCTGCTCGAGAAGATTAGCAATTTTTTCTGTAAGAGAGAGATATATTGAACTGTCCAGTCCAAAATCCTGATCCAGTAATTTCTCAGTTGTCAAGGTGTACTTTTTTAAAGTTCAGTAAATATCCCTATTTTAAAGGAGAAGGCTCTTCATGTAATCAGCAAACAAAATAGGCTATGGCTAATAATCTGGCTAAATAATTACTTGCCTTTTAACAAAATAACACTTAAAAATAAAATTTTCGAAACTTTAAATTATGAATTTAAGAAAATTATCCAAGAATGATGTCATGCTTACAAATATTTGAGGTAACAGTAGATTAATGATTGTGAATTTTGCAACTTTAACAATATTTGTTGAGGGATAAAGTTTGAATTTTACTAAAGATCATTATGCAAAATAAAATCCATTTTAATTAAATACTGTTTCAAAGTTTTTACTTGGTTGATGTATAAATTTATAAATCATGCACTATTTTGGTGTTACCCATCTTATACTCAAAATTATGAATTCCAACAGCAATACAAAAGAAATTACGAGTATTAGAAGCTATTTTATTCTTTTCTAATTAAGATTTAAAAATGATTCACTAACTTAATTATTACATTATATGCATGTCAATTTAGGATTTTTGGTTGAATTTTCATTCTTTGAGAAATAGCTGTTATATTGATAATGTCTAATAACATTAATTTTTTACATTTTGTAATGTTTATTGATATATCGAATAAAATATAAAAAATGCAGAATTGATTTAAAAAATATTTCAGATTTGCTTTCTTTACATGTGTAAATGAATTGCCTGTTTAAAGTTCTGTATGAAACTTAAACAGTGATGTTAAAGCTGTCTAAAGTGTCTTTGCTGTGATACTAAATGTTACCTGCAATTTTGTTTTTAATTCAAAAAATGCCACAAGAATTTCACAGCTGATTAATGCCATCCCTGTCGGATTGTTCATTTTTAAAACAGAATCAGCATATATTTGCATAGATTTTACCTGTATTGTTTTATTTTTCTTCCTGCTGAGTAATATAATTTTATATGTGTTATATCAAATATGAAATTTATAGTAAAATATTTATCACGTAGTATATTATAATTATTTGTGCTGTTGTGAAGCTGCATGGAAAGAAACATAAGAGCTTTCTTCAAATTTGAGCTATTGTATATTTTCTTTATAATTTAAAATGAACTTATGCAGAAAATAATCAAATAACGGCTGCTGAATTTTGGCAATTAAAAATCTTAATTTGACTAAATTTGTGTTTGATTTAACAGAGCTTGTAAAGATCAAATTTTTATTTATATTCTACCATTTTTAAAGGTCTATTAATAGTCCATAAGAAACTTAAAAAAAGAATATTTACATATATTTGTATTTGAAACTCGTATAGCTTATGCTTGACACTCAAAGTAAGAGAAATCAACCATTCAGAAATGTGCTATTTTGTGTTTAGACCAATATATCTATGTATTTTAGTTTCATTGATGTAATTTGATTTGCTTTCTGATTCATTTCCTTGAAGAGCATGACATGGATAATTAAAATTACTGAAAGCACTTGATTTCTTATTTTGTCAATACACTATTAAAAATGTTCTATGTAATAATTTTTAAATCTTGCAATAATATTCCAACATATCTTGAATATAGATTGAGTTCACTCAATTTTTAATGTTGACATGTGTTATTACGACACTTATGGTTTTACTCTTTTAAGGTTAGGAGAATCAACAATTTTTGTTCTTATAAAGTGCAGTGTTACATTCAAATGTTTGCTGAAGGTGGCAGCCATTTCCTCCAGAAAATGCAACCCTTTTCTGATGGTGATACAGATAGCTCACTCACTTTTAAAACATAGCCTTTAAAGAATTATTTGCGGTATATTATGTAATATTTACAAGAGTAACTGGCACTTTTAAAAACAATTGAGTGAATGATGCATATTGGTTTGTAAAATACTGTATTAAAATATTTATATAAATACATGCAATTTTATGAAATATTTTATATTTACTTAATTATTTTGTGTGTGATACACTTTAAAACACGGAATTATTCATTATATATATATATAACTTATTCATCATCAGAATTATCTAGCTTTTGCTTTTAGTTACAAACTTGCACAAGTAATTAGATTGGTTGGTTTTTTAATGTTGCACTATAAGCAACATGAGGACCATTGGCGACTGACATCGTAATTTTGAGCCTCAGTCCCTATGATGAAGACGACACCTTAGCTGTCACCCCACTCTTCTAACTTCCACACCATGCCAACAAACTAGATTTGTTACATTTTCTCTCATTATGCAAAAAACTTCACAGTGCCTGGATTGCCATCTGTATGCTATTAAAGTTACTATATTTTCCAGTAGGTATCTTTTGTAACTTAAACGAAGCAGAAAATACACAAACTCAACTCGTCAGTGCACATTGGAGTTTAGTTTTTATTAATATCGCATTAGAAGCGACATGAGGGCTATTGGCAACGGATCTCGTAATTTTGAATGTCGGTCAAGTGACGAGGACGACACCTGAGCTGGCACCCCCCTCTCCTAACTTCCACAACATGCCAACAGGACTTTGGGCCTTCAGAGCACATTGGAAAAATATTTGCTATACAAATAGGGCTCAGTTGCAACCATTTGGCTGTAAATACTCCGGATGAGCTGAACTCGTCTGTGCGCATTATGGTGTGCTATTTAAATGTGAGCTTGGCTCGTTCATAACCATCAAAGGGATAGTTCAAATCAAAACATAAAATTGCTACATCCAAGAAATTTTTTGAGTATTAATAATTGGGTTAATGTATAATGCCATTTTTAATGATAGAAATATAAGGAAATTTTTGTAAATAGAGATCTATTTCTTTTAGTATGAAGGTTGACGAGTGTGAGACTTTTCATGTTTCAGATAAAAATTCCTTACTTCAAATGTATTTATACATTTCCAAACATCCTATCATGATATTAATTTTTAAAAGCAACATTTGCGCTTCACTTTTAAATTGTTTAGTTATTAACATTGCACTAGAAGCAACACAAGGGCTATTGGTGACGGACCTCGTAATTTTGAACCACGGTCAAGTGACGAGGATGACACCTGAGCTGGCAACCCCCTCTCCTAACATCCACACCAACGGGTCTCTTTTAAATAATAAGTAAGTGTTATGAAATTGTTGAGCATATTGAAATAGCTCCGTTGGCATTAAAATGCTTACTTATTAAGTTAATTTATAAACACTCGAATTCTAACATTCTCCGTGTTATTTTGTATTGAATGCATTCAAGTTTATTATTGATAAAATCAGATTAATATCTTTTGCAATTTTTGTGAAAATATTTAAAGATGACAAAATATGGATTACTCTCATTACTGTCAATTCATTTTTTTTAAACAAAGAAGTAAAATGACCAAATTTTAATTTAACTTCATATCTTTTACATTATTCTTGTTAATGTAAAATACAGGTTTAGGAAGCAAATAAATTTGGTCTAAAAAAAGTGAGCATACTTATATCAGACATAATAAACAACTTTTGTTTTAACCTGATAGAGGAAATTCCTTTTATTGAATTATAAACAAATTTTTATTAGTTAAAATTTGTTTATTAAATGCAATAAAGTACAGACTAAAAAATATCAAAATACTTCAGAAATGATGCAATTCTTTTACTATAAAGTTATGAAATTTTTCTTTAATGAAAGGTCAAATAGATGAATTATTCTATCTGTGAAATATAAAAATGCAGTAATGCTTTTAAATTGCATTTAATTAAGAAAAATTGTTCAGATTGAAAAGATAATTGATATTATTTAATTCTCAATCTATATTCTTAATTTCCATTTTTCACAGTATGAAAATTAGAATAATTGAATCTAAAGGTAGGATGAAATACAATAGCGACTATTTTATTGAGTAAATATATGGCTTCCTTTAAACATATATATATATATAAATGAGGCTACTGGGATTATAATAGATATATACATAATGGTTAATAATAATAAAGATATAAATATCTCCATATCATTATATTAGAAAATTACCAGCTATAATATAGAATATTATAAATAAAAAATACTGGTTTATGAAGTATAAATGTTAGACATTTTAGGTTTTAAATGCAAAACCTTTTTTTTATGTATTGAAGAAAAAATGGAACAAATTATCAATTCTTATTACAATCTAAATATTGAAATTTTCCACGATACAATTTTGTCTTTTTTGGTAATTTTCATTTGATAACACGGACATTTTCTTAAATTTATGGTAAATTTTGAAGTTTATAACTCCTTTTATTGATTTCCTCAATAATGAGAACTAATTTTGATTGCATTTTAAATAAAAGTTATTGTCCTGAGAGCATTTCATGTAAGTTTTGAGTCATGGAAATGTCATATTTAAATTTTTGTTTTATCAGTTCATTTTTTTTAAATAGCCATTGGATGACACATAGATTGAGCAAGTTGGTTGAATCATTATTTATCCATCACTAATTTCATACAAATGAAAATAAATAATTTAAATATAAAAGTTGGTATTAAATTTCCAAATTCAGTAGAGTATAAAGCATATTTAAAAGCATTGTAAAAACTATTTGCTAGTTCAATAGTTTGGAAAAAATACATTTCAACATACAATGATTATATTATATAACTCATTATTCCTCATGAAACTTATATAAAAGTTTTAAAATATTAATAGGGATAAAAGGAAAAAAAAAAAAAAAAAATTGTGTCAAACAAAAAAATGAATTTATTATAAAATTGCTTTCTTGCATAAAAGTTTTATGTAATATAAATCATTGTTTTAATAAAGTAAAATTTATCATCTATAAATATGCATCATATAATTACAAACATTTTAATCAAAATTTGTAATTAAAATACCAAATCTTCAATGATATATTTAAACTAAATAAGATTTAAAAAATAACTTAATAAATTATAGTCACTTTGAAAAGTATTTGATTACTATGAGACTTTATACTAATGAAGCAATATACATTTTTCAGGATGGGGATATTTAAGTGAATAAAAAAGTCGCATTATTTATTACAGAATGTACAGAGAGGACCCTCTTAGTTTGCCATTATGGGACTACACCCTTTTATAATGCAGATGGTAAACCAAATATGAAATGTGCATTAAATTTAAATAGCTGAAAGAGCACATACTGCTTAACAAAAAAAAAAAAAATCCGAAAATCGAATCAAATTCTGCCTTGAATGATAGAGGGTGGTGCAAAAGCTAAAACTTGCAAAGTTGCACCACACATTCCTTTAAAATATCACAAATATTTTTAAAAAAATCACATATAGGAAAAATCATATATAAAATACAATGACTGCTAAAAAACAATGTAAAATGATAAGGTTAAATATGGTACAAAAAGCCAAGTGGAGTTTTCACTCCACTAAGCCGACAAATTTAAAAAGATGATACATTGATTATGAAAAACCAAATAGTCAATTAAAATATAATGGAACAGTATAAGAAACATGACAGAAAGGATGCTCAAAGAAATACTCTTAATGATTTGAAAGAAAACCTATTTAATTTTGCACATACAATGTAATGGAATATAAAATAATTTTGCATCAGTAATAGTACACAGATTGAAGTGTAAAGTTACACTGTACAAAACCAGTTTTAGGAACAAGCATCAAATTACAAAAAGTTTAAAATAATTGTTAAAATTTCAGTTAATAAAGAATATTTCTAAGACAGGAAAAAGTTCACTACCAAAATTTCTATGTAAATTTTATATTTAATCCTTAGATTATTATTGTGCAATGAGTGCTTATCCTGAAAATGTTCAGACATGCCAAAATAGCAAGCTAAAATAAAAAAATACCATTCGTTAAGCAGCTTTTGAAATTTGATGAATCAGAAACTTGGAGATGATGTGGGATATATATATATTAATAAAGTGAAAATTTCCAAACTCAAAATTTTGGTGTAAGATATATGGAACAAATTTATATATACAATTAAGAGTTCAATATGTAGAAAATATATCTTACAAATTATTTATAAATATATAAGAAAATTCTATATATAATTATAAATAACTTCTGTTAATTTTTTCTTTTCCACTGTTCATAACTGAAATCAATTATTTCATTATTTTAAAAGATGTGACATAGTAGGAACAGATTTGATTATTAACTTTGCATTTGGAAGCAACACGAACAGTAATGGATCAAGACACAAGTAGGGGGGGGGGAGCATAAAATCACATTTTTTTAAACTTGCCCTCTCTTTGCTGATTATCAAATTACCATAAAAACATAAATTTCAATATCTTATTCCAAAATAATGTAAGATTTTGGCACAGATAACACGAAATTACACATAAAATATTTTGACAATTTGATTGGAATTTACTGTTCAGGTATGTTATTTTGTCTGAGTGAAATTATGATAGGGGAGCACACAATCATCCCCAGATCTACCACTTAACATATGGGCTATTTTTAACTTTGGTTCAATGCAAGGACGACACCTGATATGGCACTTCCCTTTTACAACCTCCTCACCACATCAATAGGAAGACTCAACAGATTTAATGTGCATCAATCAGTTCTGCAATACTTTAGGTCTTTAGTGTCATCAGGACTTGAACCTGATATAGAAAAAATGCTGGCTGTGAGTTTAAGACCATGACCTCTAGGTTACTGCAACCACCTAGTACGAATAGGTGATGCGAAGTACTACTATAGGTTACGTTTTCAGCAAAAATGTTAAATAACCCATTTTATAAATATTGAAGACAATATTTTCTATAGCAATCATATTACAAAAGAATAGTCATTACATTTTAAATTTATATAAAAGCCCAAATATTCAAGTTCTTTTTCATCATCTAAACATTTTAGATCTCTAAATATTTATCAATATGCATGGCTTTTAAAGAAAAGTATAATGCAAATGGATTTTATAGTATAATTTTAAAAACTTCACACATTTTCTTAAAATTTACAGCATATCATAAAATTTGTTTACCACTATTAAAGAATAGAAATGCAAAATTAATAATCAAACTCCCAATTTTCCATTATTACTTCCATTTCCACACTTTAATTTTGTCACAATTTATGAATTTGTATTGTCGGCAAGACTTTCATTTTATCAAACATTGGTATTACACCCAAGAATATTCTGTGCTTGAAACCAGTTTTTTTATAGAATTCTGCTTTTTCTTTATACGTAGATCATAAACCTCTTATCTTCGCGTTTTCACAGAAACATGAAAAGGCCCCTCCCAGACGATTGAAAAACATAAAAGAAACTACATAAAAGAAGTCTTCCATTAGTACTCGTCAATTTACGTTTTTAAATAAGGAAACAACTTGAGGTTACTAAATTTTCAAATGCATAAATTTATAATATTATCCGAATCACTAATATAAATTACAAAAAATATATCTGTAAAATATTGATACCAGTATATCAATTTTATTAATATGAAATCATATTACAACCATAGTGGTCAAAACAATACTTAATATGATTGCTTAACTCCAGAACATTGTTTAAATAGCGTGATGTAAAGATGAAAGCTTTGTCTTTCAGAATATAACAACTTATTAATATACTATTTTTGTAATAATATTATTACAAAATCAAATTATGTCAATATTTTTTTGTGGATCATCAGCTGACAACTTTTTAAGCTTTTCTCACCATAATCTAACTTAATCGGCAAATATGAATGCATTAGTAGTTAATGGAATAATCGCTCAATATATTTCATTACTTTTCAAGAGTAAAAACACTTTGAAATGATTATTATTCAGACTGTAACAGCAGTTTTCTATTTCTACAAATCATCAAAAATATGGCAATTAAAAAAAAAAGAATTTAATTTTCAAGTAAATTTATATATAATCAGGAAGTAAATTTTAACTCTTAGTGTAAAATTTAAACAATCCCCCATGAATTTCTCCAAAATTCCTAAATATGTACTAAAAACTATACATTTTGTGTATTTATAATTTTCTTTTTGTTTGCTGCATTACAATAAATATGGCTCAAATATTGATTTTATTATTTCTTAAATTTAAAAATTTCCCAGTCTTGGAAAGTAAGAGAAAAGACATTTTTATAATGTTACAAGAACAAATTTAAAAACACACTTTTCAATTATAAACTTCTCCTGTATTTATTTTTTCCAAATGAGAGAAAATGATCCCAAGAAAATGGAATTTATTGTGCACTTAAAATCCAAATAGATTATTTTCACAGGGGATGGAAAAAAAAAAAAAAAAAAATGAAATGATACTGTTATTTTTTTAATCTTAAGAATATTAAAACAGTTTTTATAGTTTGAAGTAAGTGAAATACTTGTTAATATATGTAGCATATAAAACAATCTTAAGAACTCCAACATAATTTTTTTAAACCATAATGTAGAAAAAATTTACATTTATAGGATTTTTAAAAAGCTGTTTTAATATGAAGCCAGGTAACCAGATTCAAAAACTGTAGATTCAATAATTATGTCTCACAAGTTAAATCATATCTTCATAATCAAGGGAGCTTTTGACCTGAGCTGGCACCCCATCTCCTAACTTCCACACCATGCCAACGGGAGGACTTTGGACCCCGACAGATTTATCAAGCATCAGCCCCGGCACAGCGGGTCTTCAGTGGCCAAGGCTCAAACCTACGACTGAACGAAAATCGCCAGCCAAGAATACGAAACTATGACCATTAGGCTACTGCGGTTACCTTCACGAGATAAAATATTTACTAAAACTAAGTTAATTTTAAGAAATGCAAGTTAACAAATATCACAATAAAATATATTTATAAACAGTAAGAAATTGATTACTAATTGAGTTTGATTTACAAAACTAAATAAATAAGATAAACAAACCTCATTTTATCTGGAAGTTTTTACAAAAATCATAAAAATTGATATTTTTTAAAGCTAAATTAGGATAATAGATTTTTATAATGAATTTACATATACATTAAAAAAAGGCTCATTTAATATTTCTACAAATATAAAATAAATTTTTTGTCTGCTAAGGTTCTTTCAGCTATTTAAATTTTTAAAATTAAATGAAAAGTGAATATATACATCGAAATTTTTTAATTACTTTACGTATAAACTAATCATTGCCAAATTATTCAAATATACTTTATATAAAATGAGTTTCTTTTATATTAAATGCATATTGTGTAGCAGTTTATCATTAATTTAGAAATCTCATATATATAATCTTACAACAAGTTGCAATTTTTATTTTATAGTGTTCTGTTACAGCAAAATTATGATAGACAGAATTTTGAGAACTAATAAAAACATGTTTAAAATTGCTTCAGTAATAAGTATTAAAAACAAATCTTTATAAGGATTAAATATGCAAAAATTATACATTTTAATGCGAGTCACATTTTCAGATGAATCTTTAAAAATTATTTTAACCAAAACTGCATAAACTTAGAATTCATAAATCAGTAAATAAATTTATAATTAACCAAGTTGCTAAGTGTATGCAAGGTAATTTAAACAATAAATTAAAGCAGTAACAAACAAAACCAGTTAATACACCATTTAATTGATTTTAATAATGGATATCATGTCCTCTTGGCAAACTTTACACTAAACACAGAATATTAGATGAGATAAAAAGAAGATGAATTTCACACAGCACATTTTCAATCATATAAAAACTTAAAACGAGGAAGGAATCTATTGGTCGAACATTTACGAATTATCAGAATAAAATCTCTGTATCAAAATGAAGAAATATTACCATCTATTAAATGCAGATAGAAAATAAGCACAAAGTATTTATAGAATACATTATAACAAAATCACTTACTAAATGAAGTGTGAGAGATTGTATGATCTTTTAAACATGTGTCAGTTCTGTGAAAAATCTTAATGTATATCACAATAAAATATATTTGCACAAATATTTGGCTATATTACAAATCTCTACGAAACACTTATGAACAGTAAGAAACCTTGCAATTACAGTTTAACTATTATTACTATGACACTTTCAAAAAAAAAATGGTAATAAAAATAACACATACTTGAAGAGAAATTTCATATAATAGACAGTGAGAACATGAATAGTGCTCTTACCAATGCAAGAAGCATTACTGTAAAAGAAATCTATGTACACGTGATAAGCCAGTGACAAAAAATTTGTGGACAATGAAGGACTTGATAATGGTCATGAATTTGTACAAATTAGTTAACAAAAGACATCCACCTTTCAAACTTTTTAAATGACAAACACAATCACATCTTTTAACTGTAGATCTGCTTTTAATGGGATGTTATACAAGCATTTCTACTAATATTTATTGTCAAAGTATAAAATCACAATCCTTTCAGTTTTGAGACATATAATGACCTAACTGTGCATCTAGAGATCCTTTAGTTTCAGCCATGTATTCATCCAGTTGGTTATCAAGTTCTTGTTTAGTTGGAAGAATTGCATGTAGGTCTTGATTCCACCGTCCTTTGCCGCCACCAGCACCTCTTCCTCTACCACGAATTCCACCTCCTCTGTTACTTCTACCACCTCTAGCATTTCTTGCTGTTTGCAATCGATTATTATTTCGAGGTTGACGATTTCCACCATGAAAATTACCCCTTTTACGGAAACCTACTCGCTGGTTTGACATTGAAGGGTAATTATTAAAGGACCTGGGAGTGCCTAATCTTGCCTTTAACAAAGGTGAAGTACCAGGTTTAAATCCTCCTCGACGACCAGGATTTCTGCCTCTGACAGCTCCAAGACGGCCTTGTAAGGAATTTGCTCGCTTACCACCAAGATTTAGCCTAGACTTGACATTCGAAGCCGATTGTTGCCGGCGTCCAAGTCTTTGCTGCAAGCTACGTTTTTTAAGTCGAAGAGCTGCTATGACTGTAGGTCGGTTTGCCATTTGTTGGGCAAGCCTGAGATTGGCTGAAGTTGCCTGCCTTTGCATCTGTATTTTTTGACGATAGGAGTTAGCAGCCGTCTGAGCTTCAGCTCGATACGCAGTAAATCTTTCGTTAAGACTCATCTTCGTTGTGTTCTTCAAAACTATTTTCGTCACAAGCGGGGTCGTCATTTTGGTGAGAAATGTCAACAAAAACTGAAAGTAGATAAAGGTTTGTTTCAGATAATTGCTATGTTTCACAAAAATCACAAATACTAAACCAAAATCATGCACCGAATTCTCAGTTGTGAAATGTTTTCACATCACTTCAAAGAGCAGTGAAAATTAATTAGAATTTAGAGAATTTTAAGATAATAAGTATCTAATTAAGATTTCATATTACTTACGATATATATTCAAAGAAAATATATGCTGCTACTTATCACTGTAATACATTCATCTATAAATACATGTTGCCATTTCGGTAAACATGTATATAGCTCGACGGTTAGAATTGCTTGCTGGATTTTTTTTTTGTTCAGACTTCATAAATTTACAGACATGTACTCCAGTTTCTTAAATTACCATTATTTTGTTAAAGTTATTTATTCGTCCCTCGAAAATTTTAGGATCAAGCAATGCAACATATTTAAAAACTAATAAATCAGTAGAAGAAAATATTTTTGGAAGAGTTTCCAAGAGAAAGTGGTCCATGTATTTTAAGTTCCAAATTCCCTCAGCTTAGTATTTTACCTTAGTGGTTCCCTACCCTTTTCTCTTAGTGAACCCATTCAAATATCCAAAAGAAATTGGCGACCCCCTCGTGAAATCATTAGAAACAGGTAAGACATCAATAAAATTTGGTAGAAATTTGTTTTTCATGTTGCGCAATAATTCATAGCAAGAAACGAAAGCATAATAAAAAAAAATCTTAGCACAAACATTAATAAAAAAAATATATATAAATTTTAAAATGAATGAAACAAGCATATTTCCAACAACAATCAAATAGTTGCAAGTACCAGTCCGGTGGACTCTACTCAGTTTGATATAGAAGCCTTTAAAATTTTTAAATTTAAAACAAATATACTAAAATATGCTTTAATGCACATATGAATAAAATAAACATGAATGAAAGGAAAGGGATAAGAAAGCGAATTAATAATTTACAATGAGGATGTAGTTATCCAGTTTCATTCTGTTCCTCTCCAGATGCACACAATGATGCATATTCACGCCACAATCAACCAATTGGCTCGAAGCGCGATTACGTAATTTGCCTCCGCACTATGTCAGCCAATTGCCGCAAGGCGTAATTCATGACGTGTTGTCTGGAAGCAAGAGGAACTCTGCTTTGTAACACTGTTAGATGTTTGAAAAAATTATTTTAAACGGAATTAAAAATCATATAACAATTTCAAACAGTTTTTATAATTTAAAAACAGTTTATAATTGTTATATGACCCCAGAACAATGTTGTTCAGGCACTCTCGCAACTTGGCGATGGTGTGCTCCCGCCGAGAGCACTTGGCTTCCATTTCAAATTGTAGTAACCCTGGCGTGCGCCAGTGAAGGAAGAAAATTGTGAATCGATGTTAACTTTATGTATGAGCTAGAGACCAACAAGGTCCGAGGTAACAAGCTTCACTCAATTATCGTAATAAACAATTACAACAAGTAATTGTCATCATTTCCAACATACAGTCCACTTACACTCTCCGAACAAATGTGGTTTCAGATAAAGACACTTCCCAACACATCAACTTATTAGAGTAACTAACATTATCAACGAAGGGTTTGTCCTAAAACATCATACCATTGGGATCTTCTTAGATGTAAGAAGAGCCTATGATAAAATAAGGCATTATTGACTTATTTACAAATTAATAAACCTAAATTTTCCTAACTACATCATTAAAATAATTTATAAATTTTTAAAAATAGAACTTTTAGAGTCAGAATAAACAAAAACCACTCCACCCTTTGCTGAATTCATGCGAGCACGCCCCAAGGCGGTGTCCTCTCACCCCATTTGAACAATGCGTACACGCATGACTTTCCACACCTTACGTCAGTGTTAGCACTTGCCTCTTTGTGGATGATTCCGCAGTGTTGGCTCAGGGCTACAATTTTGAACTTACGTTAAAAACAATGCAAAATTACCTACACATCCAGGAGAAATGGCTCACTCATTGGAGAACTGCTATTAACGTAGATAAATCCCAAGCAATAATGTTCCACAAAGGAAGACAAAACCCCACACACAACCTACACTTCTTCAACGAAGAACTCAGCTGGGTATTGGTGGTTAAATAACTGGGTCTGCACCTCGATATAAAATTAACTTATTCAAAGCCCATAAAACACTTAAAAGATACATTTTGGAATAAAATCCACATTTGTATCACTCTAATTAGCAGGCATTCACCTCTCGCGCTTAAAAATAAAGTTTTACTCTATAAGCAGATTTTACGCCCATTTATTACCTACGTCTCCCTTGTTTGGGGGTAGCTGTCCCGACCACCTGAAGCATATACAAACATTTCAAAATAAAATTCTAAGAATCATGACAAACTCTCCATGGTACGTTAGAAACTTTGTTATTCAAAATGACCTACAAGTTGAACAAAAAGAAAACTTCATCACCAAGTTTTCTCAAAATATTTTCATCACAATAGAAAACCACTTAAATCCCTTGATCAGAGCACAAACAATAATTACAGAAGTAAACAATAAATAAAACTTCGCTTATAAAACCACTGAATGGCTTCAACCATTTAACCCCCCCCCCCAATACTACTAATTTCATAACTTCAAACCTTCACTGACATTGATCACTAAAAACGAACAAAATAGCTCTCCCCCTCCCCCGAGGAAGAAGTGGGAATGGTTGCAGCTTGGTGTAAACATTCCTGCTGACCACCTCCTCCAGCTTAAATTTAACTAATAATAGACTAAGTAACTTCTAAAATTTAAAACCTTTAAATCTCTAATTGTTCTTTTTTAAACTTAATAATACAGACTGAGCAGAAGGGGAAAACTCGAATTGTGAAACTGGAAGAGTATTATTATTTGAGACATGAGTATTCTGGTTAACAGGATTCTTTCAAAGATTTTTGAGATAGAATTTAGTAGGCTGATAGGTCTGTAATTAGAGGGAATTGAATGGAATTAAGCACATTTAAATTTGAAAAAAGGGATAATAGTCTTTGTTGCTCTATATCCCACGCAAACCAATCTATAAAAAAATTGTTAAAAATAATTGTTAAAAAAGTATTTTCTTTAGCTTTTTGATAAATAAATAAATAAATAAAGACATTTTCCAAATGTGATATTTGTGGCTGTCTGATGGAACAAAGAAATTTAAAGTTTGGCGCAATGTCTAACTATTTCAGCCTTAGATCAGGTTCTGTTTTTAATCTGTTTCTGTATTTATCTTTCAGGGAAGTATACCCTGAAAACCCTAACTCGGATAGACAGGATATGTGCAAAAGGGTAATACACTTTCTAAGGTATAAAAATAGCATTGAAATAACTGTCTCAATAAATTTTCACTCAATAAATTTTGCTTTTCTCAGTAAAGTTAGAAAGATCTCTAAACTTACATCTCCTTGAAAAATAATTGCGTATTCTGTTATTTAATGGCAACATATCGCGCCTTTTTCGGAAAATAATTCTGGAAAGTTAACTGAAAATGTTTCAGAGCTTCAAATACATTCTTTTTAATATTTTCGTCAAGTTTAATTGAATGTCTTGATAAAAAGACGCAGAGAGAACCAAAAATTCGCATTCAATCATGTGCAGACATTTGATCTAAAAGTTGATGTTTTTATCATGGCATTAGTTTTATCATGCACACTGAAAATGTTAACACCTGCTCCTTGTAATGGCAAATTTAATTCATTTAATTCACAAAAGATGTCCACTAAGCATGCAAACTGTTGAAGCCAAATAATATGGATTATACAAGAGGACAAATGAAATGGATGATAAAAAAAAGTTCTCTAATTTCCGACTTAAATAAAAATAAATGTAATAAAACTTTACCACAGGAAAGCCATTTAACTTCTGTGAGAAGAAGTAAAGCAACATGAAGGCTTTCAAAGTCTCACAAAGTGCATGGAATAGATGGCAGTTTGTAGCACACGATTTTATAAAAATTGCAATTTTTACAGGATCACTTAAAGTAGTTGATAATTCTGCAGGAATATTCTAACACACCAATTCTTGTATATGAATACAGCAATGAGTCCATTCAGTTTTCTCGTTCTCATTCTTTGCCAGCGCCACAAGACCGAATGTATTCCGTTTTCGGCGCTGAACGAAACATCGGGGCATCGAGGGATGTTTTTTTACCCCATACTCTAGGGAGGGGAAGAGAGAATTGTTAACCTTGGATGCCGCTTCTGTTTCGAACCCTGGTCCAATAGGTCCAAAGGAAAGTTGATCAGTCGCTTTTTGCTACGTACTAATCAACTAGGCTGAAAAGACACCTTGTCTGACAAGTTAAGTAAGACATTGTAACTTCTGGCGTTGTTGTAGAAGAGAATCACGGTATACTCCCCCCCCCCAGTATCATTGTGATAACACGAAGAAAAACATTGGTTTGTAAAGAAGGTTTCTTTGATTTCTTTTCTGCAATTGATATTCATCCCCTCCCTTTTGAATTGAGTTTCGCTTGGAACAATTTCCATTTGAGTCATTAACTGTCTCGTGTTGAGTGGTGGACTCGTCGACACTTGCGCCAGAACCGGAATATCACTAGTCGTGAAGTTGTCTTTAGTTAGACATACAGAGGCAAGTGATTTGCGTCTGGGGCATATGCAACCAGTAGTTACAGTCTGTGCTGCCATCTAGTGTTCAAGTCCTGAATTACTACTTTGGTGCTGGATGAAATATCGGGACATTGGGGGATGTTTTCTACCCCATGCCCTAGGGAGGGGGATAGAGAGTTGTTGACCTTCGATGCCTCTGCTGTTTTGAACCTTGTTCAAGTGAGTCCGAAGAAAAGTTGACCAGTAGCTTTTTGCTGTGGTCTAATCAACTAGGCTGAAAAGACGTCTCTAATGGCCAGTTAAGTAAAGCAATTTAACTTCTGGCGTTGTTGTAGAAGAGAGTCGCTGTACTGTCATTGATTTTGCATCATCACCATCGACCATATCAAAAGTTACTTCTCCAGTTGTATATTTTCAAAGGTTTTGGAAGTAGAACTTCTTCTTGAATGTAATTCTTAAAAATATATCTAATGTTGACAAGAAATCCTGCAGCATTTGTTGGATCGACCGACTCATCTAACCGGATCGTACAATAATACATTTAAATTCTCTTCACACAAGTTCTCTCTCCACATCATTTGTCAAATCATTAATTCTACGCGATACTGTACTATTGGATAAAAGAGGAGGTCAAATTTTTTTGCTGCATTTTCTCTAGACATAAACTTTGCTATATATTTTGCACATAGTTCAATTAAATAATTTTTCATAATTTTTAAATTTTATAATTTTGTTCATAGTTTTTGTAATTCTATAATTTACTCGAAATGGTACCTCAAAGTCTATTTTCTTATCTTCGTTTGAAGTTGACAGGAAAGAAGGGACACCACCCTTTTTATCACCTACAAATTTAATTTAAAATACACGACATGTTTATTTTTGTGTGTCAAATGTTTAGTGTCAAGATGTCTACAAAGAAGTGATGGTTTTAAACTGCTGTTGGCATGAACTTCGTTGCCGATTACTCAAAGCAGTTTTTGTTCTGACTTTTCCCCAGTACAGCTAAATCTCATTTGTGCACTGGTGTTTAAAATTAAGAGAATTTGCATATTTTGTCGAATTTCATGAAAAGAATTAAACGAAACGTAAAAATACTGTTTCGAAACACAGATGCTAATCTTGTACGTGGAACAAATCTTCCACACACATACACGTATACGCAAGCGTATACGTGTATGTGTGTGGAACTAGTCGAAAAACAGGATTTACAAGCGAGCGTGAAAAATCCGCATTTAGTTCGCTAGCACATTTCTCCGAATTTCTTGGTGTTTTTTTAGAGCAATCACTTAAATTAAAACTTAAACAGTAAAACTGAGTAACCACTAACGTTTAAATGATGGAATGAGGTGGCGAATCGTAGGTAGGCTAGAAGTTAGCTAGTCTCAAATTCGGATTTACAGAGAATTCGATTTAATGCCCAGTGTCGTGTCCAACTTATGGAAACAGTTTCATGATACCGGATCTGTCGTGAGAAAGCCTGGACAAGGTCTTCCAAGAGCCACTACGGTCAAAGAAGATCACAATTTGTCCATTACAGCTAGGAGTAACAGGGATGCTATAGATTCTCAGGTCTCTCAAGAGTTGTATGCGAACACAGTGTTCAGTACCAAACCACAAGCGCTATTGCAGCAGCGCCACCTGTAAGAAAAGAGTGTGTTCTGAGTTGCCACCGAGTGCAAAAGTGAGAAATTGTAGCGGCTCTCAGAGTTCATAATAAATAGTTAAGTGAACTATAATTGTGATGATTTTTTGTGAATGTTCTACGGTCCACTGAGATGAGCATCAACAATTTAAATCTTCGATCATTTAGTCCGTGCGAGCGTGAGGCCTATTAAATGGTCTATGGATAAGTATAACAGTTTCGGTTCGGTGTGTTAGTGCTGCAAGGGAATAATAACCAGAAACCTGTAATGAAGTAGGTGCATGAGCTTTTTTGGTCTTTTATTCCCTTAAAAATAATTTGTGTTATTATTGTATGAGTAAAGAGTTAATTGTATTTGTAATTTAGATTGTTCTCAAAATGTTCAAAAACGCGAGAAAAGGGGATTTGCAGATTGCTGCAACAGAGTTGGGAAAGGTAATAACAGATAAAATGACAGTTACAAAACTGATTGATATTATAAAAAATACTGAGAAATTTAAAACCGATCCTGAATTTATATCCAATCTCATAGAGGAGATACTTGAGGACAGGAAATCAGAATTAGAGAAAAAAGAGAAAAATAAACAATTAGAATTACAGTTAGAACAAATTAAATTAGAGAGAGTGAATGCTGAATTAGAATTGTCGCGTATGAGAGCAGTTTCAAAAACTAACGACGAAGATTCAGAAAATAAAACTGAGATCTATGATTCTTTGGATTCACTCATAAAAAGTATGACAACTTTTACAATCAGAAACCTAGTCGACCAGAAGGGTGGGGTCTCTTTTTTGCTTCTTTAGAAAGATCATTTGTAACAATAAACGTACCCGATAAATTTGAAGCAGATATTCTTTTGAATTTACTGGGTGAAAAAGCTTCAAACGTAATTTCTTATATAAATGATAATGAGTTGAGTGATTATGAAAAGGTTAAGAAAATTATTTTAAGAGAATTTGAACTAACCCCCCAGTTGTGTTTGGAGCAATTCAGAAAAACTACTAGGCAAGTAAACGAAACCCACGTGCAATTTGCGTCCCGATTAACAACTAGTTTTGATTATTATTTAAAGTTAAGGAAAGTGTCTGATTTTCAGAAGTTAAAACAATTAATGGTATCGGACAAAATATTCTAAACATTAGACAAGGAAACCGCGTCTCATATCAGCGTAAGACAATCAGATAGTTGGTATGATCCCGTAACCTACCTGTTTCTGAAAGAGTAGAGGTAATTAAGAAAAACAACTTTTGTTTCAATTGCCTAAGAAGACATCTTGTTAGTAACAGTAAATCAAATTTTTCTTGTTCCTCAGGTAGGCTACGTTTTTTAAAGTTCCAGCAGTGGCGTGAACTGCTTTTTCTTTGTCTTTCTTGTTCCTTGTGCAAATGAGAGGGATAAACCAGGCGTCATCATAATTCATTACATTATCCGAGAAAGCCAGAGTCATTGCGCAATGAAAGTGCTTCAAACATGAGCGGCCTTGAATTTTCTTCCCCCGCAGTGAAAGCGAGCGAATCTAATTTATCGCCAATTGCGCCAGTGTTTCAAACAGCCGTCAACACCACCAATAATCCAAACATCAGTTCCGTACTCTCCAAGTGGGTAATAAACCAGTCAAAAACTGTTCTGCCAAGTACCGTGAATTGCTTATTGAGAGATGGGAAATAATTTCAGAGCGCGTGCGATTTTAGATCAAGGAGACATGAATAATATGAAAGATTGTGCGAATAGCCTTAATTTAAAAGGAAAAAACCAATTTGACAGTTTGTGGCATAGGAAATACAAATACTACATTTAAATCTGTTGTTAATGCTACGATTTCTAACCTTGAGGGAAATTTTGAAAAAGAATTGGATTTTTTAATTGTATCTAAAATTAAGAATGTCATGCGTCAAAAATGTTTGAAATTAATATTCCAGAATTAAAATATATAAAACTCGCGGAGGAAAACTTTAACTTGCCAGGTCGAGTAGATTTATTGTTAAGTGCTGAGATCTTTAATGAATTATTACGGCCAGGTCAAATGTGTCCATCTAATAGTAATTTGATTTTTCAAAGCACTGTTTTTGGATACGTAGCAAGTGGAAGTGTTCTCGTTAAAACTCAGGGAAGTGTATATTGTGGCTTCAATGATAATACTAGGTTGAATGAAACTATGGAGAAATTTTGGGAATTAGAAAATGTGCAGATTGAGGTACCCCAAAATAAAGAGGCAATAATTTGCGTAGAGCACTTTCAGAAAAATGTTAAGAGAGATAGTGCAGGAAGATATAAATTAAAAATGCCATTAAAAGATGATCCAATGTGCCTAGGGAAATCCAAAGATATTGCCCTTAAAAAATTTAATTCACTGTGGAATCGTTTTTTAAAAGAGCCTGAGAATTTAGCATTATATTGAGAATTTTTACGTGAATACAAAGAATTGGGTCCCATGACAGAAATTCCAGAGAGTGAGGAAGAAGTAGGAACGCATTATATACCGCATTTAGGAGTTTATAGCCCTAATAAGAATTCTATGAAACTTTGTGTATTTTTCAATGCATCCTTAAAAACAACCTTAGGGAATTCTCTCTCCTTACAATATAAGGTGGTATTATTCAGGAAGATTTTTTCAATATTATGACAAGATTTCGCAAACACATTTATGCGTTTCTAGCTGATATAAAACAGATATATAGGATGATTTTAATTGACCCGACCCAAACTAAACTGCAGAGAAATCTTTGGAGAGAGGGAGTAAGCGAACTAGTTAAGACGTATGAGCTCAAAACTGTAACTTACGGTACAGCGAGTGCACCGTATCTTGCAACCAGAGTTTTACTTCAATTGTCACGCGATGAGCATGAAAAGTATCCCTTAGCATCTCCAGTTTTAGAAAAAGACTTCTACATGGACGACGTTCTGAGTGGTGCAGACAGTCTGAGCGTAGCAAAAGGGGTGCAATACGAGTTAGGAAAAACGCTGTAGTAGAGGTATGACACTACACAAGTGGGTTAGCAACAACCCAGAACTTAAAACTAGGCCTGATAGTAACTATAACTTTCAAGACGAGACAAAGACGCTAAGTGTAACATGGAAACCCTCAATCGATACTTTCACTTTCCACATTCAGGTGGAAAGCGTGGTTCCGCCGACTAAGAGGACAGTGCTTTCAACGATAGCACGAGAGTTCGAGTCCATCCCTTAGGACTCTTGGATCCTGTAATAACGAAGGCAAAAATCTTTTTACAACAACTGTGGTGTCTTAAATTTGACTGGAGCGATTCGCTTCCTGAAACAGAATCGCAACAGTGGGAAAACTTCATCGAGTCCTTATATGCAATAAACAGTGTAAGTTTGAAGAGATACATATTGATAGAAAGATCAGTGCATGTAGAGTTTCAGGGATTTGCAGATGATTCCGAATTTGCTTATGGATGTGTCGTTTACTGCAAATCAACATCAGATAGTGGTGCCTTCAAAGTGAATCTGATTTGTAGCAAATCACGCGTGTCACCTCTTAAACGTGTTACAATTCCACCGTTGGAATTGAGCGAAGCCGTTCTCTTAGCAAAACTCATAACAAAAGTAAAAAATGCTTTATAACTTGAGACAGTTAATATTTACTTGTGGAGTGATTCAATGATAGTCCTTTCGGAGATTAGAAAAGAGCCACACTTCCTAAAAACGTTTGTAGCAAACCGCATAGTGACAATACAGGACTCGACAAAAGTTCAATAGTGGCGTTACATATCATCCGAGGACAATCCCGCAAACTTTATTTCAAGAGGGGTGGATAATGAGAAACTTGTTTCGAAGAAACTGTGGTTTGAAGGACCTACTTTTTTGACTGAACGAGAGTATCCTAATCTAGAAATTCCTACATTTGTCATTAGAGTCGACTTTATATGTGAACTTAGACATTCAGAGCAAAGTGACTTACCTGTACTGACTGTAACTCTTAATCCCTTTATTCATAAGTTAATTGATATCAGTAATAATTATTCTAAAGTATTGCATGCCTTAAGTTATCTTTTCAGATTTATCCATAATCTAAAAAGTCCAACCGTAAAGAGATTGGGACCTTTGACAACAAAAGAAATCAACCAAGCAGAGGTTTTCCTAATCAAAGAGATTCAGGTACAGAATTTCTGGAAGAACTAAAGTGTTTAGCTCAACAAAAAAGTATCCCTGTGAAAAGTAAGATAAAGTGTTTAAACCCCTTTGTAGACAAGGAGGGATTACTGAGAGTTAAAGGAAGATTAAAGCTTGCTAATGTAAATTTTAACAGTAAAATCCCAATTATTCTGCCTAAAGGTCATAAATTAACTAAGCTCGTATAAGAGTCCTATCATTAGAGATACTTTCACTTAGGACCTACTGCTTTATTACAATATACTAGACAAAGTTTTGGCCAGTGCAGGGTAAAGCAACGTGTTGAAAAGTTGTGCACGATTGCATTAAGTGTTTTCGAGCTAAGCTCGTAGGAATTGAGCAGTTGATGAGTGATTTACCGGGAGAGAAGGTGACTCCTGACTTCCCATTTAATTGCTCAGACGTCGATTTTTGTAATTCATTCCTTGAAAAGTATAAAAATCAAAGGAAAGGAATTTACCATAAAGTATATATTTGCATATTTATATGCTTAGTTACAAAGGCTATTAATCTTGATATAATCACTGATTTAACTTCAGAGGCCTTCATAGCATGTTAAAAAACATTTGTGGCTCGTAGAGGTTTATGTTCGAAATTATTTTCAGACAACGCTTCAAATTTCATTGGAACAAATAAGGAACTCAATAAGCTACACAATTTTGTTGTAAAACCTGATGATAGCCTTGCATGTTATATGTCAACTGAAGGAATTCATTGGAAATTCCTCCCACCAAGAGCTCTTAATTTTGGTGGCCTTTGGGAAAGTGGAGTAAAAGAGTTTAAATTTCATTTTAAAAGAGTTTTGGGAGATTCCAGACTGAATTATGAAGAATTCTTAACAATTATTACCCAAATAGAAAGAATTCTTAATTCGAGACCCCTTGTACCTCTGTCTTCCGATACTGATGTGTATGATGTATTAACCCTTGCCCATTTCCTAATTGGCAGACCCTTAAAGGTTGTAGTCGAGCCAAATTTAGTCGAGGTCAAAGACAATCGTTTGTCTAATTGGAAAAAAATTGACAAAAAATAATTCAAATTTCTTAGAAGAAATGGCACATACAATACCTTAATAATTTGCAACAGAGGTCCAAGTGGATGATAGAAAAAGATAACGTGAAAATAAATGAGTTAGTTCTTCTTAAAGATGAAAATTTACCACCTCAAAAATGGGCATTGGGTAGAATAATCAAGCTTTATTACTTTGGTGATGAAAAAAGGGTCAAAGTTGTCAAAATAAAAACTCAATCTGGAGTTTTAAAGCGACCAATTTCAAAAATCTGTATTTTACCTATAAATGTGTAATTTTGTATTTTTACCTTTAGTATTTGTTTATGTGTTTACATATCTTTTTTCATTGTGGGATTTAATGTTTTTATGTGTTCATTTTCTACTTACAATTAAAATGTCTGTATAGTTTAAATGGTTGAATGTAACCATTGCAATGTGGGGCGGAATGTTCAGTACCAAACCACATGCGCTGTTGCAGCAGCGCCACCTGTAAAAAAAAAGTGTGTTTCGGAGTGTGTTCTGAGTTGCCGCCGAGTGCAGAAGAGAGAAATTGTAGCGGCTCTCAGAGTTCATGATAAATAGTTAAGTGAACTATAATTGTGATGATTTTTTGTGAGAGTTCTACAGTCCACTGAGATGAGCATCAGCAATTTAAATCTTCGAACACACAGGAACCCGAGTTTCAAGGATGACTGCTTCCAGAAGACTTCTTGAGAGAGGCCTCTTTAGAAGAAGATCTGTTGTTTGTGTCCCACTCAGTTCTGTGAACAAGAGAGTTCGCTTAAAATGATATAGAGATGATAGAGATTGGATTATGAATCAATGACCACGACCGTTCTTTTCACTGATGAGTCCCGGTTCAGCCCAACCGGGGATTTTCACCGCACTTTCAAACGGAGAGAGCCAGGGACCCACTACCTGTCCTCCAATGTCCGAGAAATCGACCATTATGGCAGCGAAGACTTTATGGTCTGGGCAGGTGTCATGTTGGATGGCAACGTACACTTCCATATCTTTGAAAGAGGCATTGTGACTGCTGAGAGACATAGGGATGAGGTCTTGAAGCCCTATGTTCGCCTTTTCAGAGGCGCAATTGGTTCCGATTTCCTTTTAATGGATGACAATGCCAGATCACATAGAGTTCATCTGGTCGATGAATTTCTGGAAAGTTAGGATATTCGCTGGATGGATCGGTCAGCCAGATCTTCAGAACACAATCCTATAGAGCATGCCTGGGACGCTCAGGGGAGGGAAATTGCAATTCGCAACCCCTTTCCGAGAACCATCCAAGACCTGAAAACAGCGTTACTGAACGATTGGGACCAATAGTCACAGAAACTGATAACTCCCTTATTTACAGCATAAAAATACGGTGCGGGGCCTGTATATCTGGAGGAAAGGGACCGTATCCACTATTCTCCAATTTTCTTGTTCTATTCTGCAACTACTGTTTCATATCTTGTGACTCCGATGAGTGTTACGCACGATCATGCGAGTGTATTATAACTGTTGAATGGCTATTTTTTTTGTATTATATCAACCCTATGTATAAACTAAATTTCATTAAAATCAATCCAGTAGTTCTAGAGATAATTGACCGAATCGGAGAATTATCTTAATTTTGAGCATCAGTGTATATAGTTGCTGTCATAATTTCGCCTTTTCTTCTTATCCTAATCAGCAATTTTTTTCTTTGGTTTAATCAGGAGAGATGTATCTACTACAGATTTCAGTATCAACACCCAGGGTTGTTTCAAAATTAGGTGCTGAATTTGAAGAATAAACAATTAAATGCTAGTCCAGCATTTTGTTAGACTCGGCTAAACAACCCGTTTTTAACCATCGATCCGTAATAAGTTGTGGTATAATAATATTAAAAGCTATTTTCACGAGAAGAACTTTACTAAACAAAGCTACCGCACCATACTACTAATTCACGAACTGAATCGCACAGGGCTTAAAGGCGTCCGTATGAGTTATTGTTAACGTTTCTTTCCAGTTGAGAAAAAATATCTACCTCAAGAAAATCATATCTTACTTTCTGCTTTGCTATCCTACCAGGAACAGACATCACTTGTTGGACAGACTGTCAAGATCATGAAAAATCATTGCAGGAGGTAGCCCGTCTCGTCTCCTCTTTCGGCGGCTGACGCTTCCTCAATGCTGGTAGTGCAGTAGCATATTTCTCAATATTTTTTTTTTTAAAGAACTCTCTCTTTGTTTTTACTTTCAAATTATTAACAGTTTTGTAATTAACAGTATGTATGCAAATTTATTATTTCATTACTTATTACGTTTATGATTTAAAATTCTGACATCACAATATTATTTTCGCTAACCCCTTTTATATCCTTTGGGTTCGCAAACCATCGTTTGGGAGCCAAAGTCTTACCCAATTGAATAAATTATTGCCTGATGTAGTCATCCCTGCTTACCAGCTTTCATTTTAAAATCTTTTAGTACTTTTTAAATTATTAAATAAATCGAGAAGAAAAGATCACAGAACAGAAGCAGAATGATTTACTAAAAGATTTTTAAATGAAAACTGGCAAGCAGGAATAATTACGCAATAGATAATAATTTATTCGATTTATCAATAATTTTGGAATCTTTTCACGACAGTGGGTTTGAATTTCTACGAGGAATAAAATCTCGGTAGATTCTCTTTCATAAGACAGTCGCCTCATTGACATTTGATTTTGAAAAATTATCTATGGAACAAAATTTCATGAGGAGCAAATATATGCATATTAAAATAGCATCCCAATCAAGCTAAATTGAATATATCGAGATATTTCTTTTGTCCTTGCATTTTGGGAGATCAAGACATTCGCTCTCCAACAATGTTTCTCAATCTCAAAACTCGAACAGAATCCAATTAAAGTAATCCATTATCCTATTGAGACAGATTTTATCTTCAACAAGAATGTCAGAAGGTAAAACATTTTAATAATTAGCCCGAGGGAGACGTCTCTTTTAGTCTAGTTGGTTAAGGCTCAGCACAATAGCGACATGTCAGCTTTTCAACGGAACCAATGGACTAGGGTTCGAAACGCCCCCCTAAAGTCAAACAACTCTCCCCCCTCCACAGACTTGAAAACCTCAATTTCGAAGAAAAGTTGACCGTTCGCTTTTTGTTTCGCCTTTACCGACTAGGCTAAAAGAGACGCATCTCTCGGGTTAGCTATTAAGGCGTTTTAATTTCTGGCGTTGTTGTTGAAGACAGCCGTCGCATATTCTCCCTCCTGTATCATCGTGATAATATTAAAAGAAACATTCCAACTGATGTTTGTAGAGAATGTTGATTTTACAGCCATTTTTGCAATTGATATATTCCCTCCCCCTGTTTCATTGAAAATTGCTTTGAACAGTTTACATTTGACGTCATCGGCATCTCTAGTCGAGCGGATTTCTTTTGACGCGTGCGCCGTGGCCGGAATATCACTAGTTGTCATCTATGTGAGGTTGTCTTAGTTAGACAGACAAAGATGTTTTGCGTCGGGGGTATATGCAACCAGTAGTTATAGGCTGTGCTGCCATCTAATGTTTATGTCCGAGGTCACCCATTCGGCATTTGCAATGTTTTTCACCCCGCGGACGGGGGGGGGAGACAGTAGTTATTGACATTGGAGCATCAGAAGCGCAGTATCGAACCCTAGACCAGTGTTTCCGAAGATAAATTGACCGGTCGCTTTTTGTTGCGTCTTTATTAATGAGGCTAAAAGAGACATCTCTCTCGGGCTAGTTATTAAGGTGTTTTAAATAGCCCCAGAAAGATGTCTATTTTAGTCTAGTTGGTAAAGGAGCAGCAAAAAGGTGACAGGTTATTATGCTCCATTTCCATGTGCTAATAAAACATCACGCACCAAAATATCATAAAATGAGTAGCACTCGAAGAATTATTGCGAATTATGATGATAAGTGTATTAAAAATTTATTTTACGTTTAGCATCATAGTAAAAAAAAGGGTAAGTCAGAATGAAAGCTGGTATTTTTCATAGCCTTACTTCGTGTAATGTAATTATAATGTATTTATTCGAAAGATACTTGCTTGAAGAGCTATTATAATCCAGTTTTGAATGCACTCTTCACAAATGTTCAATATACGTTTCTTTTGTTACACTGCATACATGAAGTCGATAGTGAAATTGTTGCCAAACTCTGAGTAGCATGTGTGTATCGATGCTAGCGACAACAGCTGTGATACGGGCTTTCGAATTGAACATGCTCGCTTGAGTTGGAGTCCCAAACACACATTCCTTTACGAAACCTCACAAAAAAAAAAAAAAAAAAATCGCACAGAGGGAGATCCGGAGATCAAGGTAACAAAACTTTGTCTATGGAAAATACGCGCCTAAAACACACTGTTGTGATTGCTTATTATCAAGGTGATTCCGTGCGATTGATTGGTTTTATTGAGGTCACTCTAGAAGCAATCCCAAGGCTACTGGCAACGGACTTTGTAATTTTGAATTTCAATCAAATGACTAGGACGACACCTCTCTCGCTTAATTTCCACAACACGGCAACTGGAGGACTTTGAGGCTCGATAGATTTAACGGCGGTCGCGGTGGGTCATTAGTGGCATCTAGGCTCGAACCTATGACTCGACAAAAACCGCTGGCTTCGAATCCGCGATTATGACCTCTAGGATACCGCAGCCGCGTGTTTCAATAAGAAAATCTAGTGGTGTTGCAGAGCAAAGCTAAGCAGGTCCTCTTAAAGTTATGGCAGAAGCCATAAATAGGTCATATCAAGGTACGCAATTCCCGATACGGTGATTTCAGTGAAAAAGAACTGTCTGTATATCTTTTATTGGGATATTGCGCAAAACGTTCAGGGAATCACGTTCGTGTTGCATTATCGCATGTGGATGTTCAGTACCTCAAACTCTTTCACTATGCTTATTTAAGTTGACTCTTCACTGAATACTAATTTTTCAGAAAATCCATCATCTTCTATCGACGTCAGAAGTGTATCACATGAAGGTAAGGTCTTCTCGGTTCAGTTGTTGCAACAATCGCAAAAGCGATACGGTTTCAACTGCAAACGCTTCTTAAGGTATTCGTTCACCTTCGGAGAAAATTTTTTGAAGTACATTGATATTTGCTATCAAAATATTTTTTACTGCTAAAATATAACCTAAAACTATGAAAAACACATTTAATAATCTGATTTTAATTCAAAAAATTTTTTTGGAGAGGAAAACATGACGGAAATAGTACATAAATTGATTATTAAAAAAACGCTCACAACTCAAAAGTAAACAAACATATCAATATTCTGTACATTTTATCTTCTTCATCATAACATTTTTTTGGGGCTGTATTACTTTCATGATGAAAATCATATTATTACAATTTTTATTGTGCTTCGAGTCAAATAACGATGAAAAATCAAAAAAAAGTTACAACAATACACGATTTACATCTTAGTTACTAAAAACGTATCAATTTTACAACCATGAAGGAAGTAGGAGATCTTAAAAACCGTATAAGGAAGATACTTGCAAAATTTAAAATAATTTGGTTGATAACTTTTTCTGATATCTACGTTGCCATATGTAAATATGTCGAGGAAACTAATTTTGAGAAAAATCAAAAACGAACTTTCGAATGAAATTAAAAATTAGTTACAGAGTAAAATTCAAATCCCTGCAACTTAAGTTCTAAATAAGGTACAAGAAAACACTATTAGAAAGAAAAAAGTTTAAATTTTAAACTGAAATTACAATTAGAAAATTGAAAATTTTGATTAAAATGACGTTTTAAATGTTATAATACAGATACCTTAAGAACTCTTCATACAGTGTTTTATAGAAATTATCATGTCTTATTGAAAATACGTTTTCTCCCTGAAAGAACGACTAGTGATTTTCCTTGCAAATACTGCCTTTCTCATACCAGGAATGAACTGTCTTATCATCAGACACTGTCTGTCCGTATTTCATCCGAAATGGCCTGAATAGTATTACTAGAATTGTTTACACGATATTCAAGTATGCACAATGTTTTTTGTGGCTATACCTCCAAGTAACTCGTATGCAGGCGTAACTGAAAGCAGCATTTTCCTTCTTTGTCTTCGCATAACTCATGATCTCAGACGCTTAGAGTGATTGCATTTACGGCACCATCTATTGGCGTTATGTAGAATTACAAACTACTGTTCGTAATTTATGTTCATCACTTCTTACCCAGTGTGTATCTTTCGAACAAATGCATCAATTACATTTTATGTAGTAAGGCTTTGAAATTCCGGCATTCATTTTGACATACTCTGTTTAATCAAATGTTCAGATGCCTTCGAGAAATCTTTGTAAATGTCTCTTTTCCTTAAGGCTCCCGTCTACCTGCCATTTTGATTTCGTGGACGTTAGAAGGTCAGAAGGTTGCGTGTTCAGATCACGTCCGGTCAACAGCTTAGACTCCAGATCAGAAGGAAGCTATAGGCAACTAAGAGACCAAAAACACAGATACAAGGAACTAACAATTTATTTCAAAACAACAATAACTTTAAAACGTAGGTCTAGAATCTGCAGAAGCAAGTGTGGCGAGCAAGATTACTCCCTCTTTTCTTCAAGTCAACTTGTAGCTCCCGCAGTCATAACTGACGTCAAAGATGACATGGTGGCCAAATATTAATCCTAAGGAATTTCTACTTTAATTCTCATATCTTTACTATTTAATTTATTTAACTGCTATAAAGTGCATCCGAATGAGCAAAAAATGATGAATGCTTCTGTGGAATTACTTTTTTAATCCGAATTTTTAATTTTTTTTTACCTCTATTTTAATGATTTGTTTGCGAGTTTTCCGGTCTTTAAGAAATATTTTTAAATATTTCTAAAACTCGGAGGGAAAAAGTAATTCCACAGAAGCATTCATCATTTTTTGTTCTTTCAGATGCGCTTTATTGCAGTCAAATAGATCAAATAGTAAAGATGAGAGAATTAAAGTCGGAATTCCATAGGATTAACATTACGTCCACGAAATCAAAATGGCGGGTAGACGATAGCCTTAAGAGTAACGTTGCAGGGAAACGTCATTGCAGATTCGAAACAATGTATAATTTGTTACACGTATTTTGAGTACCTTTTTTTGGTGTCCATTATCGTAATTTATGTTAATTTACATGCGAATAATTGTTTCGCATTACGAACAAATTTTTGAAACGTATTATGCTCATTAAGCGAGGTTCCACTGTAATATAGCTTAATATATAATTTCTCATCAAATAAAATTAAATGTATAACCATTTTTACTATGCGATAACACATTTTTTTAAAAGAAAAACTCAACATATTTACATATTTCAGATTGAATAATTTTTTGTTACTGGTAAATTTCAATAGTTGGTAGAATTCCCCTCCCCACCCCACCCCCAAAAAATAAATAAAGGTTCATACCTTAAATTTTATGTGTGTTAAACTGTTACTTAGTGGAGTATTCTTTGTAATAAGGCAATTTGGAATAATTTAAAACGATTTTGCATACAGCTTAAAACTGAACTAAAAAAAAAAAAACAATTGAAAAATTATGAATAATACATTAAAAATATTTTTTTATTTGCATAAAATAATTTTATAATTTGAAGTTAATTAATACATTACGAATTTACTTAATTGAATAGAACTAAATATATGTTTCGTTTCAAACAATACAAACGTAAAAGCGAATTTCTGTTTGTCACAGGATTCCATTTGTAAAAATTAAATTTAAAAATTAAAAGTACTTTGTAAAAAAAAGTTATTTATTACGAAGATTTTATTAAGATGGTGTGGAATAAAATATGTATTTGTAACTGCGTAATTTTAGTTCTTAAAATCCGGTTCAATAAAACTTCGTTAAGTAGGATTAATTGGTAAAGAGCAGGTTCAAGTTCTCGAAAATCCGGAAAGCGGAATATAACATATAAAAGAAAATAAAACGTACTTACGAAAGATCAGCTTTATATTGAACAAAAATAGAGCATGCATCATATAAACAGGATATAACAACGTCTACTTTATGATCGTTGGAAGCGCTCTTAAAATTGTTTTATTACATTTCCTATTTAGACAATGTAGCACACCATATGCCATTTATAAAAGGCGTAACTATAGTTTTGTTGACTTTGCACGGAATATTTGAAAAATCTTCCTCTCCCCTACTTTCTTTCATATATTTATGCAGCTGTTTGAAGATTTTGGCAAGAAAATGATTTTTCGAAATACGTGGATGAAACAAATAAATACTAATACGGAAATTCGCAGATCGCTTCTCAAATAATAGAAAATTCGAGATAAAAGCCAACGTTTTTAAAAACAACGTTTTTATATGGTGGCAAAGTTCATTAAAAAAAATTATTGAAATATTAGTTTAACCTTGACACAAATGTCTAAATATAGCATTGTTAGGCAAGTAAGAACGATTCCCAAAGATCCAGAGCTCTAGCTTGATGGGAAGTTGGATAAATTAACGATCGAAAATTTGTTCACACACAATGATACACACACAGACACATACTAAGTGAAATACATAAAAACGTTAAAACTAAATAAAATTAATTAATTCATACAGTAAGTTAAATGGTTGGAATGCTGTTTAGCCAAAATAACCTAGGCAATAGGAATTATTTGGCGGTATTTTGCTATATGTGGTTACTGTGGCTTAATGTTCATCAAAAAAAAAAAAAAAAAAAAAAAAAAAAAAAAAAATTTAAAAAATTTAAATCGCAAAGTTTGGCAATTTTTGAAATTGTGCCAAGTGTTTGGACTAAACTGCATTATTAAATCTTTTTTCATCGAAATATTAGTGAAAACTTGTCGCAAATGTCTAAATGTTGCATTGTTAGGCGAGTAAGAACAATTCCCAAAGTTTCAGAGCTCTAGTTTAATAGGAAGTTGGTTAAATTAGCGATTGAAAATTTGATGACACACACACACCAAGTGAAATACATAAAAACGTTGTAAAAAAAACGGCTTCGAGTCGATCTATTAGGATTTTCCGAAGATCAGAGTTAAAGGGATTTGACTTAAGGCTCCCGTCTACTGGATATTTAGATTTCGTGAATGTAATGTTAATGCTATGGAAATTTTACTTTCGTCCTCAAATCTAGACTATTTTATCTATTTGAATGCAAAAAAGTACATCAAGAAAAGCAAAAAATACAGAATGTTTCAACGGAATTACATCCCCCCCCCATTTTTGAAAACATTTTAGAATATTTTTAAAAACCGGAAAATCCCCAAGCTAATCATTAAAATAGACTTAAAATATTTTTAAAAAACGGAGGCAGAAACTTTTATTGTTTCTCTCTCTTTCGGAAGTACATTTTCTGCACTCAAATAAAAAAAAAAATAGTCTAAATTCAAAGACGAAAGTAATAATTCCGAGGAATTTATGTACATTCACGATTTCGAAATGGGAAGTGAAACGATTCTGAAGAGAGTCCTGCAGAAATTCTGTTGCGTAATCCCTTTATGCCTATTTTAGAAAACATTTCGTGCTGCCATCTTCTGTCTATTTTCGAAAAATAATCATATTTTTAAATAATAAATCACAATTATTTTCTAAATATACTCTAATAATGATAGGATATACAGTGAAAATAATAATTTATTTACAATTCTGATACTAATTAAATGTAATATCTGTAATTATTCTCAATGTGAATTTAAGAAAAGTTATTTTAAAACATAAAAAGGAAGTTCAAAATATTTTAATTAAAGTTATTTAAATGATTAAATTATGAAATTAATTTCAGTATTAGGCGATTTTTAATAATTTCATGAAGAAATCCATATATTTATTAATTTTATAACCAATTCACGAGTGATAAATGGTTTTTTTTCTCATATTTTTTTTTTGTTTCATTTGAAGTTTAAAATGAAAACATATGTGACGACGATTCTTGAACACATTTGTACCTTTGATTAATCGCTAAAAAAACCCTCTAATCATAATAAAAATTAAAAAATGACTGGAATTTGGATTCACTTCTTATATTTATACATAATTAAAATTCAAAGTAATGGAAACTATTGTGAGAGTTTTAAAAATGTATTTTTTTTCGAAAAAGAATCATAATTGAAAAAAAAATTCAAATTTCTGCGAGATATTTTTATATTTTTATTTTTATTTTTAGAAGTATGTTATTTAGAAAGAAATTTTGTGTCAATCAACAATATAATAACAATTATTTAAAAAACTGAAAAAGTCTGGTTCAGTTTTGAAGTTTAAGCAATCAATTATAAAAAGGTGAAATCATTGCACGGATTATTATTTTTAATACTTTCATTATTTTTGCGCCACGCTGCTTAAGAGAGAAAGAGAGGAAGGAATGGAGGAGGAAGGGCACTAATTTCTTAATTTAATTTGAGTAGTAAAAATAATTTTATATGGATAATTTTCATTAAAATTTAACGAACATTACATATTATTTTACCAGTATAGGGTATACGGGACATAAAACTCTAAAACCCGTCATTTTAATTCAATCTTCACGAAGTTCAGTACAAATATTCTTTAACACGTGTGTTAACATGTCTCAATTTTTTTTTTAAAAAACTATTGTATATTTTGAGTTATAAATTTTTGTTTTCCAACTTTTATGCGCATTTAAATTTTTCAACAATTTTTAACCAATCTTTGTAATTAAAAATTAATTTTTTTTTAAAATTTCTATTATTGTTTAACATATAATAAAGAATTAAGTAACGGACTTTGAGCTGAATAGCTAATATAGAAGAAAAAAAGAAATCTGAGTATTGCAATGTAAATTTTTATTAAAAAAACACTATAAGTACTTCGCAGATGAGAAAGACCCACACCATAAACTACCATAAAAATCGGAAAAACCCACGGGAATATACTTTTCTATGAAAAATAATTATAATTTTAAAGTATAAACCATTTCAATTAAAATTAGCTCTTAGAATGGGTGTGTATATAAATCATTTTGAGAAAAATGAATGCAATCACAATGAAAATATATTGACAAGTATTTTAACTCTCCCTCCTCCTATTTTTTCCCCTACAGATATAAAACTGCTTAAAGACATTTTTTTTTTACAATACAATTGTTGTTTTCGTAAGTTTGGTCTTTTTTGCAAGCTGTGTCCCTTTAAACTATTCAAAATGGTATTAAAATGCAGAAACATATTTGTTTTAATGCGTATAAGATAATTTCTTTTTCGTATGCCATTCAAATGTCGTACATTAAATTTTTTTCAAATTAACCGAGCCTTTTAAGCACATACGACAAATGAAAATAATTACGCAAACTTAAAGATGATTTATTTTAAATACATATAAAACTTGTCTAATCACCTCCTTTTGGACTATTGTATAATAATTAGAAATTCTTTCTTTATGATTTAAGTATTTCTTAAAGAACATACTCACTTACTATAATACATAATAAAAAGAATTAAACGATAATTTTATATGCATATTAACACATGGATCAATAAGTTCCGAGACTAACCCAGAGATGGCGC
>BMAW01018849.1:0-16210 GCA_019974015.1 Nephila pilipes | reverse complement strand
AGAGAATCAAAATTACGAGCTGACGCCACAATCTGTGTGCCATTTCTGGCATGTTAATAACACACACACACACACACACACACACACACACACACACACACACACACTATAGGTATATATAAGTGGTATATCTATATATGCGTAGATAAACCGAAATTGTTACACTTAAAGATCGTTAATATAGTAAAAAATACAATACTGTAGTATACTCGTATATGTAATCTTTTCCTAGTATATTACAACAATATTTGATTACATTTAATATAGATCACGCTTTGATATAAATTTTATTAATTAAAATATGCCAGGATGAATTTGTTGCTGCTTATCGTAGACCTTCCAAATAAACTATGGGGTTGGGTCTTGATTAGATATTACTTATTCTAGCGATATTCTCGATTAATCACAATTAATGTTTCTGCAATTTATTGAATACATTTGAAGGAGAAGGAGATGTAAGTTTTGTTTATACAGCATTGAAAAGAACGAAAATCGGATTATTTTTCTCTTTGAATTCACGGATTTGTTACCGTAGACGAAAGCCCCCAAAATTATTCCATAGACCCTAATTAAGAACTTTTGAGACACGTTATTTCAAGGCAACCATCTCATTTGTGGATCAAATAGAACATCGAAATGTTGCGCCGATTTATTTATCTTTTGGTACAAATTGTTCAACCGTGCATTGTTTTCAAAATAGCAAGCTATGACGAATTTGAAAATAATGCGATGAATAAACACATCAGAATGATATAGAAACTACTTTCCAGGCACTGATTCAGCTATTGTTAACTTCCCCAGACAATACCTAGATAATTTCGTAAATTTAGTTCGCTGTTCATATATCATTGAATTACCTTTCATAGCGAATTTTTCAGTTCATCTGCACATTTTTCTACCCTCTCAGCAAATTCAAACAATAATATTAATTAAAATAATGGAAACCTGCTCTTGTATACACCCGGATAATAATATAAAAAGGAAGTTCTGGTTTCGGTGAAAATACATTATAAGCTTTGAATTTTAATCGACATCTAGTCCTTTCTTTTAGAAAACTACGATGAAATTTTCGGTAAGTTTACCCTTTCATATTGCTCAAAAGGAGATTCTTTTGAGCATATTGCTCGATATTTTGAGTATTTTATTTATTACTTTGATTTGGCACAAGTATATTTGTAAAACATTAAACTAGAAAAAATCCCGATGATGACCGTATAACACGGTAGTGTTAAAATTTTTAACATAAAAATTTAAGTTTACAAATAAACTCTTATAAATTTAACCTTAATTTTTTTAAAGATTTAAATTGTTTAAATTCAATCTTAAATTTTTTTTGTAGAAAACTGGAAAAGTATTTAATTAAACCTTTTTTTAATGATTAAAATTGTTAACGATGAATTTCTTTCTTATATAAAGGAACTATTAAATAATAATTATGAAAAAAAAAAGATATTTTTTAAAAAATCATTTTATGATGTAAAGTACGAATTTTATTAAAAGTACTAAATGTTAAAGATATCTCTCAATAACTTATCTGAAGCATCTTTTTTACGTGTGTTCAAAGGAATTAGTTCCTTATTTTTTTTTCTTTCGTATAAATTCAACAGAGGATTTGTAGCTTATTTTTTAATAAAATTCTTACATCAGATATGGCGTTTAGTAGTTCTAATGTTAAAAAAATGTTAAATATACTAGCTGTCCATTGTTACGTTTAGGCCAGATTCAAGCAAACAGTGTTAAACAACTATTTTGTGACTCCAATCAACAAAGTTGTGAGAGTTAAATATATAACGGATTTAAATACATAATGGTCAGAATATAGTCAGGAATATAAAAAACAATAGCAACAATAACAAAAAATTATCAAAACAATAATTCTCAACATTTTATTTTCTATAATGAAAATTATTACCCAGTAGAATCAGTCAAAAGAAATATCGGGTTTATCGTCATGAAAATATTTTTTGAAAATTGATCGTGTGTGGTTTTGGACATCTCAAACATTCTAGAAAGGGTTTATTGTCTCCAAAAGACGGTAAGAGAATTCCCCCCACCCCCCGAAAAAAAAAAATCGATTAAAACTGAACAGGTGTGCAACCTGTTTCATTTTGCTATTTTTGCACTTGTAGGGTAACTCAGGCCGCTGTGCGGCTTCTCCAGTGGTAATGAGATCTTTTTTATTGCATTAAGGTATCCGTACACCTTTAAAACGCCATTTTTGTCAAAATTTTCGATTTTCTAATTTTAATGTTAGTTTAAAATTTAAACTTTTTTTTCTTTCTAATAGTGTTTGAATTTTTCTTATACTTTATTTAGAACTTAAATTACAGGGATTTGAATTTTACTAGGTAGCTAATTTTTAATTGCGTTTGAAGTTTGTTTTTGATTTTTCTCAAAATGAGTTGTCTCGACATATTTACCTATGGCAACGTAGATATCGGAAAAAGTTATGAATGAAATTAATTTAAATTTTGCAAGTATCTTCCTTATGTAGTTTTTAAGAACGCCTACTACTTTCATCGTTGTAAAATTGATACGTTTTTAGTAACAAATGTATAAATCATGTATTGTTATAACTTTTTCTTGATATTTTCATTGGTATTCGACTCGAAACTTAATAAAAATTGTAGTAATATGATTTTCATCGTGAAAATAGTACCAGCCCTCCAAAATGTTATGTTGAATAAGATACAATTTACAGAATAATGATATTTTTGTATACTTTTGAGTTATGAGCGTTATTCTGATAGTCAATTTATGTGCTATTTTTCACCATGTTTTCCACTCCAATGTTTTTTTGAACTAAAAGCAGATTATTAAACATGTTTTTCATAGTTTTATGTACTATTTTAGCATTAAAAATATTTTGATAGCAAATATCAATGTATTTCGAAAAATTTTCTCCGAAAGTGTACGGATACCTTAAGTTATGTAATACGATAAAAACACAAGGAATAACTCCAGGCAAATATGATGATATACATGATAAGAAGATTAATGTAAATTTTTTCAAAGGAAAGCAGTTGATCAACTTTAATGTCAGATACAATGCAGATATGTAAATAAGATTGATCAGTCTCGTGTTCCCAATTCTTTTCACACGACTGAAAGATATTGGAGAACTTGACGTTTCTTCAAAAAATTTATATTGGGCGTTTAAAAGAAATGTGAAATGCTTGCCATCAACCGAACCCAGGTAAAATGCAGTCAGACTTGTTGCTAGTAAACCACTAAGACATCCACATGTTGCTCTGTTTTACTTTTATCTACCTGATAGATTCAAATGGGTGTATCATCTTTAAGGAGAACTGAATTTTGAAAGAAAAGAAAACGAAGAAATTTGTACTAGTTATCAAAACCATTACTTCATTGAAGGCCACATATATATACATTTGCGTAGTTGAATCATATAAAGCTAGACGATTGATAGTTTATGATAACATAGTGACACTTAACCACAGAGAAGATGCATGTTGACAACCTATGACCTTTTGAGTCAAGGAGAGCAAGGAAATGTATAATGGAGTTTAAATGTTTCTCAATCATTTTTCATCGGTGTGAGGCTGCAACTAAAATTGAATGTCGAAATAATGAAAGCTTGGCCAATTTCCTGGTAAATTATACTCAAAGAGAGAGATGAACACTTTCTCATTTTTTAAATTTTTTTTTTGTGTTCTGAATTGCAAATTATTAGATTTTTAAATTTCTTTTCACGTATACTTTGTTTAAAATTTTTGTTTCTTAAACATAGAGAAAACAAAAGAATCAATTTTTAAAAATTTGAAAATAATTTTATGTAACGTTGGGATGGTATAGAAGTTTTAACAGTGGGGTACCGACTCAGGTGTCTTCCTCGTCACTTGATCCACAACCAGGTCCAACGCCAATAGCCTTTGTGTTGTTTCGAGGTGCAGCGTTCTTAAAACTGTGTGAGAATTTTGAGGTCTGATTGGTTTTAAGGCCAGAGACTCCCCCATTCATTTTTCGTAACAATAAGCGGTATGATTGGTCTCAGATTCAAGACCCTTCGTTAATAATACTTATTGTTTTGTAACTATATTATTACGGTTTTTGAAAGAAAAAAAAAATCAAATTTTGGGGAAAGAAATGCATTTTTGAAACCAAATGAAGAAACCAAAATAATTAAAATACTGTCGAATAACAAAATAGAATGAAAGTAACAAAATTGCACATTTTCAAAAAAAGAAAATGTAATTTCTATTTTTTTACATTTTTATGAATCAATTTTTTGAAAAATATGTACGGTGAGATTAAAAAAAAAAGATAATCATTAATTTTTCGTATGTGTAACATTATATTACAAATACATAATTAACATGCGACATAAGATAACATTATATGATTGAGTAATTGTTAATTAAGGGTTTAATTCCCCGTAAATATTAAGCGAACCGTAATTACAAGCAGAAATAATTCTCTTAATTAAAAAATATATACCTATTTTTGTACGTTAAGAAAGTAAATACGTATGAGACTTCCCTTAAAATTTTTTTTATGTCTGCAGGTACCATTAATTTTTTTTTTTGAAAAATAAGTTGAATTCTTCATGTAAACTTTGTTCCTATATTAATTTCTGGAAAAAGTTTGAGATAATTGACTATGGGAAACAAACATCTCTAGATGAGAAAAAAATTATAAATTTGATGAAAAGTGGAATATCATTACGCTAGATAGTAGAAAATGTTCAAAGAAGTCATTGCATGATAAAAAAAAAATCATTGACAAATACACTTACAAAAAGGTTAAGGAGTTTCAGATAACAGAAGGATCAAGACGACTTTCTGAAATAGAAGTGAGAAAGTTAGTAATGGGCAATATTTAGACATTTGCGACAAGTTTAAACTAATTTTTCAATATTTTTTTTTTGGCTGTAGCAGTATTAGGATCGATAAGTTCTTCGGGATCAAGGCTGGTATGGCGAATAAATGCCAATCTTTGTTGTTGTTTTGCTCACTTCGACCTGAAAAAAAATTAGCCTCGTCTCACCTTCACGTGGTTAGACCTGGTAAACTAAAACTATTTGGAAACTAAGAAGGAAAGGCTTGTATGTGTTGTAAAAAATTTCAATAAAAATATTCAATAAATGATTGATAATTAATGATTGATTGATAAATGATTGATGTGATGTTAATCCTGTAGAAATTCGACTTTAATTTTCATATCTCTACTATTTAATCTATTTGAATGCAATAAAGTGCATCTGAAAGAGCAAAAAATAATCAATGCTTCTGTGGAATTACTTTTTCCCTAAGATTTTTAAAAATATTTTTATTCTTATTTTAATTATTCGCTTTTGAGTTTTCCTGTCTTTAAAGAATATTTTTAAAAATCGGGGGAAAAATGTAATTCCACTGAAGCATTGATTCTTTTTCACTCTTTCAGATGCACTTAATTGCATTCAAATAGATCAAATAAACATGGGAGAATTCAAGTCGAAATTCCATAGGATTAACATTAAGCTGATGAAATAAAAATGGCGGGTAGACGGGAACCTTAAGTGAATATAGAAAATCGTTTGGCAACGATGTCATTTAGCATTTTTGTAATAAATACTAAAAATAAAAGCAATATTAGTTGCGGTACTAAAATAACAATTCATTATTTAAATAAGCAATATCAAAATCAATATAATTAACTCACTGAGTTTATTTCAGTTTTTTATAGCAGTTTCCCAAACAAAAAAAAATCTGTAGAAGGACATTTAAATTTAATTAATTTAAATAGTTTTTAATAAAGAAGATGTACTAAAATTTTATTTTTGTTTTAAAATTGTAATTTAAATCTTCTCTGAGCTTCTCTCATTTACTTTTTAGTTCGGTATTTTAGGAGTTCAATAGCGATTGCATTCGTAGTCAAGTGATAAGAAAATTCATTTGGAGGTTTTTTTTCGTAGTATTAAAATAAGTTTCTCAAAAGACATTGGCAGCGTACCTTGTTATTCTGAAGCATGATCATGGCTCCCGTCTACCCACCATTTTGATTTCGAGGACGTAATGTTAATCCTATGGAATTTTGACTTTAATTCTCACCTCTTTATTATTTGATCTATTTGAATGCAATAAAGTGCATCTGAAAGAGCAAAAAATAATCTATGCTTCTGTGGAATTACTTTTTTCCTCCAATTTTTAAAAGTATTTGAAAATATTCTTTAAAGACCGGAAAACTCAAAAACGAATAATTAAAATAAGAATAAAAATATTTTTAAAAATCTTTGGAAAAAAGTAATTCCACAGAAGCATAGATTATTTTTTTCTCTTTCAAATGCACTTTATTGCATTCAAATAGATCAAATAATAAAGATGTGAGAATTAAAGTCAAAATTCCATAGGATTAACATTAAGATGATGAAATCAAAATGGCGGGTAGACGGGAGCCTTAAAAATATTTTTACCCCCTTTCTAATGGTTCGTTTGCGAGTTTTTCGGTGAAAAAAAATAATTCCACAGAAGCATTCATTATTTTTTTCTCTTTCAGATACACTCTATTGCATTCAAATAGATCAAATAGTAAGGATGTGAGAATTGAAGTCGAAATTTCCTATATGATTAACATTACGTCCACGAAATTAAAATGGCGGGTAACGAGAACGCCGTTTGTTTATTTACCGTTTTCCTGCTGCCTATCACAGAAATCATCTGTGGAATACATTCAAAATTGACCCACAGAGTAGTATTACTTTCAAAAGGCTTTTGGAAGTAGCCAATAAACAAATGTTCAAAACATTCTTGAAGATGACGAAATTTTTTGATATTTACTGAGTTAAAAAATATTTCAAGGCCTTTGTTGCTTTATATCTCGTAACATTAAAGCTCCCGTCTACCCGCCATTTTGATTTCGTCAGCTTAATGTTAATCCTATGGAATTTCGACTTGAATTCTCACATCTTTATTATTTTATCTATTTGAATGCAATAAAGTGCATCTGAAAGAGCAAAAAATAATGGATGCTTCTGTGGAATTACTTTTTTCCTCTGACTCTTAAAAATGTTTGAAAATATTCCTTAAAGACCGAAAAACTCAAAAACGAATAATTAAAATAAGAATAAAAATATTTTTGAAAATCGGAAGAAAAAAAGTAATTCCACAGAAGCATTGATTATTTTTTGCTCTTTCAGATGCACTTTATTGCATTCAAATAGTTTAAATAATAAAGATGTGAAAATTAAAGTCAAATTTCTATAGGATTAACATTACGTCCACGAAATCAAAATGGCGGGTAGACGGGAGCCTTAATGTGCAGTAGTGTCATACGACAGATCCTTAGTGGAAAAAAACTCGAAACCACGAGTTCGATGCTGAGACCTCTTTTCTACCACAGCCACATGACTATGTCGTTCATAATTTAATTAAATGTAAGCAATCTTTGTAATTTCTCTCAACAGAAACAAGTCAAAATTTTTTTTCAAGCTGAGGCGATCGTTATCTCCACCGTTTGATAGGTCAAATCTTTCTCATTCGTAGATTTATGCCTTGGTAAGAATTCAGTGTTAGCAACTTAAATTTAGTATGGAACTCACTCGATCGTGAATTCTGTTATATAAATGACTCGAACAGTTTGTAGGTAGTAAAAACAGTAATAATAAATAAAATTCTGAAACATGAAAAAAAAAAAAAGACTTATGAGTATTTTTAGTGTTCATATTCTTTGAAAGACCAAGCGAAAACATTTAATTTCAGTGATCCATGTTTATGATTTTTAAATTTCTACTATTAGTTCACACTCTCCCTATATATATCTTATTCAAATTTTCAATCATTCAGATACATTTTTTTAAACTTGTAGTGGATGACACTTGATGCTAATACAGTTTTTCAAATATTTGTTTATTTAATTAAATTTAATTGGTAAACATGCAGTTTAGCCCAACCACTTGGCACGATTTCAAAACTTGCCACACTTGGCGATTTTTTTTGGCTGAAGTCCTCGAAACGGACCAGGGTAGCCACATTTGGCAAACTACCACCAAATAATTCCTGTCGCCAAGGGTGGTTGGGCTAAACTGCATTCCAATAATTTAATTTACCGGATGAATTAAGAAACAAGCCAATGCTTCTACTTTATCATTTGTCTTGCAATGGCAAAGCTGGTAGAGCGTCGCGTAGAATCTTCATGCCTTCGGATCTAAGCTTGAAATTTTTTTATTTGATTTTTAAATAATTTCAGTTTCATATGGGAGAAATTTTTTTTTATATAAGATATTTAGCAGTATATAAAGTTAGGAATAAATACCGTCAGTGAAGAAACGTGTTGATCGCTGGAAAACATTTCTTTTACCACTTAATATTGTGATTCTGTCATATGTATATACATATTTATATCAATTGTAATTATTTAATAAAAAGAGTAACTAAAATAAAAATTTTCTTTGTTGACCTAAGAAGGAATTGATTTAAATTTTTTTTTTCTTATATATTACTTGTTCGCTATATTATTTCTCATTACTATGAACCTCAAATTTTTTTAACATCGTTTTGAATATTATTAAGTCTTCAAATGCATCCGATTCAAATTTTTAACAAACGTATTTCATTTTCACTTTATTTTAGCTTATACTGTTTTTCGCCCTCTTGGTTGTTGTATGTGCCCATCGACGCAAGGGTCATCACAGTGGCGCCTCTATTGGTGGGGCGAAAGTTGGAGTGTATAGGAGGACCCAGGTCATCAGGAAAGGAATAATACCATTGGTTGTATCACATCGAGTACCCAAGGTACCTGTACGACGACGAATACGTATTGTCCGCCCCAGACTTCCCTTACACGGGGGTGGAGATGATCAATATTTTGCCTCTCTTGGTGGAGCTGATGTCGGAGTGTACAAGAGGAATCAGTACAGCAGGAGAGGATTCGGACCATTCGGCGGATATGAAGAAACTGAGATTTCGGGAGTGAGTCTTGGAAAAGCGAAGTTAGGTGGTTACGGCAGACCTCGAGGATAAAAAAAGTAAGAATTTAAGTATTAGGGAAATTTCGGTTACTGAAATCTAATGGATTTATTACAGGTCCCATTATATTATAACGATGTTATAATTTTATTTCAAAGCGATATAAAATTATAAGTTTATTAAGTTCTGTAAGGCTAGTAATCAAATTTTGGAAAAAAAAAATAAAAAAAAAAAAAAAAAAAAAAAAAAAAAAGTGAAAAAAAAATGTGATACTTACTGGTAATCTCGTATAAACTAGAGACCAGTGGGTTCCCGAAGTGTGTGTTAAATCCTTTTCACTGAGGCGTCGAGCTATATTGCTAAAACATTTTTAATTATTTTTTCTGTTTTCGATTCAATGTGGTGATATGAGACATCTAACGGATCTGTCATAAATCTATATGAAATAATTATTACATTTTTTTATTGCTAGAGGGCGTTTTACAAAAATTAAGTGTAGTTTTTGTAATTTATCGAATTTATCGAATCGGTAGTTTGAGTGTATATATTTAAATACTGATTCCACACTGTGCTGTATTTACTCTTACTGATGGTCTCAGATAAATGGTTTTTTTGATTCTGGTCTCTTTAATGATTGGTTGGTTTTAATTGAACAGTAACCAATAGAGTGACAGCCTGACAAGGAAAGCTTACCCTCAACCAGTGGCACGATTGTGAAAAAAAAGACAGCTAAATCTAGTTTGGCTTTAAGTCGGCGGAAATAAATGGTGTAGGGAAACCAAAGTTTAGTTTAGTTTTTATTAACGTCGCACTAGAAGCAACACGAGGGCTATTGGTGACGGACCTCGTAATCTTGAACCACGGTCAAGTGACGAAGACGACACCTGAGCTGGCATCCCCCTCTCCTAACATCCATACCACGCCAACGGGAGGAATTTGGGCCCCGACAGATTTAACGTGCATCAGCCCCGGCTACACGGTGGATCTTTAGCGGCTAAGGATCGAACCCGCGACTCAACGAAAACCACCGGCCATGAATCCGAAGCCATGACCACTAGACTACCGCGGCCACAAGGGAAAACACAGAACGTACGGTGTGTGTGAAGCTAAATAATAAATAAAATCGAGTATAAAATCGATTTTGCAGTCATAAAATAAGTCAGTAACATATCCCGGCTCTTGACACAGTTTGCGAAATACTTTCAGTATGAAAATATTAATAATTTCGCATGGATTTAATATCCACTCAACGCAGTGCTCCGTCTGAATTTATTTTTACAGAAGAAATTCCTTTGTCCAGTTATCTCGCGAGAATAGTTTGAGAGCGAAATTAGATATCATAGGCGAAGTTGACAAAATTTTGAATTTCAATAAAATATTAATATCTCCTTCTAAAAGATAAAGATTATGGGATTTAACTTCCATTTTCGATTTCTTAATTTGTGCGAGACTGGGGTTTCGGCGTTCACTGTGATAAAGCGAAAAAAAAAAAAAAAATCGAGCAAAAATCAATGCTGAAAAGGAAACAAGAGTATCCAGTTTGATTCTAAGATTTGAGAAAATGTCTAGTGATCTTTTTGTAAAATATGCCATGACAAGTCTGAGAGTAATTTCTCGGCGCGAGGACGAGGTCAGAGATAGTCGTGAAAATGGATAATGTTGAGGACCATTTAAGATTAATTTTTTTTTTACCATGAGGGTTCCTCTCAATTTTGCTCTTTATTTTTATTTTATAAAGAGCTGTTTGATAGTTTAGTATTCTCAAAAGTATAACTCAAGAAAATGATGCAAATAACAGCACTTTCACATATTAATAAGTGGACAGTAAAATTGTTTATTTTTTTTTTCTAGAACTATTTTTTTCCTAGAATTATATATTCCTCGTTGAATTCTAAGGATACACTAAATACATTCACCTAGAAAAGCTCGTATACATGTACATTGAGCAAGGCTACACCTATTTTTGAAATATATTTTATTATGAAATTGATTAACTTAAATATTTTAAATTTATTTTCACATTTTTTTTTAAAAAATAAAATCTGTTGATAATTTTACTATTTTTAGTTTTTTTTTGAGAAATTATTACAGTAATTTTCTGATAGAAGGCAGGAATTTTATTTCTATTGTAGACCCTTTGTACTTTTGCTTATGAATAAGAATGATAGCATGGTTTTAAATAATTTAAACTCTATATTATTCTCTGTCTGATTATTAATAAGATTTTTAAATATGTTCATTATATATTTGTTTGTAATTTAATAAAATTTATTTTTATTTTACTTCGGGCATTTTAGCATGCTAATTTATGGAGATGTTTTTTTCGTTTAATCTTTTCCATTCTTAAGTTTTCTATTTAGTATTTACGAATTTTATTACAAAGCAATTGCTGTGGGGATGTATAACCCATTCTCAGCCAAAAAAATGAAAGAGCTAATTTTAATTATAATATATCCTCGTATTGTTTGTGTATCTTGTTAATACTAATTTTCAAAAAAATAAAATATATCTCTGTAATTGATTTATACTTATTTTTAAGAATTTTACTAAGTTGATAGTTATTATTCATTATTATTTTGATGATTTTAAATGACATTTAATTAAAAATGTTTATTTAATACTATTGTATCTTACATTATACCACACGCACACACATAATAAAAGGCGGAGCTTTTTGCTACGTAGAGTTCTCTCTTATTTACAATTAAGCTAGACATACTGAAGAATTGTATTAAGAGTCAAGTTGAATTATATATATATATATATATATATATATATATATATATATTAACCATTGTGTTGAGAAATTCTTACTGAGTTTGAGAGTTACATATGAATAATTACGTTCATAATGCTTACAGTAAAAATATCCAAGATTTGAAAGTCTCATTAGTTAAATTCTTTTATTCGTATTTTATTCCTTTGAGTTTGTTCATTCTTTTGTTTGAAATTATTAAGAACTTAAAATGGAAATGTATTTTTAAGTCTTTAATGTACCAGTGTATTCATTCTTTTAATCTTTCATAGAAGTAGAATTTTGTCTTTAATATTTATATTTTTTTTATTTCATGCATTTAAATAAAATAAAAGATTTTCAAATTCAATTGTGCCCTTTTTAGACGTACTTATAGATGGAAATCCTATTCTCGTTATATCTGCTATTTTAATAAAGGTAGAAACTTTGTAGAAGTCAATAACAAAACGCAAAAATTAAATATAATGTAAATTAAAAGGATTTTTGTATTTTTAAGGAATACTTTTCAGAACTTGTACCACGGATTCTTTCTTACTGGTACGTAGATTCGCTGAATGAAACATTGTGTAAATAAACAAAATAATAGCATTTTTTCTGTCGAGATTTCTGTCTTTCGTAATTTATTTCAATATTAATATTTACTGATGTATTTGGCGACAAAGTACAAAGACATTGATAACGTATAGCAGTAGAGACTTGGTGTGATACATAGATACAACAGGTCAATTTTTATATCCCAAAATATGTCATTTTCTTATTTTTTTTTTCTCTTAAATTGTTTTTATTTCTATTTCAGAAAAGAAAATATCGTGAAGACAAGAAATCGTATTTGGCAAGATGATTGAGGACCTAAACATCTGAATGTAAACGCTTTCAAATTATTTTTGATTGATTTTCATTTCCAAATGTTTATTAAATATATATATATAAAAAAAACCGAGTCTTAAGTTTTTGAACATAAATATGTGACCTCTACATTAAACAAACATATTTGAAATAGTAAAGTTAAGTACATGAAACGACTTAAAGACACTTTTTTAAATTTAAAATTTTAATTTTGTTTGAATTTAATTGGATAAACAGATATACACATGTACTGAATCTAAATAATGGGTATAAGCAATGTGTGTGTATGTGGTTGGTGAGAGAATTTGAAAAGCCAAATGTTGCTATGCTGCACCAATTAAGGTATAACTGTTATCTAGACATTTGTTGACAATATGGAGGGTCAAGAAAAGAGAAGGATCGCTAGGATATCCTGGGGACGCGTCACAGGTGTTTACCAAAGACAGTAAACTCCCTGGGAAAGAAAAAGATCACTAGGGTTCTTCGGGAGGTCAAGATTCTCGTCACTACCTAAAGAAGATAAACCCTGGAGAGCATGTGTATCAGAGAATGAACTTCATGAAAGTTCAGGTGTCGAGCTCGTCCTCTACGAATTTTCAAAATCCCCGAGGTCTATTGACAGTGGTTAGAAGATTTTATACAACGTAGAAATAGATGGTCGTAAAAACGTCCGATAAGCAAACAAATAAATGCTGCAATGTGAAATTACTTGTTATAAATTTTTTAATTTCTTGTAATATTTAAAAAAAAAATATTCTTTTAAAATAAAATTTCGTTACAACTCAAGTAAACAAAAATTTGGATAGATGAATATTAAAGTTCACATAAGTAACTGATAAATTTTTGGCTGTTAATCGATGCATTATTATATTTATTTACGGTTTGAAAGATTCAATTGATTATTTATTCTGATGTGTGTGAGTGAATGTAAATTTTATTGGCGCAAGAGCCAGATATGGCTATGCTGCGCCAAACAAGATTAAACTGTGGTCTAGACGTGAAGTTGAAAAAAAGGTAAAAATGGTTGACAAGAAGGAGGGTCGAAAATAGAGAAGGATCGCTAGGGTATCCCGGGAGTGCGACACCCGTGTTTACCAAAGATAGTAAACCCCATGGGAAAGAAAAAGATCACTAAGGTGACTCGGGGTCATGATGCCCGTACTTACCTGAAGAAGTATTTATTCTGATGTGATTGTTTATTAAAGTCACACTGAGAAGCAACGCGAGGGCTCTTGGCGATGGATCTCATGATTTTGAACTTTAGTCAAGAAGACGACACCCGAGCTGGCCTCTCCAAACTTTCACACCACACCCATAGGAGAACTTGGGACCTCGATCAGATTTAGCGTACATCTGCTCTGCTACACAACGGATCTTTGTGGCATCTGGATTCGAACCCACGACTCGACGCAAACAACGGAGGTCTCCAGCCTGCGACCATGACCACTAGACTAGCGGGCTCTTGATTATTTATTAAAGCTTCTCTTGGAAGCAACTCGAGGTCTGTGAGTGAGTGAGTGAGTGAATGTAAAGTTTATTGGCGCAAGAGCCAAATATGGCTATGCTGCGCCAAACAAGATTAAACTGTGGTCTAGACGTGAAATTGAAAAAAGGTAAAAATGGTTGACAAGAAGGAGGGTCGAAAATAGATAAAGATCGCTAGGGTATCCCGGGAGTGCGTCACCCATGTTTACCAAAGACAGTAAACCCCATGGGAAAGAAAGATCACTAGGGTACCTCGGGTTCGTGAAGCCCATACTTACCTGAAGAAGGCAAGTCCCTGAGGTCCCCTGATATAATCCCCAGGGCAGGGAGCCCGGCTATACCCCCAGACGCTGGGTACCCATTTTAGTCGCCTTTTACGACATGCATGAGCTACAGTGAGACTATTCTGTCAACCCCGGTCACCACACGGGTCGCAACTCGAGGTCTATTGCCATGGGATTAGTTTAGTTTTTATTAACGTCGCACTAGAAGCAACACGAGGGCTATTGGCAGAATACCCATGGGGAACGAGCTTACCCAAAGGGTTTAGAGCTGCAAACCGGCCCCCCGGGAAACAATCACCTCCGCACTCAGACTTTATTGACAAAATAACATAAGATATACATAACTTTGAAATAAAGGTTAAATAAAATGTACAAGGTACTTGCACAACAAAAAATATACATGACAGAAACACAAGAAACAGTTGAAATTGTCTTGCAGAAATAAGATGCACAACAGGTTAAATAGCACAGTAAAAAAACGTAATAACAAATAGCACAATACAAAAACGTCCACAAATTCGTAAACAAAAATGAAGGTTAGACAAAGGTGTGAACATACAGTGGCTCAAACAATTGAGGATACACCTTACTTTCACTTGATAAATCCAACTTTTAATGAAAATAACACATTAACTAGAATAGAAGACGTATTTTTACTTTTACACGTAATAAAAGGGTTAATTTACAGTAAAAATAACGAAAATCAACAAAAAAATATCTAAAATTAAAAGTTTCACAAATATTTGAAGTAAACATAGGCAGATCTTTACCTCAAAAAATTAAGGATACACCAATGAAATTTTTTCGATATATTACATGCATAGACAGTATCAGTATTTTGTTGCATGTAATGTAATTTGTTTATAATGTCCTCCAAAGTCTTATTGATTCTGACCTAATTTTTAGTGGTATCTGGAGATTATTATCATCTTTCTGTACTACACTTGTTTTAAATGGTTTCATTTCTAACGTCATGGTGTTTTGATTGCTGCTTCTAGTGTGGCCACAAATTTCTATGACATTGATGTCAGGGATCAAGTGGAGAAATTGCTTTTACAATGAAAGACACATTTTGATATTACGTGCCGTGTTTGGGTTTCCAATGTGCTGAAATGCTAAATTTCCATCTAAACCATCACTCTTGTCACTTTCTTAGATTGTTGCGTGAGTTGTATCATAAAGCTTACTGATCCATTATACCATCTATAAAACTAAATTTCTACCCCATTTGTTAGCCACTAAAACCACTTATGGAGGCCACACCATGTTGAACTGGTAGGTGACGCAAATTTTTGGATCCAGTAGTTCGGTTTCCAAACGGGTAACATCCTCAAAATGTTGAATTTCATTTCATCACTAAATATAACTTTCAAAGTTTTCTGTCTTCATCACGATGAAGTTTTGCAAACTCCAAACGCTTTTCTGAGGTTTAGAAAGTGTTTCTTTCTAGTTACCTGACTGCTGTGATCCAGCATGTCAATCACATTTCACAGTTTAGAAGACTACACTCGATCTTGCAGTAGTTTCTGAGCTATGACTCGTAAATTCGTTTAGGAAACTTGATATCTAAAATTTTCTTTAGCCTGATACTCACTCAGACATCTTCCTTCCTCTTCCACCTCTATTTTGAATTATCCATCGTTTCAAATTTTACAATGATTTTTCTACACAGATTGACTCACCACTAATTTCCTGAGCTATTTCACAGATAAGATTTTCCTCTTCTTAAATAACTTAAATAAATTCTCTTACATCAAATACATAGTCTCTTTTCCGAGAGCCAATTTCCATTTAAATACAGCTTATATTTTCATCCAACTTCAAAAGACTAGAATATTGAGTATGAAAATGGGATAAAATTTCAAACTTAGATTATTAGTAGCAAGCAAAAGAAACGTAAGTACAGTAATAATGCACCAATCAGCTACTGATAAAAA
>BMAW01018848.1:3416-21961 GCA_019974015.1 Nephila pilipes | reverse complement strand
ATATTGCCGTTCGATTGCGTATTGCTCTCATTTAATTGATTCAGAAAAGCTACATCACCTGTTTCTCCGCTCAGTCGCAAGAGATCTATAATCACACGTTATCCCTTTTAAAATGTATGTAATCTCGATTACTTTAAAAAGTTGTTTAATCATCTTCAGTAGAACTAAATTACGTATATATAAACGCGCATAGTGGAAGATTCATTTTAAGTTATGAAATTTAGTTCAAAATAACAATGTTGTGTCTTGGAAATTATACATTGTATGGTGGGCTGGCACTACTACAACTGTCAATAAGTAAGTTACTAGCTTATTGACAGTTACAAGCTTTGTTAGTTATTTCCTTAATTAACGTGATAAATTGCATTAATTAATAAATAACAATTAATTCATTTCATTTTTAATCCCATCGCGTGCACACACGCAAAGTCTGCAATTATTAAAACAAAAAATTAATCATAAAATAAAATAAGAAATTACTCCACATAATAAAATAAATCATTTTTCGAATTTTAATAGATAATTCGGGTAACATAAAATGTAAATAATGTATATTTCTTTACATTTTGTTTTTTTTGAAAACAAAAGACTTTGTGGTTTGCAATCGATTGGATTGGTTTTATTAACGTCACACTAGCAGCAACACGAGGGCAACTGGCGACGGACCTCGTGATTTTGAATCTCGGTCAAGTGACGAGGACGACTCCTGAGCTGTCACTTCCTTCTCCAAACTTCCCCACCACATCAATGGGAGGACTTAGAGCCTCGACAAATTTAACGAGCATCAGCCCCAGCTACGTGGCAGATCTTTTGCAGCATCAGCGCTCGAGCCCACGTCTTGGCGAAAACCGACGACAGCGAGTCCGCGACCATGACCACTAGGATACCGAGACCACGATTTGCAACTGAATTTTAGTTCCATATACTTTCTAATGTACAGTATTTCTACTAAAGATAATTAGATTCTTATTATTTGAAAATAAAAATGGTCCAGTCCAATAAAATACTAAAATAATTATTTCAGTTAAAATATTCATTTAAAAAAAATTGAGTCTTCTGATAGAATGGGGGTATCTAGACCGTATGGTCAGCCATTGGCACAAGTACCACTGGTAAAACTCCACAACGGACATGAAAATTGTCAGTAAAAGGATAAGTGGAGAAAGTCGAAATAGTTCAATAACTGTAACGGATAAGAGATGTTCCACAAATTTCCGTTTATAATCCATTTTTATCTCCTGAAATACTCAAGTGAAGATTTATTTGACATAATACCTCTTAGCGCGATGCATGCGACTAAATAATGAATGCTGCATTCATTATTCCATAATCGAAATTAATGGTTGTGTAAATGGCCCATTAGAGAATTGTCGATGAAAAATATAGTGCTTTTAAACAGACGGTGTTTCGCAATCAATCACAGCAACAGACAGTGTATAGAATATCGTAAATTCATAAACAAACTATATTCACTGAAAATGACAAACAAAAGAATAATAGTACATACAATAGGAATAATTCATATATTCTTTCACAGCGATCAACTAAGTTAGGACTCAAATAATTGTATTTGGAAAAATATAGTATAATCTTTATATTCTTTCCATATTGAAAGCGATGAAAGGAAATGTTAAATGGCATTAGAATACGCAAAAGATTATAAAATTTACTAATAAACTATTTAGTCATATTCTATATGAGTAATTCGAAACTGATAAAATCAAAGATCCTTCATATATGTTGTAAAGATATCTCTTGATAATGAGATATACGTGTAAATATTTAATTTCTTCCGATTTTTTAAAAAAAGATACTAATGTAATAATCAGATAAATTGTCCATAAGATTATCTAATTCAAATGAAGATTTCATAGATAATGTATATCTTAGTACTATGCATTCGATTGAAAAAGGAATGTCACAAATTATTCCGTAATAAAAATTAATGGCTATATTCCCATTTACAAGAAAGCATCTCTGAACTTGATATTTTTATATAAATTGGGATTTGTGCAATAGACTTTAGAGATAGTCATATGCATTCAAATTCAAATTACTTCATTCAAAATAAGTAATAAAAAGGATAATTGTATAGTTTTTGAATATTCTTTCCCAGTTATAATATTTGTACTCGTATTTCTCAAAATACAATTACTTTATTTCAAAATGGTTTGAAATCAAGTAATTGTATGCGAACAAAGTGCATCATCATCTGTATTTTTAACATTGAATGCAATGAAAGGAAATATTAAATGAAATAAGAATACTAAAAATGTTAAAATGTTGCTAGTAAATTTATTTATAATATTCTAATTTTAAATTGATGTCATCTAAGCATTTTCCAAATAATTCGATAAAGCGTACATTTATGACGAGATGTTAGCGATTAAACATTTTAATTGTTAGAAAAAGATACTAGTACGATATTATCGTATTAGTGATTGATGGTAAAAAATTTTAATTGAAAACAATTGATCAGTTTTAGACAAGTCACTGAAACACTAGTAACATTCTAGAAACATTCTATACCAGCGAATTTTAGCTGTAGATATGATCCGTACCGTTTACGGAACAGAACGAATAACAGAACCAGCATAAATTATACAATTTATACGACTTCATTTAATTTCAGCTAGGTAAAAGCAAAAAATTTCTTTATAAAATTTTTAAAATATTGTATCGAAAATTAACATAAATAATAGAGGTACGAAAAACGTTTATTTTTCCCGAAGAAAATCACAGAAATTGTATTTTCAAGAAAGAAAAAAAAAGATTTCACAAGTGGAAAGTATATTTCTTATAAACTTGGCAATTTTCAAATGTATGAAATATATGTGAATCGGAAAATTAATAACACTTTTGGGTACCACGATGAGTTCTAGATTCTCATATACCGTTGCTAACAATTTCACCTAGTCGTAAGTGACGTCAATAGATGCAATATCGTAAGTTGGTAGCTTCTGTTTTTCTGTTGCGTGATTTAACTTCTCTTTATTGCCTCAGCTGTTTAGGCCAGAATTCAAAATCGGGTACCTGCTACATAAACCAGGAAATGTAACAAAACAGCCTTAGAAGGGAATTACATTAAACAATGAAGTTTGATCAATGTATCGATATCTTAGATTTTTTCCTGCTAAAGAAGAATGTGTAAAAAAGTACTTGAATTGGCTACATTTATTATTATTTTTGTTGTTTTAATACAATAAAATTCTTAATTCCTCCTCACGGCATCCTGATGATTCGTATTTTATTGAATAAACATAGTTAGAATGGTACTGTTATAATACGTTTTGTATTCTTTAATTAAAATTTTTTGCCAAAAGAAGGATTTCTTGGCATATTCAAATTAATATTTTTCATTATTCTTTTTAAATTTATGTTTTGTGGGTGGGGGAAGAATTTTTTTTTCTCGAGAACAGGAAAATGTTCAAAATGAAATTATTATAATTGTGGTTGTGTGTATATTGATATCAAAAATATTACAGCAAACATCGTAATTCCGATTGTGGAAGCAAGTGGTTGAGGTAGTGAGCTCGCGCAGTTGTTTCCGTCGAGTCGTGAGTTCGAATCCTGATACCACTAAAATAAGCTGTGCAGTTAGGCTGATGCATGTTCAATTTCTTACGTTGGCATGATATGAAAGTTTGGAGGGAGGTGATAGTAAAAGTGTTGTCCTCGTTACATGACCGAGGTTCAAAATATTACGAGGTCCTTTGCCAAAAGCCCTCGTGCTGCGTTAATAAACAATCAATTCGCAAATTCCAATTCTGAGAAATTTAAAAACCTCGAAACACTTTGTCGGTTTTTTCTTAGAATAAAATATCGAGAATAGAGAAAAAAAATTACAATATATTGAGTACTTTATTAATGTTGGTCAATAAAGTAATACGAGGGTTACTGGTCACGGACATAGTAATTCTTTGAATCTCAGTCAAGTGACGAGGATGACTCATGACTTGGCGCCACCCCACTCTCCAAACTTCTACACACTCACAACGTGCGGATATTGAGCCTTGATAGATTTAAGGTTCATCCGCCCCATCATAAGATGGGTTTTTAGGATCATCTGGACTGGAAATCACAACTCGGCAGAAAAAACGCCGATGCGGATTTCATAGAATTTCATCTGCAAATCCTCCCTCCTGAAAGGAAAACAAATCTCTTCAAGATCTTCTTCACTCTCTTTTTTTATAATTAGCATATTAAAACCTCTCGGACTCTCTTGATCCACTGTGGATAGTGGCACTTGACTGTTTAAAACTCTAAAATTCTCTGTATGTTAGAAACAACGCAAAAAAGTTTTAAAGCTTCGACTATACTGTCAACTTTTTCTCTTTTTTTAATCCAAAGTTTTTTCCACGAGAGTAACTTCTTTAGAGAAAGGGGGTCTATACTTGAGGGTAAGTCATTCGACCCGAATTAATCGTCCCAAATAATACACATGACCTACAAAAACCATCACCAAAATTATGAAAATTTTTGAATCCAATGTAATTTAATAGAACGATTTCTATTTCCTTCCGCAATAAACAGAAATTTATTTTCATTTGTTAACCATGGCTCACATAATATTATATTATATCGTTCGTCGGATTTTTCGTTAAGTACTGTCAACGGAAAAACCAATATCTCTAATAAGAGTACATCCCCAATAAGTAGAACTTCTGACAATATTGAACTAGTCGAAGCCACATATTCTGTAAAATTGTTCAGGAGCAGATACGAAAGTTTGGTATTCAATATGAATATTGATACGCTAGAATTAACTTAAGCGGAAGCGAAATCAACTTTTTTTTTTTACTTTAAAATATTCATATGAGATAACAGTGTTTGTTTATTTCGTTCCTAATTCATGCTCATTTGATTCTTAATCTCAAAATAAATCAATATTAATCAGGATAATCAAATTCAAATTAAGAACTGAAAACTTACAGTACGATAAGATAGCTCGGTTTTGTACTTGGGACTGAACAAATAAAACTTTGAAGTTCAAAAACAACAAAAAAAAAAAAACATTTTAAACTTGTTTGGGATTTCCTGTTCAGGTAATTTTGTCTGTGCGTGAAATTATGAGAGGGAAGGGGGCATATGGAATGATTCTGCCTTTGCCAAAACGGCAGCCTAAAATTCCCACCCATTATATCCCTAAAACACGCGCTGCGTTACATCTTCAGGCAAGAGAGCTACATCCGTATTTCAGGCCAGGTCCCTGCTAAGCATTCGAGATAAAAGTTTTCTGGAATTTTTCATACGGATTTCTAATTTTTCGAATTGTGAGACGGTTATATTCAGATATATCATCGTTGTTAGTGGTGATATATTACAGATGGTTTTTATCTCCATATTCAAAATGTATAAAATTCAACCCTTTCTAAGTTCCCATTATGATTAGTCTCTATCCATAATTCTTTCTATATATATCCACTGTACAGTGGCCTACCTAAGAGGAGCAAAGGAACATATGCAAACCCCAAGATTTTATCACGAAATTGAAATAATTGTTTATTGTACTATTAAAGATATTCTAAATTTTAAAAATAAGAACTTTATTTTCTCCTCGTGCTTTAATTTTTTTTTCTTATCACGAAGAGAAAAAAGGATTTCAACTCAGCCGATTCCTGGAAAAAGAATAGAGAATACTTTGCTGTATCTGAAAATATACCTCTGGTTCATGAAGAGAGGGAGGTGCATCCCTAAAAAACGCATCACCCAAAAATTCAAATTTTTTTCTCATAGTATAATATATATCTGAATTATTTTTCTTAGATGATCTTTACTTTTTTCTAATTTTTAAAACTTGATAAAATTAAATCAATACTTGAACAGTTTTAAATAGGAGAAATAAGAATGATATAGCTTATTATTTACTTTTTATCAAGTGCTAATTTTAAACTAAAAAATTGCTTCTGCCATGGCAATGACGATATGCAAAGTCCAATATTATTTTCTGAGTACGCCACTGTATCTTCAAAATGTTCGTCAGGATTCCTCTGAATTTCTGCGGATACAATAGATAGCTGTGGAAATATACATTTACATGGGATATTAGTCTGCTACAAATTGAATTAATGGAACATGAGCTCAATAAGTGCCCTTTCATTTGTGTCAGAGTAAAAAGAAGGAAGAACATTATAAATCAAAAGTTGGTACTTAAATTTTTTATTTAATTAAAAATAAACATATATGAAATTTAAGTTAGAAAAATGCAGACAGACATTTTTAAAAACTCTAATGAATTATTAAAATATGCCTATAATTTTATATATACGAAAAATTAAGGATATTTATGAATAAAAATTATGAAAAAATCACTGTTAATTTTTGAGCAGCTATGGTCATGGTCCTAGACCTGTGGTTAGCAGACCTTTACGTAGTGCACATGCGAGTATACAGTCGGAATCATTCAATAAAACAACAACAATATTAGTTTAAATAAAGTTATATAAAGTTTCATTTGAATGCCTTTCGTTAAAATGGCAATTACTTTTATCATTTTAAGTGTAAATTCATCCTTAAGACATTTTTTTGAAATTTGTACATGAAATATATGTAATTTTTATCACATTTCATTTGTTCTATGTATCAAATGCACTATTTTGGGATTTTGTTTCTAGGTAAAAAATAAAAAACATCAAAACTTTACTTTTTTCTTAATTTTCAGAAATACTTGTTTTCTGAAATTCCTCATAAAAATTTGTTCTGAATCCTTTCAATTCGATATTACTTGGTCTAAAAATGATCGCGTTCACATTTAAGAATGCACAATTCCATCTACTCTTGTAACAAATCTCCTATAAATTCTGCATCCGAAAAAACCAGTTTCGCTAAAATGGATTGTCGAAACGCGAGCAAAACGTGACGAAATGAGGACGATAGACTCAAGGAACTAATCGAAAACAGGAAACAATTTGATTTCCTTTTGGAAACTGAAACTTTCCCTTAGATAACATGTATGACATTTCAACAAAAGACAGGGACCTTCGAAAAGAACTTCCTTCGAATGACTTGAAATAAAAAAAAAAAAATTATTTCGAAATGCATTTCCTCACTCAATCTTGTAAAATGGGATATATTTCTCTCTATTTCTTGAAAAAAAATACAGACAAATTTGATCATGATTATTATATTGTTCATTTGTTTTGGCAAGTATACTCTCTATGATTATAAGCGAAGCCTTCATATTTCGCTTTTTAACATTCGGAATAGAATTTAGGAACTCAGATTTTAAGAAATTGAAGGTGGAATTTGCTGTGCAGAAGGAATTAATATTTCTCAAACGATATTTGTTTTATTGGACGTTTTTCCTGCTGCTTATTTCTGTTCCCCACAAAGTGAGCTGACGACGGACAAATAAGCCTTGTAATTTTGAACTACGGTCAGATGACGAGGTCGACACATCAGCTGCACATCATTCTCCACATTCGCGTCATGCCGTGAGGATTTCGAGACCTGGCAGATTTAATGTGCCGCAGCCCCTCTACACAACGGGTCTTTAGTGGAAATAAGGTTCGAACCTGCGGCTCGACTAAAGCCAACACCACTCGGCTATTTCTCGAACGATATTCCTGTATTTATTTACTGAAAACATGGACATCTTCTGGCTGCCTATTTACGCCTGATTCAAGGTCCACCAAGCACATCCAATACATCTCTTAATTTTGAATCCTCCTCACTCCTCACTCCTCACTCTTTTCATACATTTTCTGTAGAATTTTCGTATTTTGTGCCAAATAACCATGCTCTCTTATTATATAAATTTCATTTTTCTTAATAAACTACAAAAATAATTACAGACTTTTTTGTAAAAATGGTTCAAATGTCTTGTATAATCTGCTGAAAGAATTGGAAAAAAAAACTTGAAACTAAGCGTACCCAACAATCTGAATTTTTAAAATTCAATGCGCATTTTTTTTTTCTTCTTTTGCACATTTCCCAAATATTTCTTGATTATTTCAATGTTAATAGGTTTTAACAAATGACAAATTACAGTAAGTAATTTATGAGTTCAGATGGCGAACTTCTACTCTTTGATGTAAATGCACTAAAAACCTAACATTCAATTTTGAAAAAAAAAGATTATTTTAAGAATAGCTTATTCGTAATACATATTTTGACAAAAAATAATAAGTCGGAATAGTAATTCATCTGCTTTGCATACTCCGATAATACTGTAATAAAATAACTTTCGTAATTTGAAAATGATACCCAGTCTAGTTGGCGCCGAATAGTTCATGCTTATTCTACGCACAGAATAACAACTGACCCTTGAATCTAATGGAATTAATTTTTCCAATAATAATGGAACAAAAGAGTTAGCATTAGTGGAATCGAAGTACACATTATGGAAGAGCTTAAAAAACAGTGTCATAAATATGGAGAAAGATGAACAACTTGTTTTTCATCAAGGTAAATTATCATTAACCATCAGTTTCAAGGACAACACATGCGATTTACTTTCAGAATTGTTAATGAAATTGGGTTTTTTTCTGCAACAAGTTGATTGCAGGTTGATTTAGGTGACCTCCAAGTACTTGTGAAATTGTCACTTTAAGATGATTTCGAGAACGCGATATCTAGCAGAACCTCCTATGTACAAACTATATTTTGACCATTTGTATTACGTGCCACATAATATTATTTGACAAATTATTCAATTTAGAGGTTCGTTATTTGACCAGCTGGAATACATAAAATATCAAGAGGTGAAAACTGTAGATTTTGCTCCTTGATCTAGTTATTTTATTAAAAGTTAATTTTCAATTTGTAATTTTATTACAAAAACACTGCACTATATAAAAAAAATGAAAAATGGAATAACTTAAAACCTTTCTAATCCTTATCAAAAATTATCAGATTAGCATATCACGCACACACACATGTCCAACAATATAATTAAATTCATACTATACTATAAAAATATTTTATTATGAGGCATAGCAATGTCAAAGTTGATATTCATTTTCCATTTGCCGTTCCATTTTTCCATTTGTATTACATTTCATTTTCAATACGAATGAAGAAACGAACACATATGTATCTCTTCCCCCTTTTTTTTTTTAAAAAAAAAAAAGAAAATAAGTAAACTATGATGAAAAAGAACACCGATTGATTTTGAATGAATTTGTTGTATTTTGATTTCAAAAGATTTTGAATATTCTCTAAAGCTACATAAGAAGGTAAAATGTAGGCATACTTCCATCTGTTGACCACCTGTTTATATTGACTTTCATATGAGTTCCTTGGATATTAGTTTATAAAGCTTTTTTTTTTTTTTTCTTGAACTTTTAAGTAAATCCTGCGGAAATTAATCTGTCACTTAAACTTACACTTTTAAAAATAAAATGCTTAGAATAATTTTTTGAGGTAAATTATTATTAATTCATTCAATGTATCTCCCTTTTTTGAAAAAAAAAAACCATACGTGAGAAATTCAAAAAAATATGTTACACTTTTCTCATCATTTTAATTAATAGTATTAGCTCTATAAAACCTCAAACACTTGTATATTTCGTTTACATTCGTAGTTAGTTTTTTAAAGAGAATTTTTCTGATATATTTTAAGTTCCTTCTTTCCCATTTACACCAATTTCCGTTTTTTTTTTTTTTTTTTTTTTTCCCGAATTTATTATTATTTAAGCTCACAGCTCTAGAATAAACTACTTTTATATAGATGTTTATGAAAAATCTGAACTATTTTTAACTTTTTATGTGTTGGCATAGTTTCAAAACAAGCGGAAGAGTGTGTTTTTAGAACACGAATCTACATTTATGACAGATTTGTTTTAACCACGAGATATCTGCCGTTATTCTTTCACAGATGTTTTATAGAAATATTCGTTAATTTAAGTTCAAATTTTTTTTTTAACAAACAGGAAACCATAAAATGCTTTTAATTAAGAGGAAATCTAAGTAGAAAGAAAACATTATGAAAAAACCTTTACAACTTCGAAATTTTCCTGTGAAAACAAATGACCATTATAAATATTTAGCATTTAATGTGTCTAAAAACCAAGAAAATTCGATATTAAATTGTTCCTTTAAAGTGGAATACGCTTAAAGGGGGCCTTGTTTTACGAGTAAAATTTTATCGGTTTTTTTTTCTCTCATTTTTATCATGGAGAGTAAAAGTGAAAGTGTTTCATTAAAAAATTATTGTTGCCGTGCAGTAAATTTATATATGTCCTTAGCATTAAAGTATTTTTTATTATTGAGTTAGAAAGTTTTTATGATTTCAATATTATTTATAGAGCTTTTAACGCATTAAAAATATTTAAAAAACTGTTTGTATCAATGTGTATCTGTTAAAATTATTTTGTTTTAACATAATTATTTAAAGTTACTCAGTAATGCAATGAATTTTTTTTTAAAAAATGTACTTATTCCATTTTTTTCTTCATAACAACGGAGCCCCTTTTACATCTTATTAAGCTATTTTATTCTCTATTTTACCTGTACTTTTTGTAATAGACTATAATTTCTTTTTAGCAGAATTCTTAAGGGATAATTTTTGAGAACAGTATTTGAATAGTCATTGTTGCATTAAATAAACTTTAAAACGAAAAAATATTTAATTGGAAATTTGGAATTAACATCACAAGAGAGCAACATATGAAGGCTATAAACATAGAAATCTGGCAAATAATGAGAACAACACCTGAACTAATACCTCACTGTTCTAACAACAAGACACTTTACGTAAGGTCTTTGAGGTTCGTTCCATTTAATGTTCCTACAGTCCTTTTATTCTGCACAGTGGACTTGAACGGAATCCAGATGCGAGCACGCGACCCGACTAAAACATTACTAGTCATAAACCATTTGATCACGTCGCCTGAAAATATTAAAAATTTCCTAAATTAAATCATTGATGATGTAAAATTTGAGCACGTTTTTTTTTAATTCCCTATAGTAAAACAATCCGCCACATCCTTCATTAATTTAATTACATCTCCCCAAGTATGCTAAGGTTAAAAATCAAATCGTGATTTTGGAGTGAAATAAAGAAGCCAGCCCGATGTTAAATTTAATGAGAATCAAAATCTTTACACCAGACGTTGTCCTTATCACCTACCTGTGATTCAAAATGTTTAAGTTCGTCATTATTAAGTCACTGTGCAACTCTAGCTTATCAGTTGCATAAAATCAATCCAAATCAACCCAAGAATACACCAAATGATGCTTAATAAACACATAATAATTTCTTACATTCGTGTAAGAAAGTTCTTTGATGTCGAAGGGCAATAGTAACAAAACCACTTAACGGTTTGAAGGTCAAGGACTAACATCAAGGACAACATTCATGTTTTTAACTTATGTCAAGCGAAACAGTAATACTAATTAAAGAATCCATGACAGTAAATGAGTAAATTGTATATGCTGTCGACTATTTAATCTCATTGTCATATGTTGCTGTCCATAGGTAGATAATACAAATTTAACTTTTTTCCCCCGAGTTCAAATTTCTTCTATTGGTTTCAAACCAAAGCTGTTGAGTACAAGGAATACAAGACACAATAAGAAAGAGGATTGTTTTACATGTTGGCTGTGTTTGTTATCTCGTAAATAACATTGCTCAAAAAAAACAAAAAAAAAACAAGAACCTTGAAACATGATTAACACATAACGCATTAACGCATTGTTCTTTTAAATGGTATTCCAAAAGATCTTATTCTTAAAATTAAAAAAAGAAATTAATATATCTATTTAAGATTCTATAAAATGCCTGAAGGACGTTTCTGTAGCTCATTGTTAATTTTTTTTCCAAACGCAAGTCAAGTTTTGCCGAATATTTTATATAAATTACAGGAAATTTTTTACTAATATTAATTATAATATAAAGAATATTCAAGAAATCCGTGAGTATCAAGCTTTATCATTGTTTTTAAAAATCCAACGTAATAGAATATAGATATAATTAAATTAAATAACACAATGATTAAAAAAGTTCATATAAATTATGTAATTATTGCTTGATGAATCATTTGTATTACTTAATGAAAAAAAAATGACAGTCAATATTAGCGAGTTAACATTAGTTTTCACAAAATACAACCTATCTCTATTTTTATCGAATCAAATTCAATCACTTTGATTAGGAAATGAATTTATAAAATTTAATAATGCCCATTTTTATTTCTACAAAGAATTCTCTTTGCTTTAATAAAATTCAGTGTTTTTAGCTGTTTATCAATTATTTACAAAATAATGTTTGAAAAGAATTCGAACCGATTTTCTTCGATAAAATTTTTTGTTCACATCAGAGATCGCAATTTTTATGTCAGCTTTGATGAAATTTAACAAATGTTTAAAGGTAAGAGAAAAAAGTGACTGCAACTCCAGTAGTTTTGCTCTTTAATTTTTTAATAAAAACAGTAGAATTCATGCATAATAATTTGAAGAATGCATTGAAGCATTATTGTACTAGTCCTATTACATTATTTAAAATTGTATTTCATATTGCATTACTTACTAGGAATCAAATTTAATAAAAAAGAAAACAGTTACTTATATGAGTTATCATACAAAATGTGTTAAATATTTTGTAAGGTATGACAAAATCGTTGAGAAGCCTGTAACTCTACAAACTCGACCAAATGTGAACTAAATTAGGAAAAATAAACTTAATGAATCAAAAATGGAAAATGTACATTTCCTAACACAGTACTCTCTTGGTAATCCAATAGATATCGGACCACAGTCCCGCCGAATTTCTCAAAACGCTTCTTTACAGGAAAATCATTAATAATGACGCAATTAAACAGCAAAGGTTGTATATTATTTTGTATAAATTTAATACAGTACACACAAATAAAGTGTCAAACATACGAAATAACTGAAACTATAAAAAAAACCGGATTTTCCTCGAACTGATACCTTGCGTTATTCCATTGAAGTAGAAGACATAAAATAATTTTCTGTATACGAATTATATAAGGAGTACTACATACATAATGTTTCATTTTAATCTATCAAAAAACTCACAAAATCGATTCAGTCACACTATAATATTAACTCTTTTCCTCTGAAATTTTGTTTTTAAATTTACAGTTGCACAAAACAGTCAGTTTTAAATTTACAGTTAGTGTTTTTAAATTTATGGTATGGCATTCATGAGTTATTACAAAATATGAAATTAGAGATGAGTGGAGAGAAAACGAAATTTTTATAACCTTTATAAAACTGGATTGAATCAAAATCCAGATTAATTTCAGTTTGTCCTCATACAAAACCGGAAAAGGCGAGAGACTCAGCTCTGCCTTCTAGATTACAACAATCAAGAGCAGAAGAGACAGAATTTTACTGCGTATTCTATTTTGTAGTTGGGATTTCCAGGGATTTCTCCAGATAACATGATGCAAGATGTGGGGATTCTGAGGGAGAAACATACGCCTATCATATCAATAGGGACTATGTCTGACAGATTTATGAACGTTAAATTTGATTCAATAGATTTTATGAACGTGTGATCTAATAAATAAAATGATAATTTGTAATTGGATCAGGAAATAGAGGAATGAGAGAATGGGAAAAATTAGGAAATTAAATTAGTTTTATGTGAGATCATTACAAACACGCATGTATTATATATATATATATATATATTTCTCAAACCATCAAGTGTGGTATCTGAAACAGCCATTTTAACGACGGGATCATTTCGTGAAAAAATTAGAATAGAAAACTATTTGGAGATCAAAACGTAGATCAGAGTTATATTTCTTGCGCGCATATTTTAGAAAAATACGTTGAATATTTGATGACGTATTTCATTCTATATTTGTTTTCATAGAGAAAATTTATTCACGTATATAACACACACACACACACACACACATATATATATATATCAAATATATAATTCCTAGTAATACACGAGTATATTTACCGGTATACCAATTTTGTTAGGAAAGTATATCGAAATAATACCGGTAACAAAAAAAGTCGGAAATATGCAATCACTACATCCAAATAGAAAAGGTTTATTTCATCCGAAGAATGGGCTACGGAGTAAAGTATAAAAGCAGGCAGCAAATAAATTTATGCAATAACGCAGAGGTAATTAAATTTCTACAGTTTCAATAATTCTTATAAAATGGCATACAATGACGAAAAAACAGTCGAAATGCGAACTGAAAACATCACGGGAATTATTTTTCGTGTAAAATAATCGTCTAATACTCAAACCTGTATAATAAAGAAGCCGCATGACTCACAAATACGCGTGGCAAGCGATTGCAGCGTCTGTTAATGGCACGTGAATGGCTCTTCTTTTTTATGACCCGCTTCTGCCCTTATTTGGGGTACTATTTTTAATTCGAGATCAAAGGGAAATATTCACGAAATTCCGGCAAAATTTTTCTATTGTGTAACTTTTTATTAGTTAGATATCGATAGATTTAGAACTAGCAAAAAATGCAACACGGAAAAGAATACTCATCTATCAGATTAAAAATCGATTTCAGTACTTTTTATTGATTTTTTTCAAAGATTTGATTTTAGAATTATGCGTATAACTATTTTTATTCAAAGTTTAATCAAGTTTATATAGTTTAATCATCAATGTTTTATCGACAAGTGTAGGGGAAAGAGAAATATAATAAACAGATAAATTTGAAAAGGTGTTCGATAAAATCAGGGCACGCGTAAAAAAATTGCATGGCCGCAGTAACCTAGTGGTCAAGGTCGCTGTCGGGGATTTTCGTCGAGTCGTGGGTTAGAGCTTTTGTGCCGTAAAGATCCACCGTTTCTGATGAACGTTAAATCTATGGAGGCTCAAAGTCCTCTCGTTAACGTGGTGTGGAAGTAAGGATACGAAGGTACCAGCTCAGGTGTCGTCCTCGTCTTACTTGACCTAGACTCAAAGTTACGAGACCTATCGCCACAGCCCTAGTGTTGCTTCTGAGTGCGAGTTAATATATAAAATAAATTAATAAAATAGTTTCTTCCTAAAATTAATACAAATGAATTTGATAAAAAGAATGCTATCGCCTTCAAATGTGAACTTTTATATCTCTGTAGTCAGCAAACCAAAAAATCATTCATAAATAATAATGTACAGATAAAATCCCTTTAAATAATTATAAATTACTATTTCAGGAAAATAATAAATCATTTGCTCTTTTATAAGAGAAAGTACTGAAATTCATATTCTTTCATTTCATATAACTGTGGTTCTTAAGTTTTTTAGTCTTGTGACGTCATTCTTACGCTTAAAAATTTCGAACGGTCCTTCTCCCTCTCAACCATAAGCACGGATGAAAAAAAATTTAGTTTCTAAATTAATTTAAAACTTAATAAATTTAAATTCTAAATTAATTAATTTTCAATAAAAAAATTCCTTTGTTAAATTAAAATAAAATGCTCATAATGTTTTTACAATCAACAAATATGCTTTTATGTAAAATTTATATTTTTATAAACGTTGTAAAATTTATATTTTTATAAATGTTGTAAAATTTATATTTTTATAAATGTTGTAAAATTTATATTTCATTATAAAAATTAATTTAGAGAATTTTTGAAGCAGCTACGAACAAAATGAATTATTGAGGTAGTAAGATTTATATGATGAAATGTGCAATTAAAATAATACATATACATGAAAAATGAATTGATGCAGTTTTAGAATTTATTCCAAGAATACAAAAATCAAAGAAAGAAATTCATGTTTTAATGAGACGGATGAGCAATTTTTTTTTATCTCAATAACGAATTAAACATTAGAGCAATATTTGACGTCGCTCGATGTAAAGCATCTTCAACTTTTAGTAATCCTCAAATTCACTAGACAAGTCTCAATTACTCGTATTCATGACCATGACGCCTTCGCACCTCAAAAAATCTCCGTCATACTTTTTTCCGGCCGATGAGACCCTCTTCGCTTTTTTTTTTTTCCGAAAAAATTCACCAGATTTTTGCTTGATTTCCGGTGCATAATGATGAATTCAGTTCTCCTCGACATTGACTACTCGACCCAAAATGACATCGACGCGGCACCAATCAAATTTATATTTGGCAGCAAATGACTACCAAATCAAAACTAACTAATGAATCAATGTCAAATTTGTTCCGGTTCCATTTAACAGATGGCAGCACTCAATAGTAAGAACAATTTACCTTAATGATGCCATCTGTCTCGTAATGCAAGTACTTTTTACACCACCCTCGTCTTATATAACTTACCATTCTATATAGACTGCTTTAAACGATATTAATGTAAGCAAAAGATTAAACTTTCATATATTCTACACATATACACACAAATTGCATTTAAAGTACTGTTGAGAAGAGAAAACTAATAACTCTGTAACACTGCAAAATAATGATAAAATGATAGTAAAATGGAAAAATAAATTGTCACTTACATTTCCGTAAAGTTTTCCCTCATTGGACATGCACAGATACATCTTCGACTGGATTCCGAAAAACGCAACATTTAACTTATTCGATCCAACGAATGATATTTCAAGAGAAGCTGTTAAAAGAAAACATGATGTCAAAACGGAACAATAAAAAAAAAAATAAGTAGCGCATGAGGACGATTTATTCCTGTCTTCTAGCATGACGTTTAAGAATAAGACTCAAATTCGGAACATTTTGAAAACATAGGTTATTTGCGAACTTTCCCTTAAATAACATCTGGGTACATTTTCTGATTCTATACTTAAATTTTTAGTTCCTTTCCAACCAAATGAAACGTAATTACTAAATTAGATTATAGTTGGGAGTGCAGCGAATAGATGTAAGGAATTTCATATAAAAGCTACCTTAAATTGAATGTAAAGGCAGAAGAAAAGCAGCAGTGAAGTGAAACACGATTGAGCGCAGAAAATACTTGTGTGTGTGTAAAGAAATTGATCTTATAAGAATTAGGATCCGACGCTGCTTGGTTGAAGCTGCCTCTGTTTTGCATTAAATCTTCATCTAGAACCAAGGCGCGCCTAGTATTCGGGTGAGCTTGACATTTAATATTTTAATAAAAATTGTTGGTAACATCCAAGAGGGACAGTAGGTAGAGAACATTCCCCCTTTGATAACATTAGTAATTGTGCTTTGAAGATTACTTTGACTATATTTTAGTAAATAATTGTACTTAGACTTTTTAAAGTTGTGAAATTAATATGGCGGACGAGAACGGAAATAAAGATACACCACATCTTTTTAGATAAAAAGTTATTTACTGCGCAGTTTTGCTTGAATCGACCCATTTTTACCTACTCGCGTCTACCGGCCATTCTGATTTCAGGAACAAAATGTTAATCCTATGAAATTTTTACTTTCGCCTTCAAAGTTAAGTCTATTTGATCTATTTGAATATAATAAAATGCATCCGAAAAATCAAAATATAAAGGTTTCTAGAAAATTACATTTTCTCCTCGATTTTTCAATCTTTTTTTAATGACCGGAAAACCCACAAACCAATAATTAAAATGGGCTTAAAAATACTTTTTGAGAATCGGAGGAAAATGTTGTTCCGCAGAAATCTTCATTATCTTTTGCTCTTCCGAATACACTTTTTTGCATTCAAATAGATAAAATAGTATAGATTTGAGCAGGGTAGTAGAAATTCCTTAGAATTAGTATGACCGTTAGACGGGAGCCTTAAGACCGGGTTACATTCTCAGAGACCGGTCGTTTGGATGCAAATTAAACGAAAAGTTTTGTTAAAAATAAACCAATCTATATTTAACTATAACGTATGTGTATATTTGTTTCATTTGTCTATTGTATATGTATTGTAAGAGGTATACACGAGGGTATGAAAAAGTAATTATTTGCAGGGTATCAAATAACAATAATTCTCGAGATTTCGATTCATTTGGGCAAGCGGTTAACATACATACACGGTTAAATGACATTACATTGATTGTAAGCGCGAGGAATCTAAATCGCATGGGTCGTTCGAGAGCCAACTGTACATTCCATACCCTATCTACTTAACTGTAACAAACGAATTGATCTTTCCTTTTACATATCAAAGAAAAATTGAGCATTTATTGAATATTTTTAATTTTTAAAGAAGCAAAAAAATGTACGAAAGTATAAAGTACAGATTCGTCACTTTCTAATAATATATGGTGATTGTGATTGTTCATTAGCTTCGCACTGAGAAGCAACACGAGGGAAATTGGTGACGGACTTCATAATTTTGAACCTCGATCGAGTGACGAGGACGAGCTGGCACCTCTCTCTCACACTACGCCAAAGGGAGGACTCGGGACTAGCATCAGTTCTACTACACATCGCGTATCAGAGTGGTGGTAGCAAGTTATTGACATTAGGGCTCGAACCCACGAATCGACGAAAACAACGCGACCATGGCCACTTATAACATAGGGACTTTTATCATTAGAAATTTGGGTTCCGTATTTAGGTCCTGTTCTTGAACGTAGCCGAAGACAACTTTAACTTGAATGAATTCAAAAATATAAAAGAGGCAATAGTCATAATTATACTTATCATACATGAATGATAACACATCAATCAATAACTCAAGAGACTAACATTGAAAACAACATTTTTTTTGCAAATTTTTTTTTTTTTAT
>BMAW01018847.1:0-11732 GCA_019974015.1 Nephila pilipes | reverse complement strand
AATCAGAAGACACCCTCTCAATCTTGAGAGAAAAACTCCAAACAACCTACAAAAACACCAGACTGGACAAGCTGCAGGATAATAATATCTACTGCCGCCAACCTATTAATATTATTAAATTTCTCATAAAATAGGTTTTTCCTAGCAACACCACTATCATAATTAAACTAAATTTAACTAAGTAAAAATTTTAACTTTTCAGATAGTAAAAACTTAACTTTAATGCATTTTTTTAAAATAGTTTACTATTGCTCGATTAATTTCACTAAATTTTTCATGTATTAAATTTTAACTCCTGAGCAAGTGAGAAACCTAAGTTCAGCGACATCTTATATCAATAGTAAATTCTGGGGATTATAGCCCGTGAGGGTTATGTACCCCAAAATAAGTACTCCGCTATATATATATCTTGATTCCAGTTTACATATGATTTAAGGTAACACATAAATCGATAAGTAAATTCAACATTAAAACATTCAACATATTGAGCATAACTGTCATTTCAAAAATTAAAAATAATAAAATTGTAAAAAATTAAATTTAGATTCAAATTTCTCTAAATTTTAATACAAATACTGTGCAATATTTAAAAATATGTGAATGTTTATTTCAGAAAATCACGTTCACACTGTATAGGAAATTACCTCATTTTGTTATTTGAAAAATATCAGCAGCATGAATAAGGTAGAATTTTAGTAAGTGTATCAGAATCGTGAAAAAAAGAACCATTTTCAAATAAATAAAAGTGCAGATATTTCTCTATAGAGTTGCACGTTTGTTCACTATTTTAAAAATCTATTTTTAGCTTACTATTTATTAAATTCTCATAGTAGATACATCTATAGAATTAGTGAAACGCCCGCTGCTCTTTTTAACACTTTAATTTAAAAATTTAAAATTTGAAGCATTTTAAGATCTTGGTTATCTTAATTAAGGCTTCCGTCTACCGACCATTTTGATTTCGTGAACGTAATGTTAATCCTATAGAATTTCTTCTTCCTATGGAATTTCTCAAATCTTCCTTGTTTTATACATTTGAATGGAAAACAGTAAAAAATAACGGTTTCTGCGAAGTTAAATTTTTTCTCCGAATTTTGAAAATATTTCAGAACATTTTTTTTAAAAAATCAGAAAAATTATAGATGAATCATTAAAATAGTGACGGAAATCAAAAAATTCAGGAAAGAAAAATGTGTAATTTTGCAGAATCTTTCTTTCTTTCTCTCTCTCTCTCTCTCTTTTGGATGCTTTTTTTTATATTCAACTATAATATAAAATAGGAAAAATTTGAGGATGGTAACAGAAATTCCATATAATTAAAATCTAAAGGTCAGGAGTCTTTTTATTCCCCGTGAGAGTGTACAGTGTTTGGTAAACACGTGACGCACTCACGGGGGGGGGGGGGGTATCAAACGATTATTTTCTGTTTTCAACTTTTCCTCTTGTCAACCAATTTTTACTTTTTTCTTAAGGACAAAGTTGCACCTTGTTTGAAGCAGCATAGTCACATTTAGCTCACGCCATTGAACTCAACTTTATCAACTATTAAGCACTTAGTATCCCTGATTCCCTTTTATATTTCATTGCTCGATAGCAATTGCGTTTTATTCCATTTGAAAAACTTAATGCAAGGCTTGACTAAGATATCTCGACCCACAAACTTGACACTAAACCACAATTTGCAAGAGAAGCAGCCACGATAGTTAGTTGTGGAATCGAACTCATTGCTAGCTTTGTTTTTGTCGTGGATTCGAGGCTTGGTAAGACTTGTCGTTCAGCGAAGCGTATTCTTGTTAACCCAGTGGATACTCAGTCCTTGGGACATAAATGAAGTCAATGACTTGTAATTTAGCTCATGTGTTATCTTCGCCACTTGACCGAGGCTTAAAATTATGTGGTCCTTCTTCAACAGGCCTGGTGTTGCTTCTAAGTTCGACTTTGTTTGAACGATCAATCAATGAAAAATGCATAAGACTGTCTTTTGTTGTGTCCTTTTCATTTTATTGTAGGATTAATCACTGAAAGTTGTCAGGAACCCATGTTGAAATGCTAATATGAAAAGTTTCACACAAGTAAATAAACTCTTTAAAAATAACAAATATTTTGTGAACTAAAATAAATTAAAAAAGTACAGCAGGTTCCACCGAGATTTGAACTCAAATCCAGAAGGCCAGAATGTTAAGAAATCCAAAATCCAGAATGCTAACCATTTCACCATGGAACCACATGGCAAATTGCCTTATTAAATTATCGTACGAATTTGTTTGTATTACTCTTTATCAACCTGAACAAATTCTCTGGATGCTTTCAACAGAGAAAATTAGCAAACAGTTCACGTTTTGTGTCGCAGAGATGTTGGTAAACCGTAATACCAAATTTGTATCTTCGTTTATTTCAAATGAATAAAGTCAAAACTATAAAAAGAACTAGAGAAATGGTTACCGCAAAGGATTGTAATCACGTAAACCGAAATTTTAAAATTTAAATTGAATTTCAGAGCGGTTTTTTTACATTTGAATTTGAATTTCATATTAAGAATATATATATATATATATATATATACAATCGGACAAAATATTTTTAAGATATTTTGTTTTGTTACCTTCCACGTGACATTAATGGAAGCAGACGGATTAATACCACTTATAATTTTGACGTAAATCAATATCAAGTGACGGGAATTTAATGTGGTAGAAAAATTTGTCCAAATTATTTAACTGTACAAAAATTAAAATTAGAATGATTAGTGTTACTTGGTATTCTCTTCAAAGGTACTTCTGTTAGCAGTAATAGCAGTTTTGTGCAAACGAAGGGTGGGAATCTCATTTCAGAAAGGGTTGTTTGAAATCTTATTAATTATACATTACTTGTGAAATTATGTATATGTACCTTGATATCTCATTATAATATTATGCATATTTTATCACAATAGCGAATCTCAAATATAATTTAGATATTCTTTATCTTGTACTTCTCTTCGATTTTAGTGTTACTTACAAATATATAAAGATTTAAGATACTCCAGAACAATTTTTGGAGGGTAGAGAAGCCTTATTAAGCCCAGGTTAAAGTTCCTGCGCTACAAGATCTATGTCGCTCAAGTAGATTTATAAGTTCGAGTCCTTATTCCACACCAAAGACCAGTCGAGTACATCATGATTAAAAATCATGAGATCTTTTCTTTACAGTCTTCTTTAAGGTCCTGATTGTTTTTACTTCAAGGCTAAAATAAATCACCAAACTTTATATATATATATATATAGTATATCTGTTCTATATGTGGCCGCTATAACTGAGTGCTTATGGTTTCGAGCTCGGAACCGGCGTTGTTTTTGTCGAATCATCGAATTTTGTGTCCTGATACCACTTTTGGTCCGCCGTGTAGCTAGACCGATGCACGTTTAAGCTGTCGACTTCAAATTCCCCCTTTGTCGTGGTGTGGAAGTTTGTAGAGAGAGTGCCAGCTCAGGTGGCGCTCTCGTCTCTTGACCGAAGCTCAAAATTACGAGATCCGTCATCAATAGCCTTCGTGTTTCTTCAAAGTGCAGCCTTAATAAATAACCAATAAATAGCATTTTGTACTGGTGTCAATACATACACACACATATGTATGTGTGTGTATGCATGCATGTATGAAAAATATATAAACCTGAGCCCTAAGCGTTAAATTATGGAAAATCTTTTCGGTTATTAAAATTTTATACCTTAATCCTGAGGCGAAGCTTAAATGATTTAATTAACAGGAACCTCGTAAACAAGGTACTTGCCGCTACCCAACAGGGATTACAAAATAGTTTCTCATTCACAAGATCGCATGAAATATTGAAACCTGTGTTGTCATGATAACGCAGTAAAAAGAAAAAGGATGAAATAAATCATTTTATAATGATTGCTGAATACAGTCTAAATTGGGAAATCACATTCCTGGCTTTCATTATTGCACCACATAATGATTTGCGAATCCACTTTTATTTAATATGTAGCAGCTCTCATTTATTACCCAAGACGTATCTTGAGCGGAATCATGCTCATCATTTGAATATCGATGGTACAGTGTTCGCTACCTTAACACGTTATGTGCCATTTTGCGTGGTGATACTTTTCAGTTTCTTCATTCTACTCGTGTGACCACCGGTAGACATTTACAATATTTTTATGTATTTCACTTGATGTGTTTGTGTGTATCAGTGTGTCATCAAATTTTCTATCGTTAATTTAACCAACTTCCCAACAAGCTAGAGCTCTGAAACTTTGGGAATCGTTCTCACTTGTCTAACAATGCAATATTTAGATATTTGCGACAAGTTTTAACTAGTGTTTCAATAATTTTTTAATAAACTTTGCCACCATATAAAAACGTTGGATTTTATCTCGAATTATTACATTTGCTTTCAGCGCCGTGTCCTCACCCGTTTACCCGTTTTATACGGGCTTAGTAAATACTTGCCGATTTTTCGGCCCCAGGACACATCATACCTTGGTATGAACTCAGCATGGCAAATGCTTTTTTATTCACCCCTCCCCGTGGGCATTAAAATTTAAAAGAAAACAGCTATAATAACACAAATATATGTAAATTAACAAAAGAATAATCATAAATATCCATTTTAACAAATATCCAGGGAAGACAAAAAATGGCCCCACGGTTGCAAATAGTGAGTACAATTTGTGCGATTAGATCGAGGCTTAACGAGTTAATCACAAAGAAAGAACTATCAGACGGACTGATAAATTTTTTGATAATAAATGATGATAATCTATCTGCCTCCACTGCAAAATACAGAAAGTAACGAGTTGATTTTAAGAGGTATCGATGTTTTCTTTCAGCTAGTTTTTTCTTAATATAACATTCAAATTAGTATAAAAATATAATTATAGAAATAATTTACTACGTAAGTAATGGAGAGCTAAGAAAATATTTAAAATTTTATTTCAAGCGATTTTAAATGTCCTGCAAAAAACAATGCTTCTTTCAAGTTAAAATTGCATATCCCTTAACTGCAACAAATAAAAAACAAAAAAGATACGAGATTCTTACAATTAGCCGACGTCTCTGAGAAATGAAGCGTAAAAGTTGCTTGCTTCTCTTAGTTTTAACTTCCAGATTGTTTGCTCAGGACGATAAGTTGTATAAATAGATTCATATGAGGCTTTGTTATGATAAGTTTTTGTGAGGTTCCATGGTGTAATGGTTAGCACTCTGGGCTTTGAATCCAGCGATCCGAGTTCAAATCTCGGTGGAACCTGCTGCGTTTTTTTAATTTTAAAAATCTAATATTCATACAAAAATGATTTAGTTTTTAAACAGTTAGTTAACTTGATCAAATGTTTTCATTCTAATAGTGTTTTTCCCCTTCATTTTTTTGATGACATTCTAAAATTAGTCCCATAAAAAATAAGTTGAGCTGACGTCTCCTTCCCCAAATTTTCACACCATGCCAATGGGACGACTTGGGAGCTCGACCAGATTTAGTGATATCGTTTCAGTTACTGCGTAGGTTTTTAGAAGCATCTGGGATCGAGTCCACCATTCGACGCTAGTCCACGGCCATGACCACCATGCTGCCACAACTACATTTTCATAATTTTAGTGGAATTAATCTTATTATTTAAAAAAATGTCTTTAAAATATTACTATCTTTGTAGCATTTTTTGTGGTAATGTCTTCAAAAAATGAAGAAAATAAAACTTTTTAGACAAACTTCCCTCTAAAACAGCTTTTCTTTTTGTTTTTATTTTAAATATTACTCATAGCTCCCCATTATGAATTGCATTTGATTTTCATTCCCATCATATTATTTCTTACTCAACTACTGTTGCTGCTTTTATCGGCACACTTTATAAGCCTAAGCTATACTTTAAACACCTCTACTTAATTTTAAAATTACCTTCGTTGATTTGAAACCAAGAAAACAGATAACAGTGAAGTTAAGGCGAGAATGGTTCGTGTAAAGAAACGTCACAGAAGAAGACCGCCAACATCTTTAGTCTAGTCGGCGCCGACACTCGCAGGCTGCAATGAAGTGATTTTGTTTAATAAACCCACAGATTCTCTCAGATCTTAACGCCCACTTTTTTATTCTCCAAATACATTCGGATTGTACTATCAGGATAATTTCAAAACACGAAGCTATATTTGATCAATGGAAAATTGCTTTTAATAAATTAATTTGACTTTTTAAGCATTAAGTGGGGAAAAAAGGAATGTATAACGTAGCAATCTCAAAATCATTTTGTTTCGTTTGATGATTTTGAAACAAATTTTTTTTCATGGTTAGATGATTTATTTTGAAAAATACTTCTTTTTGGACTTTTCTTTCGAAACTTTTAGCTTTGTGTAGGTAGTTGTTTCTTAGGATACTCACAGTTCCATCTGAACTCTTCTTATTTCATGACTCATTTTGTATCAACTGAATTGGTGCGTCACAGTACCAAAATATAAATATCAGAAGTGATTGATCTTTCGAAGTACAATGGGTCTTTTACATCTGCAACGTCATTCTTTATCATTTGCTGAAATTCTAAACTTTCTGGAATAAAATTGCGAATGCGCTGCAATCTATTAATTAACTTTATTGGTATTTTAGAGATAACGTGTCAGCTTTGTAGTTCCCGAAAAGCACATTGAGTCTAGAAATTATTTTTGTATTTTACATCAACTTAAATGTGTGCTTCTCGTGAGACGAAGAGGTTTTTTTTTCCCCCTTTCTTCAAGAAGAGACAGTTTCAAAATGAAAAAAGAAACGCGATTTAAAAGAAATTTGTTTGGATTAATAAAAGCTTGAAAAGATGTAACATTTTTCAAAATGGATTGATATAATTCTGGGGAAAACGTGACGCATTAAAAAATGTAACAGTAACTAGAAAATATTTCTTTAAATTTTTAAAAAAAGTATTTTAAGTTTTAAATTAGCTTCTCTGGTTTCCTGTAGTTTTATCAAATAAAATATAAATGCACAGTTTTGATACAAAAAAAATTGCCTTTCAATAAGAAATATAAATGGTACACTTTCCGTATTGAATCAATTTTTCACCAAAGGTACTATTGTTGTAAAATTATTTTTAAACTGTATAAAAACTTTAAAAGGAACGAAACGGTATTTATTTACACAAAAAAGATCATTTTTATTAGTTGTGTATATGAAAAAGTACAATTTAGCAAAAATTAGACTAAAAGTCCTGTAAATAATTGCTTTACAAATAACTTAGCAACAAAATTCATTTGGATGAAAAAATAGCTTTATATCTAAAATAAATCCCGATGAATTTTAAATTAAAATAAGAAAGAAAATTAAAAGAGATAATAAATATTTTGGCATTATCAGTTTACTGGAAGTGGAAAAGATTTCTTTTCAGGTAATTTATGAGAAATGACATGTGATGAATGTTGTTTCTACATATATAGTATTAGATAAATTCAAAAGAAGTCTTAAAAATTGCAATCGTCTATAGTTATTACTATACAAGGTGTTTCTATAAACTCATGGGCAAAAATTCACACGGTTATAAAATACATCTAAACTAGCTATATTTTCTCCATAAGATGCATAGATGGAAAACAAGAACTGAACCACTACACGGCGTTTTAATAAAGCTATAAAGCGTGAATCATTTCTACCGTGGATTTCAGGAGGCTATGACCTTTTCCTGATCATTGTAAGTCGCCATGCCTCTTGAAATTCATGGTTGAAATGGCGATGCGTAAGAAACCTCGCGCTTTATGTTTTTCATTACAGCGCCGTAACGCGGTTTACAGCCAACTTTCCATGTATGCGTTGCATACTGAAAATAGCTTTTTTAATTGCATCATATCACCCCTTAAATGTTTGCCCATGAGTTTCGAAACATCCTATAGAAAAGAAACTGAATAATTATTACTTAGAATTAGAATTTATAAAAAATGTTATCGTTTAGTAATTTTAGCGATTTAACTTTAAACTACATAAGGTATGAAATTCTTCATCACAATATTAAAATACTTAAGAAAATTAAAAGTAATTTATTAAAACTCTTTGTTTTCCGATAAATGTCAAATGATCACACGTACGATACCCCCTTCAAAAAGAGAGGGTGGGCCTTCAAAGTTCCGTACTTCATCCAAATAACTCAATAAATATTTTCAGATCATATTAAATTAAATAAATTAAGATAAAAATTTAAACAGAAACGCGTTATTACGCCTTTATATATATATATATATATATATATATATATACACACACACAAGGAGTATGTTTTAATTATTACTGAGAAATAACCTAGATAACTGGAAAACATTTATTCAGCATTCTTATTGATCCTTTACATTGTAGCTACTTTCTTCAACAACAACGCCAGTAGTAAAAACACATTATTAACTAACTAGCCCGATAAAGATGTCTTTTTCAGCATGATTGATATAGGCGCAGCAAAAAGCTACAGATCAACTTTTCTTCGGCCCCACTGGACAGGGTTCGAAACAGTCACTGACACTTCAAGATCAGACAACTCTCTCTCCCTCCACGGACTCGGAAAAACACACAACGCTGAAACATAATCAAGAGCCTACAAATAAGACAAAAAACAAGAGAGTTTATCCCAATATCTAATATTCGATTTTTGAGAAAGAAAACTTTAATGAACTTTCGCGAAATTTTATCAAAACATCCAGCAAAATGAATTGTTGAATATAAGGAACCCATTTAAAAAAAAAGTGCATATGAAATGTTATGGTAATATATTTGTTTAGGTAGTGTTTCTTTATTACATATGTCTTATGAATATCTTATTTCCAATTTTAATTTATTTTTGTCAATGCATACATCGAATCAAACGTGCTATTATTATTATGATAAATATTTTATAAACTTTAATTAAAATGAAGGCAGTCCCAATTTTCTCCCCTTAAGTGTGATCTGATTTTCAATTTTTGAAAAATTATCACCTTATCTCTGTCCTGTATTTCCATTCACCCGGGTGTGAGAACTTGGCATTCCTGACGTCAGAGGGAATGTCAGAAAAATAGACACGTAAAATTAGTCATGTACGACAATTTAATGAACTATTGAATTGCACAGCTAATTTTATTATTAATATAAATATATTTTTAAGGCTTTCGTTCTACTTGCCGTTTTGATTTCGTCAACGTGATGTCAACCCTATGGAATTTCTACTACCGTTCTCAATTTTTCCTATTCCATCTATTTGAATTCAAAACAGCACATCCGAAAGAACAAAAAATAATGAAGGTTGCTGCAGAATTATAGATTCTCTCCGATTTTTTAATATATTTTATAATATTTTAAAGACCGGAAAACCCACAAACAAATCATTAAAATTAGGAAAATTTTAATTGCATATGAAACATTTCATTGCTTTTTTGTTCTTTCGGATGCACTTATTTGCATTCAAATAGATAAAATTCCAAAACGGTATTTTATCTATTTGAATGCAAAAGAGGGCAAAATTTGAGAACGGTAGTAGAAATTCCATTAGGTTTAACATTACGTTCACAAAATAAAAATGCCTTGTAAAATGGTAACTCAAATCTTCACAAACATCTCAGTCGCCTCCATAGAGGTTTTCCGCGATTGAAGGATGCTAATCTAAAACTCAGTCCTAAAAACATCGATTTCCTAAAAGTACATATCTGATGTCTGTAGAAGGAATGATTATTGATCCACAGAAAACAAGAGCTGTAAAAAAAAGACATCGTACAGAAACAGTTCACGAGCAACGTAGTTAAATGAGATAATGAAACTAATAAATAAACTAAGCGAAGCAATAGCAGTTTAACTGTACAGAAGAATTTTAAAGAGCATTTAATTACTTGCACACTCTGACACAACAACATCAGTACTGGCCTATTCTCAACCGAACAAACAATTTAATGTAAATTGCAATGATGAAATCGGAGCCTTGCTTTCTCAGAAGTCTTACAAGGATGAGTGTGTAATCGCCTATTTTAGTAAGAGCCTGGGGAAAACCAAAAGAAATTACTGTATTACCAGAAAATAACTTCTATCAGTCATAAAATAAGCGGGGGATTTCCGTCATTATGTGTGCAGCAGGAAATTTATTCTACGGACCGATAGCTCCCTTTAATTGGTTACTCATTTTTAAGCAACCTGAAGAAAAAGTAGCAAAAAAGATGCAACGACTCCAATAGAATGATTTTGAAATTCAGCATCGGAAAGAACCAAATCATGGTAATGCAGATGCCCTGTCAAGGAAGTCCTTTAAAGTGAAAGTACATATCTGAAGGTAGATACCAAAAGGTATTTACAGCGTTATAATGTAGGGGCTTCTTTTAAAAAGATGGCTGCAGATATCTTTGGACATTTTCTGTGACTCAGAAAGGTAAAAGATACATACACGTTATTATGAGTTATTTCACTAAATACCGGAAGCTCTTCCTACACCAGATCAAAATGTATCAACGATTACTGACATGCTGATAAAAGAATGGATATCACGAGACGGAGTTCTTCTTATATTACATTCAGACCAAGAAAAGAATTTCAACTCAAATTTATTCAAGAAACTCGACAATCTCTTATGCATCTAGAAGTCCCAACTGACACTACACGCACAACCTGATGGAGTGATGGAACATAACTATTTCGAATAACTTGTTTATATACATTTCTAGACATCAACCTGGACGACCGGAAGCCGTCTTCGTTTTACATCTACGGATCTACATAAGTGCTATACATAAAACGATTGGTTTTGTCACCTTATGAGATGTTGTTTGGATGGAAGTCTTCTTTTACCATATGATCATTTACTTGAAAATAAAAGTAATACCCCCTCCTCTGTGATGAATACATTTGTGCTATGCAGACACTTTTGGACAGTGGCCATCGTTTCATAAATATTAGTGTAGTTTATAATGAAGACTTTTAGTGCTAATGTGATATTGTGATTTGAATTATCATGTTCAGAGATAGTACGAAAATTGAATCGTTGCCACTGTATATTTTTATGTCAGTATGCTAACTGTCCCTATTAAAAAGGAAATATAGTGCATCTTGTAAGGATCCTCAGAATACATTTGGATTTTCCCGGAAAGAATCTGCTTTTTAATTGCGTGAACCTTTCTTGCATTCGAAGATAAAAACGATCAACCACATAACAACAACAACAAAATGTGAAAATGAACGTTATCTTAATCATAACAATATTGACAAAATATATGTGGATTAATCAAACATAGCGGCAAGCATGTCTTGTAAAAAGTCTGCAACCTATTAAACTCCCAGTCAATGTAGTGGGAGTGAAAGGGGAGTTCTGGTTGATTATATTCTGGACACTTGTATTACGCTAATTTTTGTGGTAGTAGCATTTCTATAACATACCTTTTGGTGACTCTAATCACTACATTTCCTACAGTAAGCTTTTTTTTTCTTTTGCATAACAAGCCCTCAGAAGCTTACCTTCTTTAGGTAGGAACGGGCTTCACGAATCCGAGGGACCTCTACCCTACTGCTTGTTATCATTTTTATCTCTTTTTTTTTTTTCCAATTTTTTCAATAGGTGAAACTGTCTAAAACACAGTTTCACCTATTATTGTGCAGCATAGCCATATCTGGCTCTAGCGCCATTTAAATATCACTATCATGCACACATAGCATAACAAAGACTCCTATCTAGTTTCTTGATGCTTCGGTTAAACTTCGTCAATTTCTTGATCAGAATCTGTATTATATATATATATATATATATATATATATATATATATATATATATAT
>BMAW01018840.1:0-48417 GCA_019974015.1 Nephila pilipes | reverse complement strand
AGTAATTGCATTTCGGAGCATCCTTTCTTAAGAAGTCTGTAAGAAAACATAAATGAAAAATTTTTTTACATTAGTATTATAATTAATTTTATTCTGTACAAATTGTTTTAAATATGTATTATTTGCAGAGCAATTTTTTTTGAAACCTTACGAGAGCCTCATATTTTTATAATCTGACAAAATCTACAATGACATAATATTTGAGGGGAATATGTTTTCTTCTAACGTATTTTTTCATTTTCTCACGTTCGTATTTTCATACTTTATTATTAATTTATTTTTTTCTAATTGAATTCCTGAAAATCCGAAATGAACTTCAAATACATACTATAACTCATTAAATACATGGGTTTTCATATATCCTGCTTTATAATTTATGAATTATTAGAAGAAACATTTAGTAATCAATTTTGATTCAAGATATGCAAAAAACCTTTAATATATATATATATATATATATATATATACAGGTGGTGGACAAAAATATGGAAACACCTTGTAAAATGCATGTTTGAAAAGAAAGATTTATTTTAATGAAATATGTAGGTGGCGCTGGCGTTTTTGACTACTAACGCCACCTATACAACTTCGTAAATGTGCTAAAGAGTTCAGTTGTTGTCGGAGTACTGTTATGTGAGGTTGTCATTGCATTATGTCAGAGTTAACAGACTTCGAACGTGGGCAAATTGTTGGAGCACGTATGGTAGGTGCTTCCGTAAGCAAGGTAGCCGAGGTGTTTAGTGTTTCAAGAGGTACTGTATCGAAGATTTATTCCGCATATTTGAAAAGCGGAAAAACATCATCTGCTAAATCACAGCGCGGACGAAAGTGTGTGCTGAGTGATCGTGACAGACGATCATTAAGGGCAATTGTGACGAAAAATAAGAAGACCACAGCTGCAAAAGTTACTGCTGAAATTAATGTTGTGTTACAGAACCCTGTGAGTACCAAAACAATTAGAAGGGAGCTTCATAAACAGGGAATTTCTGGCCGTGCTGCAATTGAGAAGCCACTCATCAGTGATGCTAATGCCCGTAACAGGAAAAGGTGGTGTTTAAGTCATAAAACCTGGACAATAGGGCAGTGGAAGCGTGTAATATGGTCTAACGAGTCTTCTTTCACATTGTTTCCCACTTCTGGCCGAGTTTACGTCTGGAGAACGCCATCTCAAGCCTATAATACAGACTGCTTGTTGCCAAGAGTGAAACATGGCGGGGGTTCTGTTATGGTTTGGCCAGCCATATCGTGGTTCTCTGCTGGCCCCATGATAACTGTGTCAGGGCACATGACTGCCAAGACTTATGTGAACATTTTGGCAGATCAAGTTCATCCCATGGTACAAACTTTGTTCTCCGATGGTGATGGTGTCTTCCAAGACGACAAAGCCCCTGTTCACACAGCTCACATTGTCCAGGACTGGTTTTCTGAGCACGAGGAGGATTTGTCCCATCTCCCCTGGCCACCACAGTCACCAGACCTGAATATTATCGAACCTTTGTGATCTACATTGGAACGGAAAATGTGTTCTCGTTATCCACCGCCAACATCGTTATCTGAACTTGCCATCGTTTTGCAGGAAGAATGGTATAATATTCCCTTGGCACACATACAGGAACTGTATTTATCCATTCCGAGAAGACTGCAAGCTGTTTTGGATGCCAACGGGTTTCCTACACCATATTAAGCAAAGAAACATGTTTTTTAAAAGGTATTTCCATATTTTTGTCCAACCCCTGTATATATATCTTGAAACTGAATATTGATCAATAAAATATACTAACCAGAGTTTGGGGATATTATCAACAGGAAAGAGTAAAAATATATGTATAGGTAAGCAATAATTTTGAAATAGGTTGCTAGATTTACTTATATAAGTATATTATAAAAATAAAAAATAAAAACCTTGATATGGAGCATCTTGAAATTGAACTAATTTTTTTAAACGATTATTTTACAAATTAGAATTTTTTGAAAGTATTATAAATAACTACCTATGAGAAATATATAATTTTTCCAGTTAACGTAATTAAATATTTTTAGGTTACAAAAATATTTGTCTCGTTTGCTTTTCTTATAAAACCGATAAGGAAATAATTAAATCCGCAAAACAATTATATAAATTGCTATTTTATTAGCACTATAAAGTTTTCACAAGAAGGTATAAAATCTTGCACTATATAAATTTTAAATGAAATACGTATCTTTCATTTTTAGAAGAATTATGCCAAATGCTCTAAAGAGAAAGTTGTTTTAAATACTATCCCCCCCCCTTCATCGTAAGTTATCACAACAAGAGCAATTTTAATAAAAGTACACTTCACTACATTCTAACACTTTCCTTTAAAACTGAAAAATAACTCATATTAGATTAAGTTAACATATCATTGCGCAGAAATTATCTTTTATTATTCCTTTTTCAGCAAAATTAATGTTTCCAAATTCAGAGATTATTGGATAAAAGAAGGCTAATTTTGAAGGATAAGACTTTAAGAATTTCTTTTTATTAGCAGTTATAGCTCATCAACACCAAAAGAATTAAAAATTGTTAAAGTTTCCTTCCACAATCATTTTTCAGAGAAAGCAAAGATACTATGAAATAATGACCTCTTTAGAATAAATTGCATTAAAGAAAATATCATTAATCAAGAAAGCAACTATTTTTTGTGGGATAATTTTGAACGATAGTAATAAATAAAATATGAGTTAAAGATGCATTTAATCACCGAAGATGAGAAAGTCAAGATGTAAACAGAAAACAAGATAAATGAAAATATTTTCAAGAAATTTCTTTCAAAATACTTCCTTCTTTAGGTAGAAAAAGGTTGATGATTAAAAGAAAGCGCATGTAAGATGAATCTTGGTATAAAACCAATATAATTGAAATAGAGAGGAACTTAACTGTAAAAAAGTATCAAGTTAATGCTGAAACATTATGCTAAGAATATTTACTAATTCGTAGTTTCTTGTTATTAATTTAGAGTATTCCCACTAATTTTGCAATACATCAGAATAATAATCATCAGTTCAAAATTTATTATTACAGAGGAAAATTTAACAGAATAGAAATTTATTCGAGAGATACTTAAGGGATATTTTCTACACTGCCTTTTTAAGAAACAATTCTAATAGCTATAAGTAATTCTACTAATTTGATGAAATAAATCACATATAAAAAGAAACTTTCTGCTGAAATTATTTGTTTTTTTCAAATATATATATATATATATATATATATATATATATATATATATAATTTTTTTTATTTGCGTGGTGTTTTGCAGTTTTTATACTGAAATCTTTTTGAGGACAAACATACTCACGTTTAACAAGATTTCTATGATCAGATATAAGTTTATTAGTGTTTTTTGTCGCTTTTTGGATATAGATAATTAGTATTTCTACCCATATTTAAAGATGATAGAAAGAGATAAACCTAACTATGACATTTTAAGAATAATTAAACATATTCGTCAAATTCCATCTTTATAAATACTTCTAATTTATCCTAACATAATTATACAAATGCAGCCATGATGCTTTAAATCTTTTGCTTAAGCCACAGAATTTTGCTCTGAACGTTATGGACATTATTTAAAATCCAATTATTTGAAAGCTACATACATTAAAGATATACATAACTAATGAGCATCCAGACTTCAATAAAGAATTTTCAATGCAGCTTAGAGACATAAATCGTTATAAAAACTTGTTTTGAAAAGGATTCTGCTAAACGTGTTAATATTCTCTGTTACACGTGTTTATAATATTACTGCATGACAACTGTAGAAGAGTAGATGCTTTTAGTACTAAAGGCATGATAGAAAAGTGCAGTATTGTAGGAAACTGTATGAGAGAAATTAAATTAAATTTAATATATTTGGTGGTCATTGAAGCAGATTATTGAATCTGAAGAAAAAATTGTATTAAGATTAACGGAATTGTTCATTAATTTAAAAAAGCATTATCCTTTTATTGTATCACATTAATTCAAGTACAGTGAGGGTTGAAATATATTCATTTCATGTAATTTATTCATTTTTAACTAGGCATTATAACCCAATTAAAAGTGAATAAATTACTTGAAATTAGGAGTACAATAAATTCATTAATTTTCAAAAAAACTACATCAGATTACATGAAGAAGAGTCATAATAGATCACAACATAATTTTCGTGTTATTTTAGAGCATGATAGAGTTTAGGAGCTTGATATATGGCTTTTAGCAAATAAAATAATAATTTTTTTAATATTTCCCGTATGATCATACTTTAAAAGATAAAACTATCTTTGATGTTGTTTAAAAAACTTCCATTTCTAAATTTTTTTATGCAGACAGTTTTTGAGAATATGTTACAAACTTCAAATCTAGCTGATAAAAAATGTTTTCAGGTATAATTCTTTAGAAATAATTTTCATTGAATATATCTCTGAAATTTTGTCGTCTTGTACATGTAATGCTTAAAGGGTGAAAAATTGAAACCATAAAATCAGTAATCATTATATAAAAATTAGCCTTTTACATTAACTTAAATTTAATTTGAAGATAATTTTATTTTTAAAAAATTTTATGAAAAAAATGTTTTTTTTTAGCTGAGTATTCCACGAATTGTTACGCTGATTGTTACGAATTGTTACGGTAGATTGTTACGCTGTGTACGAATGGTAAGCCAATATTTCAAAATTCTGGTTACTTTTCAAATACAATCCTATTTTTGGGAAATAATTTCTTTACGAATAATAAATATCAGCTAAAAATAGTTTTTATACTTAGAACAGATCTGCGAATACATTAAGTATATTTCCAATTTGTTATGCTCAGAGTATGTTCTTGGAGCTCGTATAATAGATAAAATTATAAAATACTTCTTATTTTATATTTTGATAGCATTAATAAACTACACTAATATTGATGCTGCATACAATAATCAGATGAAACATTTTGATGTCGGTTTTTACTTAAATCAATATTTTCAAGTACATCTGATATTCCTCTTTTTATTTATGTTATATTTACATATAACATAATTTCTGCTACTGCAATATTTATGCATACCATTATATTTATTGCAACAATATATATACATACATACATACATACATACATACATATATATATATATATATATATATATATATATATATATATACATATTTAATTGTTTTACCCTTATATATAAAGTTTACAATGCAGATATATATAAATACATTAAATTTGATTGTAGATAATAATTATTCCGTAGCTTAATATTAAAATTTATAACTCGAAGGAAAAAAAACGTATACAAAAAAATGTTGTTCGATAGAGAGAAATGTTCTTATATCTTTGAATTCAATATTTCATTTTCAATATTACATTTTGTATATATTTCTATATATATTATTTTCTATCAGGTATATAAAATTCTCCATGATTCCAAAATATTTTTTTTTATATTTTTATGTAATCCCCTTCGTTTGTAAAATTTAAAGTTGTGACTTAGTTTTATTTTTCCTTTTATTCTAAGGTACGAATATTTAATATTTATTTTTGTATATCTCTGAATTCATTATATCGTTTTCATTTTTTCCTTTCCCGCATCGTAAATACAAAATTTTGCATTAAAATATGTCATTAAGAAATATGGTCTTGAAATGAAGAGGTGTAAATTTTTTTCATCTGTGTTTAACTAAAGGAAATTGAAAATTTAATTTTTACAGACCAAAAAGTTATTCAATTCTAATTTATTAATTTCACTACGGTTATAATTTGTTGGAAAATTGTAAGGTATTTTCTTTAACTAAATCAGCTTATTCTTTCATTCTATTAATATTACTCTTTTTGCATATTAATAATTTAAACATTTAATTTTTTATTCATTTTGAGTACCGAATATTATCAAGTCTTATATAAATAGATATATTTTCCAATCTTACTTTTGTCTCTTATTTAGCCTCCAACCTTTCTTTCGTATATGGTCTTCAATCAAAAATTATTTTAGATTCATAATAGATATTTGCTTCCCAATTCGAAGGGAAAACATTTCTTAAAGTAGAGAAAATATATAATTTATGGTATAATGTAACATAACTATATCTTTACTTGCTATTGATGTTAAAGAATGCAAAATTTAAATCTTCCTTTGAGCTTAAAGTCTTCTCAATATCTCAACTTTTCTACATAAGTTTTATCTCATTTTTTAAGACTTAAAGATAAAAGCAAACAATAATTAATTGCATACTTATTTGAAGACGTAAGTTTTATGTTCTGTGTCGATTGTTTGGACGATACAATACACTAAGTTGCAGACACTAAATGATTCTGGTAGAAAGAGTTTCGCGGTTAACAGTGCTTATGTCAATCTACGATTTTCAGTCTTGATTCCACTACAGATTCCCATTATACAGTGTAACATACTTCTGCACGTTCAAGGAAGTAAGTCTGAAAGTCCTCACGTACAATGTTGTAGTGTTGACGAAAATTTACAAATATTGAATACATAATAGTCTGACTAATTAAATATATCTTATTACGTTTCATCACACGTCGGTTTATAGAATATGTTTATTTATAAAAATTACCAAATTTAACCTAATTATTTTAAAAAGGAAAAAAAATGCTTTTCTTTCTGTTATTTTAAATTTATATATAAGCCTAGTATTTTAGTTCAGATTTTTTCCCTTCAAATTAAAAAATAGAAGTAACATTAATTTTATAAAGGATTTTACTTTCGCAAAAAGGAAAGAAAATCAATAATGTTCGGAAAGTGTAGTTTTAAGATTTTGGAAACATAATCACTTTCAAATATTAATTAACAACGGTATAATTCTTAAAAGAAAAAAATGCATATTAATTAGTTTTTGTACTCTTGGAAACTTCGGAAATAGCTTTACCAAATTGAGCTATTAATTATGGTATTGTAATTTAAAGCCGAGAGTAAAAGAACTTCGATCCATTAAAAAATATATGAAAACTGAGTTTAACATTTGTTCATTATTTACTTGGTAATGTTTAAGGGAAATTTTTTTATCCGGGATTAAAATTAAAGTTTATGTTAAAAGATGTGGTCTCATCAAAGATTATTTCATGACTTTCGTGAATGTTGTACTTTTTCCATAAAACTTTGTAATTTTAAATGATTATTAAATTTTAATGTACATATATATACAGTTTCATAGAGGGATGTAAATTAAATTCTGTAAAACTGCTTTTGCAATATTTATGCATACCATTATAATTATTGCTACAATATATAATCTCCCTATGTAAATGTATAGTTATATATATATATATATATATATATATATATATATATATATATATATAGTAAATAGTTTGCATTGTAGATATATGTAAATGCATTAACTCTGATTGTAAATAATAACTATTCCATAGCTTAATATTTAAATTTATTCCTCAGTGGGAAAAAACGTATACAGAATATATTATTTGATGGAGAGAAACCATATTCATATATCTTTGAACTTAATATTTCATTTTAAGTATTACATTTTCTCTCTCTCTCTCTCTCTCTATCTATATATATATATTCCTATAATATATATAAATTTCTCTATGATTCCGAATTTTCTTTTTCATAGTTTTATTTAATCTCTTTCATTTGTAAAATTTTAAGTTGTGACTTGGTCTTATTTTTTCTTTTTTGTTCTAAGCTACGAGTGTTTAATATTTATTTTTGTATGTTTCTTAATTCATTATATCTTTATCACTTTTTCCTTTCATACGTCGTACATACGACATTTTGCATTAGAATACGGCATTAAAAAATCCGGTCGCGAAATGAAGAGGGGTACATTTTTTTTATATAAGTTTGACGAAAGTTTAGTTTATTTTCCAATCTTACTTTTGTCTCTTATTTAGCCTCCAACCTTTCTTTCGTATATGGTCTTCAATCAAAAATTATTTTAGATTCATAATAGATATTTGCTTCCCAATTCGAAGAGAAAACATTTCTTAAAGTAGAGAAAAAATATAATTTATGGTATAATGTAACATAACTATGTCTTTACATGCTATTGATGTTAAAGAATGCAAAATTTAAATCTCCCTTTGAGCTTAAAGTCTTCTCAATATCTCAACTTTTCTATATAAGTCTTATCTAATTTCTTATAGAGATAACAACGATCAGTAATTACTTGTATATTTATTTGAAGGAGGGAGCTTTATGATCTGTGTAGTTTGGTTGGACTGTAATTTCATACAATACACTAAGATGCAGCAACTTAATGATTTTGGTAGAAAGAGTTGTGTGGATAACAGTGCTTATGTCAAACTAAAATTTTCAGTCTTAATTTCACTACAGATTCCCATTAGCAATGTGACGTTTTTCTGCACGTTCAACGAAGTAAGTCTGAAAGTCCTCGCGTAATGTTGTAGTGTGGAAGTGAAGCAATTATAGTATCTGCTCGAGTATTATAATCTACAATTGACCATTGATAAAAAAAAAAAAAAAAATACCGACTCCAATATTGAAAGCTATCGTGTTATTGTCATGTGAAGTGAATAAAAACGTCTTCGGAAAAACTAAAATTTAATCAAACGGAAAATTTTTAAACGGTCGAATTCCTTTTTTCTCGAAATTTTCAGCAGAATTTTTTTCGACATCATTTTACTTCTAACAAAGGAATATTAATTAAAATTGTGTAATATCTGACAGAAATAAAGGATATTTTGTGTAAGACGCGAATTTGGATGAAATTTTTACTAGCCATTTGTCATATAAAGTGCTGGAATTATACAGTTATATGAAAAATCTAATTCAGAAACCATATAATTGTTTCTTTCATTTGAATTGCAGAATTTCGCTGAAAAATCAGTATTACAAAAATATATTTATTCAAATATATATATATACTTTTTCTTACAAATAAATATTAAAATAAAATAATAGTAAAATGTCAAAGTTATAATTTTAATAGGTATATTTCAGGTATATTTTTATTTAGGTATATTTTATTTACAAAGTTAGCTATATTTCAATCATTTTTTTTTTTTTTTTTGTAAATGCGAATATTTTTTTCATTCACGTAACATGAGAAAAGTGAAACATTCTTATCCAGCTCTAAACTTCTAATAAATCTTATGAAAGCTGATAACATATTTTTAATAAGAATTTCAAATTTTTAGTATTTTTGACATAAAATGGAAAAGTCTTTTCTGTTTTTTATCACTTTTTACAGTGGATTTTGGACAATAATTGTACAATGAATAAATATGCATTTATTTTTATTTAATCACTTAAAACTGAATAAAAAATTTATTAACACTATCGATAAATGTTTGACGAAATTTCACAAACATTGAATACGTAATATTCAGACTAATTAAATATATCCTATTAAGTTTCTTCACACGTCGATTTATCGAATATATTTATTTATAGGAATTCCCCAAATTTCGCCTAATCATTTTAAAATAAAAAAAAAAAATGCTTGTCTTTCTATTATTTTAAATTTATATATAAGCCCAGTATTTCAGTTCAGATTTTTTTCTTCTAGTTAAAAAAATAGAACTAACATTAATTTTATAAAGGATTTTACTTTCGTAGTTTTCAAAAAGGAAAGAAAATCAATAATGCTCGGAAAGTGTAGTTTTAAGATTTTGAAAACATAATCACTTTCAAATATTAATTAACAACGGTATAATTCTTAAAAGAAAAAAATGCATATTAATTAGTTTTTGTACTCTTGGAAACTTCGGAAATAGCTTTACCAAATTGAGCTATTAATCATGGTATTGTAATTTAAACCGAAGAGACAAGTAATAGTTTCTTTAAAAAATGTGAAAATTGAATCTATCCTTTGTTCATTATTTACTTGGTAAAGTTTAAGGGAAATTTTTTTATCCGGGATTAAAATTAAAGTTTACGTTAAAAAATATGGTCTCATCAAGGATTATTTCATGACTTTTGTGTAAGTTCTACTTTTTTCGTGAAACTTTGTAATCTGAAATGATTATCGTACATAAAATTTCAATGAAACTCTGTTGTCCTTTCTCTAAAAGAAAAGGTTTAATGGATTTTAACTTTGGACAGATAGTTTTTCACAAATCATAGCAATAATCGTAATTTTAATTATTCAAGAGAACATGATTATTTCAAAATAATTAAATGAGAAACTGAATATATTTATAAAAATATTACTTAGATATATTTATCATTATGAAAAGAATTAGAATTTTCATTCCTAGTTTCCGATATCCAGACAAAATACAAATTGCTAATGCAAATAGAATGATTCCAGCACCGACAAATTAACCATTTAAATGTAATTACATTATTAATTTATATTATTTTAATTATTAAAAATAACAAGAAAGTTTCTTTTAGAGACGTAAATTAAATTCTTTTGACTGTAAGATAATTGCTATCGAGTGAGATCAGAAACTTCTTTTATAGGTAATTAATTTCACAAAAGTTTTTGTTTAAAAATACATGTTATGCTAATAAAATGTTTAATCTTCCTTCACTGAATCTCTTTTTAAAAGATTTTTTGTTTCAAATCGTAAAATTATTCATGTGAATAAAATGAATATTACACACTTTTCTAAGTATGACGTCAACATTACAAGAGATCTTAGAACGTATCCACTTTTTCTTGTGGGATGGAATTATATGAAACAATGTACCATTTATAGAAAATACATTTATCTATTGAAAGAGGAGGTGCAATGGTGCTAACGAAAAACAGAGGTGCATAAAACAACGGATAGCTCCACAACCAGCCAGAGGAATAACGTCATTCGATAATGTCAGACAGAGATATTTGAATAATATTAAAACACAATGTGGTTTGGCTTAGATTTATTAACGTTGCACTAGAAGAAACACTAAGGCTATTGGCGACGGACCTCGTGATTTTTAACCTCGGTCAAGTGACGAGACGACACCCCCCAACTTGTACACCACACCAACTTGAAGACTTTGGGCCTAACCCGGTTTATCGTGCATCAGCCTCGGCAACACGTTGGATCTTTAGTGGTAACAAAGGATCGAACCCACAAATCAACGAAAACTGCTAGATGCGAGTCCGCGACTATGACCACTAGGCTACTGAGACATAAGTGGACCCCACAAAGACCACAGAATATGAGAGATGACAGAATTATAGTGGTTTATCCTTCACTTGGTATAGTTTTCTCAATAATCCGACTTTTAACTTTCAATCATTTCAAAGACCACATGTTTAAAAGCCATGCCATCTGTATGTTTTTAATGGCGTAGGACTCTTATTTGGATTTTTGTGACTTGAAATCCCTCTGTGAAATTAAAAACTTTATTCAGAGTATATTCAATTGACTGTTGAGGATTTTTACCAAAATCTCAGCAATCAATTGCCTGATTGTTTGCTTATTAATGTCGCACTTAGAAGGTTATGAGGGCAGATCTCATACTTTTGAATCTCTTTCAAGTGACGAGGATGTCAACTGAGCTGGCACCTCCCTCCTCAAACTTCTACACCATACCATTCGGAGGACTTGGGATCTCGGCAGATTTAACATGCATTAGCCCCACTGCACCTTGGTTCTTTAGAAGCCTTCTTTGACTCGAATGCACGACTCGATGGAATCAACGGCGTCTGCGAGGAAGACATATTTGATGATGTCTATGATAGCACATATAATAGTTGTATTTTCCTACTACCAGAAATTATTGTATGGGATGAAAATTTACTTGAAAACAAGATTTCCTATTTCATTGGTTGTGATTGTGCTTTTCTTATACCTTTACTTGTCTAGGTCTGTTCGCTACGAAGAGCTTGACAGTTGAATAAGCAAGTACAGGATCTCACCATTTTAACATGACAATTGAAGAGAGGTAAACAAAATCTTCGAAATCTACGCACCAATATCAAACAGATAATAGTTTAATAAGGTCCAGAAATAAGAGCAAACACCTATTGACTGGATCGTTATATAAGTGGTAATATTTCCTGAATAAAACAGTCATTTAACTTTTGATATATATTTTTTCTGCAATTGTTCATATATAAGATATAGCATATTTTATCTTGCTTGAATAATTTTATCCAGTAACCTATCTTTTTCTCTTTAGATTATACATCAAAAGGCTTAGCTAGTCTCGTAAAATATCCAATTTCTTTAAAAATTTGATCGTTTCGTTTTCGTATACGCGGGCATCACATATCGTTTAGTTTCATGACTTTTTAGTGTATTATATATCCCTACTGGTAATAGCAAACGTTTGAATATATTTTATTAGAATTATTTAATATTATCAGGAGAAAACATTCTAATAAGATATAATATCAAAAATGCTTTAAATAACAAAAGTGAAAATAGAATACATTCAGAATTCTCTCTCTCTCTCTAAACGTACACTATACAATTTATCCATAGGGTGAACTGTTCAAAACAAAGAACTCTATTTACAGGCATGAACGAATACACATAAAGTACGTAGTTATATGTCAAATAACTTTTATTTGCTGAATGATTTTTTTCGACTATCTCTTTTACAAGCAGAAAACAAATATATAACAAATACCTCACCAGTACTATTATTTTGAGCTTGATAAAATGTACTATATTTTGAACTATTATTTTACCAGTACTATTATTTTATTACACCAGTACTATTAGTATATTACACCAGTACTATTATTTTGAACATGATAAAAAATGCAATTTTAGAACACGCTTTCTGCCTTCTCAAAAGTGTACTAAAACGTTTCGTTTTCCTTTAATATCTCTCTGAAAATATATCAGTTTACTGATTTTGGCAGAAACTTTTTCTTTTTTGTAGCATTGAAATAAATTTTCACAATTTTTTTTTAAACTTGCGTAGAATATTTTTCAATAGTAATAAATTGAGAGAAATGCTAGTTGTAAATTTTTTCTGGTTTGTTCTATAAGAATATTATGAAAGATTTCTGAGAACTATTTTCATATTTTCTTTCAAAGGAACTCTATTAACACGAGCAAATGACATTTATAGATATTTTCTTGATAAAAACTTATATTCCTTCTTAATTAAAAAGTAATTGCTACTTATCGCGATGTTTAATAAAATATGTATTCCTATTACAAGAATGATAATTAATTCTCCCACCCATCAATAATTATTCCTCGTTGTTACATACGGTTTCTAAAAATGAAAGGAATGATTACCTCTCTATTGATTATTTTCGAGATCTTAAAGATCAAAATAAAAAAAAAAAAGGATAAATATACAGATCATAGCATTCCTGATTTCATATCGAAAGGAAATGTTTTCTCGCATTAATTTTGTAAAACATTTTCATCAAATTCGAAGTGCTTCTGAAAGCAATCATAAAACTGCAATTTCTAACCATATTTGATCTCTTCTAAAGCCCTCGGAAATAGTATCGTTGAGTCCACCTTGAGGCCATATTTTAAAGATTTTCCTGACGAAGCAACTTGTGGTTTGAAAGGTATTTGTGCACTTAATGATGATATTTTAAGCATATCTCGAAGTAGTCCAACATACAGCACACCATCGTGGACTCAATGAAAAGTATGTTTGTGAATGTATGTTTGGTACTCTCTCCCACCATTCTAATCATGAAAACAATTGCTTATATAGTTTAAACTCAATATTTTTTTAACTCAATCTCATTAACTATTTTATGGATTCTTAATAATGCTCTTATGGTTTGTGAATCTAAATATAAACAAAAATCGACATTAATATTATCCTTTTACGATAAACTACCAATTGCAATTGATGCATTAAACTTTAATTTCTTTTTTGTCACTCTGACGTATCCAGAGATTCAGTCGATTTACACACGTTATATAAACACGCGCAAACAACATTTATAAGAATGATCTGTTACTTTATACAGTCTGAATATATGACTTTTAGAATTATTCTAAGTGGTGGAATATTTTCTTTTGATTTATAGCACGTTAAACACTCCCATTGTGTTAGGTTACATATCATGGTCTGTTTGTTGCAGATGTTATATACCATTTACGAGAAAAAAGGTATGTCAAAAATCGGAAAAGAAGAGTGGTTCCAAATAAATGATTTAGAAACCGGAAAATGGTGACAAAACCAAACTACAACAGTCTTACCTAGTCTTACCTCCTATTATACAGGAATTCTTAGGAATTCCTTTTATTCTACAGGAATGTCTTAGACGAAAAAAAGTATCGAACGTTTTTATCGCTTCTCTATCACTTATTCCTGTTTTACTTTTCATAAAGTTTCGAATTAATTAGTTTTAATATTATACTCAATATAAGAAATTTCTTATAATATAAATTTTTATATAATAAGTTAAATTTTCTTTACAAATTATTATAAAAAGTTTGGTATTATATTTTTAGAAAAAATTCGAAAATTTATTTAATTGAAATGTTACTAAATCTTCATAAATACTAAAGAATAATATTATTGAAGTTTTTTTTATTTAATAAATGGGTATGATAAAAATGAGAGATATTATTTGATGAATTAATACAACTAACATGATACATTTTTGTTTTTTTTTTCTCTCTCCTCTCCCCCTCCTATAAAAGCTTAAGAAATGAATGACTATATTGATGTAAAACCTTTTGCGTCAAAAAATAATTACTTAATAAATTTACCTTAAAATCTCGACAGTATTAATACCAATGATCTCTTTTAAAATTGTGTCATTTTTAAATATGTAAGTTTTTAAAAGAGAATGTTAAAAAAATTACTTTACTTACTTTTACTAATGTTAAAAAAATTACCAAGAGTTCTTTTATCTGTTCATTTAAATCGGAATTAACGACCCTATATATATTTGATTAGCACTTTTTTGCACACAAAATTTTCTTGGAAATCTAATATATTAATTTGGTAATGTTTTTTATTCTGTCCCTTACACAAATTCACACCTTTGATCGTGTCACTAAAATTATTATAGGTTGCTTCTCTAATATTCGAAAAAAGTCGTAAGTGTTTACCAAGCAAAATATAAAATATTTTTCGATCCTCCTTTTTTAGTTATTTTTTTACCGCTTTCTAGTAGATGCAATAATTCTCCCAAAACTTCTCTCTCTCTTTTATATATCTATACATGTGTATGTAGGGAAATCTATATTTCTGATGTTTTCCTGCTCTAGAGGACGCCACGAACCAGGCGTCTGCTTTGTAACCTCATCTAAGAGACTCACACCAGTCTCTTTAGATGCAATGGAACGTTCACAACGTAAAGACGTACAATGTGATAGCTCATAATGTAATATGTATATATACCCAATAACAATGTTAGACATCAACAAAACGAACCATTAACCTTTTTTGTTGTTGTTAGGATTCTGCACTCTTATATCCCAGGCTTTAATTTTCAGGACCGTATGATCTATCTCTGCTTTCGATAATTATTTCATCACGGTTTTATTTTAAAAATTCTTTCATCTGAAGAACGGTTATTAAAGCTAACAATTGATTAAATTAGAATGTATAAAGTGGAACTTGGATGTATAATATAACGCTTTATTTGAAATTTATTTAGCTTCCTTAGAAATATATAACTCAAAAAAGAAAACTGCTAATACATAATTTAACACAAATAAGTGTGAAGTAACTAAACTGATTACTGAAAAATTTCAGCAATGTTAAAATGAACGTATTTTTTAGTGTTAAAATTATAATAGGTATAATGGCTGAATCCTTTTAATAAACTCGGGAAAATGAGCATTAAATACTAATGTGAATGAATAATTTACAAATACAATAATAGTAACAAATTAGAGAGCTCTTACTGAGTCTTCTCCTTCGGTATCTTATCGCATAGAACACATTTTATTAAACATTAAATTACATCATCTCAACATCCGATTCATAAGTTATGATATTTTTTATCCTCGTGCCTCAATTTTGCTGAGCTGATATGAACGGGGCTCACGCACGTGTTAAATTTATAATCTATATTTATTTATATTATTATTAAAATGTTTAATTTATTATGTTTAGAAAATCGTTTCACACCTTTGAGTTCCTTTTGTTAATATGCTACTTATATTAAAAGAAAACGTTATTTTCATTCGCACTTTATTCTCACTGTGTTCATTAACGTTTCTTTGTTCTTTGTTTTAATAATTTCTTTTAATTAATCTTGAGTAAATAATTTTAATTTGAATATCCTAATATACTGTTATAATCCTCGTGTTTGATAACTGTATTGAATACGATAGATTATCATTCAATTAAAAAAGGGCAAGTCTTACGGCATATTTTGAAATCATATTAAATATGAAAAGACAATATGCTTCATTATCCCGTCACATTTTTCAATAAAGGAATATGACATTATTGGAAATTTTAGTTTTCCCTTAAATCTTCTTATAGTTAAGCATCGAATCATTTTGTTTCAATTATTACCAGTGTAGTAGTTGGGCATTTAAAGATAATTTTAAAAAACTATATTTAACTTATTTGAGGTGTTATAAATAATATTGTACTTAGTTAACAGAGATTTTGTAAAGTAGTACTAAATTCACCAATTTTAATACAATATGGTGGAATTTATGATCTCTTCAGGCTCAAGATATTGTCACATGGAAAATACACGTAAGCGAATTAAAGAGTCAAGAATAATCTTTACTTCAGATTTTATTTCATAAATCAATTCTAAAACAGTAAATGTACATTTTAAAATTAATATAAGAGTAGTAAAATGCAATAGTAACAGGTTCCATATCAAAGCCTACCTCCAATTACCAGATTTGCGAAAAGTATGTATACACGAAGAGAAATATTCTCTTCACTTCAGTTCTTGCATACTTTCGATAAGAGGTGGAGAGTGAATGAATACAGGTTTATGGCTCAAGAGCCAATTCTTGGTCTTGCACCATTGCCTGAAGACGAGTATCGCTACATTTCCTCCTTTTAAGAAAGTAGTAGCACTCCGCTGCAGTCTGATCTGACGCTTATTTGTAATTAATTTAAAATATACTTTTATTATCTTAGAATTAATTAATGAAATAAAATCTTAAATGGAGATTATTCCTGGCAATTTATTTCGTATACGATTTTTTTTTTTCTGCGTGACATTTTTGGTGGAGCCTCGGAGTAACCGACGTGACTACGGAGAAGTATACGCCTTCCAAAACTCCCTCCTGAATTTAGCCAATTAACAAATTTAAGTAGAAAAAAAAGATGACTAACCCAACGCTGGGTGATAAACACAGAACAAAAGTTTATAACTTCATTCAACGTCTCCCCAGTGCGTTTACTGACCCACCAGCATCCTAGAAATCTATGTATCTTTTCCGGTGATGACAAACAGGATGCTAGAAAATGGCTCAAGGACTATGAATGGATCGCATCCTATAATCACTGAGAAGAGCAAATGTGCCTGGCGAATGTCATTTTCTACCTCACTGGAACAGCTAGACTACGGCTTAACAATAATGAGGACACTTTCACGAATTAGATTACGTTCAGAAACTACCTAAACAATACTTTTTGCCGTAAAGACGATCAAAGATGCAAAGCCGAAAGCTGCTTACTGACAAGGGTTGAAAGAAGTGAAGAGATGCCCTCGTCGTATATTCAGGATATTCTTGCTTTATGTCTAAAAGCAAATACAGCAATGCAGGAAAGCGAAAAAGTGGCTCATCTGATTCAGGGGATCGCAGATTTTTTGAACCAGACCCTACTGGTTCAGGACTATGAAAGTGTTGATAAATTTGTAAAACGTTGCCGACAGATTATGAAACTTAAGCGAACACGTATCTCAGAGTTTAAGTACACACGTAACTCGTATCTCAGAGAGTAAGTTTCAGAGACTACCCAATGTTTGTACTGTATCTTCCGATACAAATATGATTGATCTACACTCCCTGGTACGTAGCAATGTTGAGGAAGAACTTCGCGGAGAAAGAAATCTCCTTCTCAATTTCCCGCAGGTCAACTTCATCCGATAAAGCCATCTAACGTACCATTTGCAAAAATTGGAATACCTCTTCTAGGATACTTTCCAATTTCACGAAACGGAAATATGTGAATCATTGTTTGTACAAGTTACCTGATGAGTTTCACAGTTACAAAAGCATTACCAGTTGATAAGGCACTCGAAGTCACAAACTTCATTGTCGAAGAAATCATACTTAAACACTGTGCTCTCAGAGAAATGATAACAGATAGCGGACATTTGTTCTTTTCAAATATTGTGAAAATATTAGTCAGTTGTGTCAGACATCTCATCTTCTGAGGACTGTCTAACATCCATAGACCAACGGTTTGACAGAAAGATTTAACCGGATATGGAATAGGATATTGGGCTCAGATGTCATCCACCCTTTCAGTCACAAGTATATATCATTGCTAGAATATCACCTGTTATAATTGTTTCTTTGTTGTCCCAATATATACAAATATAGAACTAACTGAACTATTGACTAAGCAAAATATACAAATATATAAATTAAAGTAAAAAATAACCATAAGTCAAATTATATCGTAATAATATTTATATAATTCTCAAAACTCATAAGTGTAATTATTTTTAGATTATTTTTTTACTTATTTAAATATTTTTACAAACATTTAGTGCAATTAGTTAACAGTGCTAGATTCATTTAAAAATCTTCATTAAACATTTCATTTAAAAATCTTTTCATCATAAGCTTAAGATATATAAATGAAGAAATAAAAACGTGTTACATTTGGCGATTTATCTCTTATGCAAAAGCGGGGCTTATCCATATAAGTGGCGAGTGCAAATAAGTAGATAATCCAAATTTTACCAAGAAAATGCTCCGAAATTTTCAACCCCTGTAATATATGGTAGAATATTAATGTTGCTGAATTAAAAATATATAATTTCGTGTTCCACAGTTGACTACAGCATTTTCAAATTTCTTGTGTTAAAGTGTAATATGTATGGATATTCTCTGTGTGACTCACTGATTTCTCTTCTAAAAATACTTGTAAAGTTTATAAATTTTATTATAATAATTTCCCTTAATAAAAAAAAAAGAAAAGGGTTAGAATTTATTTTGTAATATATTTATAAAGATAAAATAAAAAAAATAACACAATAAATTATTTTTTTTTCAATAAATTGAGACGTGATATGAGTCTCATGCTAAAACATCTAGAATCAAGCATTCTCTTTAAATTTGCATCCACATAATTAAATTACCGAAACGAGAAGAATCAATGATTATTAATTAATAAATGTATTCACTAACTTTAACCGAAGCGGAATTATATCTCTAAATCGAACAATAGCATGTGGGTTAAATTCAGATGTAAATGACATAGAGAGATAGTATAATTACTGTACTAATAAGCATATTCATTTCACAAAAGATAATTCGTATTTATTTATTATAAAAAGTAATAGTTTAGCAAAATCCCAGCATGCGATTGAAATACTCACAAAAATTAATTACATTCAGTGTTAGTATTTAAAGCGTCATTCTAGCTTTCTTCGTGTTATTATCTATTTAAATAATAAAATAATGAGACTTTTCCACAATACTCAATTCACTCATTGACTATGTTCATATTAAGTGCAGATTTTTACACATGAGAATTTATATAATTAAAACTTTTATTGTAATTTGTCAATTGTTAAACTTAATGTAAAATTTATATTAAAATTTCAACACAACAATTTTAAAAGATAATTTAAAAAAATAATTGTATCTAAAAAAGTCAATCGAAATATAGAACCACTTACAATCAATTCTGTGAAGCAAAATTCATAGATAGTTCCAACATTAGAGCATAAATAGTTCCAACATGTAGTTAAAAGCGTTAGAACTACCCTAAGCCTCAAGCGCCACATTCTAATACTAAACTACCCCTCAACAGATTTCAGTGATTATTATCACCTAAACGGACCTGCCAATATACAACCCGTTCAAACAGCATCGCATTCAGACTCCTCATTGATACACTCATGTATGACTGCTGACCACCGTGATGACCAAGCACTGTCGACATATACCTTCTGGTTCGATAGAGTCTAGTACTCACACAACAGTCAAATGCCTTCCTGTTTCGATTAACCACATATACATTGCCTGTCTGTTTATGGAGTGCATTGAAAATGATGGAAGATATTTGTGGCGGAGAGACATTTATAGTAATGTATCTTGATTCAAGCACAGATTCTAAGTTATTACTGGTCAATATTGTTCATTAGTGGGTAAATGGGCTTGTTCATGAAGACTATGTAATGCGTGTGTGTGTGTGATTGCTAAACTTGCATACGAGCTAGAAGAAGTGACATTTGGTACGGGTAGAAGTGACATTTGGGGGTTGACATTTGTTTTCTTAACGCATTGAAAGAATAAAGCTAAAACAATGAAAAGAGAACTTATAACGTAAGAACACGTTAATCCTCAGTAATATTTATTGGGAAAAAGAATTGATTTCCGTAGGCTAGAATTAAAACTTCTCTAGAGATGGATTTTCATTCGATGAAATATGCCAAACAGATGCATTACGAATCTGCCGAAAAATTATCAAAAAGTAAAAGAAATATATATATTTTCAAAATTAATCAAAAGTCCTACAAATGTAAATATGAAAATTAAGCAAATCAAATTGCTAGTGTATTAGTTTTATAAATAAATAGTGGTTTATTTTACAAGTAAATGACATGAAAAATTAAAACCCATAAAACACAACATATTTTATATTAAAAGAAATGAAAAAATGCCAGTATGTATGTATGCACACACACATACACGTGTGTGCGTGTGATGTTAAGTAGAATGTAACTCAAATAAAGAATATGGAATTTAATCTCAACTCGAGACTTATTTATCAAAGGAAATCTAAACTATTAATTTGATAGGAATAATAAAAAGTAAGATTTTAATTTAAATTGACATGAATTACTTATAAATTAAGATAATAGTATGTAGAACAGAACAACAAATAGTTAAAAACTTATCTCGACTTTACTGCCTATTAAGAGGTATATACGAAGTGTGGCTATCAAATAACGAGACTAACGCTGCTACAGAAGCAGTACGCATGCGCCAAATGCCGATATCTGCTTAGTTTGAAGCCATCTCTTTCGAATGCAGTGCCTCAGATTTCTATAAACAAATTCGTATAACTATAGCTTTCGTTCGCATTAGAGTTATTTTTTTCTTTCTCCGGAAAAATGATAAGTGTGACAAAAGAGCAATGAATTATTGTGGAATATCACATGAAACTCAGAAAAGACGCTACTAAAACTTAAAATTTTTTGATAGAAGTGTATGACAATGATCATTTATCACGTATACGTTTTTTTTTTCATTGGTTTTGGAGTTTTCAAGATTGTCAAGAAGACTTTGAAGATGATTCACGCCCGTGATGCCTTCCATTACAAAAACGGATAACAATATAGAAAAGAACAGGTAATCTGGTTCGATCTGACTGTCGGTTAAGTATTCGTGTAATTACTGAGACTAGGAATTAACAAAGGGACCCACGGAAATTTTTTCCATCAAAACAATGTGCCGACTCCTTCCACATTGCCTGTCAAAAGTTTCTAACTAAGTGTAGCATCCCAGTGTTAGACAATCCGCCTTATTCACCGGATCTTGTGCCATGCAAACACTATGTGCTTCCTGAGGTGAAATCTTCACTAAAAAGAACAAGATTTGTGTCGGTTTAAGCTATAAAATAGAAACGGTTTGAGTACTGAAGGAGTTGACAGAAGAAGACTTCCAGCACTGCTTCGAACATTAGAAGATTCGCATGAAGTGTTGTAGGGATAGAGAAGGGATGTATATATAAGATGATAATAATTAAATATGCATGCCATCAAAATAAAATGTTTTACATCGTCAATATCGTTATATAATAGCGAAATCTTGCAAATACAAAGGGGATGCACTTCGCTTGAGTTCACCTCTGCATAAGTTCTCAGTAATAAATGCGGGCTTTCAGGTGGACATCATATGTCGATTCCAGTCGAATGGAACTTATGAATCGAATTTTAATATGATGCAACGAAAGAATGAATATAGTTTCATGGCGCAAGAGCTGAATTCGGCTCTTGTATCATTGCCAGAAAACTAATATCGCTACATATTCCCCTTCTTAGAAAGAATCAGCGTCCTCAGTAATTCGGTCTGACTCCTCATAAAAAGGTCTCCTTTAAAAGTTAGATGCTCCCTTCTAATTAATTTGATCATTTGGATCAAGATACTGTCTTAATATCAGGACGTGGATGACATATTTCGAACTTCCTCATATCTACGGTGCTTTTCCATACTTCCTACTTCATATGTCACATCAGATAACCGTCCAGTTATTCTATGTGGTTTAAAATAACACCTTAAGAGTTTTTCGGACAGTCCAACCTTTCTTAAGGGTGTAAATACCCAAACTAAATCTCCTATATTGTAAATGACTGGTCGATATCTATAATCATATCGATGTTTATCATCTGCCTGAACTTCGAAAATGCGGAGATTTTCCAGTTGCCTAGCCTCCTCAGCCCTGTTGATAAGATTTTGTACGTAATTAACATGCGTTTCAGTACTGTTTGGGAGAATTACGTCGAAAGCAATCTGGATATCTCTTCCATAAATGAGAAGAAATACACTGAATCTCAATGTATTTTGTTTTCGTGGATTATAAGCAAGGTCGCAAATGATAGCATAATGTCCAAATTTCCTAGTTTGACAACTTCTCACATAAACAGTACATCCACTAGTATCTGGTTTTATCTTTCTGTCAAACCATTGGTCTGTAGATTATAAGCAATCATCAGAAGATGCGAAGCCAAGAAGAACTGATTAATATCTTTCACAATATTTTACAAGAATTATCATTTATCAATTCTCTGTGAGTCAAAATGATTTCTTCGACAATGAAGTTACCGACTTCAATGGCTTCAGCAGTTCGTAATGATTTAGTTACTATGAATCTCGTCAAGTAATCTGTAGAAACAATGATCCTCCTATTTTTGTTTTGTACAACGGGAAAGCGTCCTAGTAGAAAATTTCCAATTTTCACAAATTGTCGTTAGACGGCTTTATCGGGTTAATTTTACCTGCTGGAAGTTGAGGAGGAGATTTCCGTCTTGACATCCTCTGCAGAGTGACACACATCGGCAAATGCTTCCATATAAACTTGGCCTTAAGTATTTTATTCTAATCTGGTCGTGTGTCTTATCAGATAAGAGATGACCGGCAAATAGCGCATCATGGAGAACTCTCAGAAGATCTGGTAGAAATTGGTTTGATACGACCAAGAGTCATTGATGATCGATAAGATCACAGTTCCTTTTGTACAATACATCGTCAACCCTTTTATATAGCTTCGTAATTCATTATATCTCTTAAGCCTTTTATTTATAAATTTCAATTGCTAATCTTTCGATCGATCTTTTCTGCAAACTGAAATTGACGTTAGAAAAGGAATTTCATTACCATCTTCGTTTTCTGCTTTGGAGAGAGTTTATCTTGACAAGGCATTGGTATCGGAATGTTTTCGGTTGTTTCTATAGACAATGGTTATGTCGTACTCTTGAAATCTCACAGGGCACATTTGGTAACTTTTCTGGACGAAACGTTTCCGTTGATAAGCCAATACAAAGAGTAGTGGTCTGTTACGAATATAAGGGGTTTTCCGAATAGATAAGGTCTGAATTTATTGATTACCAAAATGCCAGCAAGTCAATCCTTTTCGGTTGTTGAGTAATTTCTTTTGGCTGATGTTAAGGTCTTGGATGCATGGGATATTAGTTTTTCCTGCCATTCTGGACTTGCAATAACATTGCAACTATAACACATCCACTAGCATCTGAGTGTCTATTAGTTTCTTTACTTCCGCATTTGGCGTGTAATTTCCTAAAACAGGATACCTAGTGAGCTGTTTCTTCAGAGTTAAAAAAAAAGATTGTTTCTTTGAATTATATTCCATGAACACTTTGCATTTTTCTTCAATAAGTCATGTAGAGGTACCCCAATATCTGCGAAATTTTTAACATTTTCTGGACCAGTAAGGCTTCTTATAACACCTAAGTTTTCGAAATCTGGATGGATTCCATGCTTATCTCTTAAATATCTGAATATCATCTGTTTCTTTCCTTCGAATGCGTATTTGCTTGGATTTAACAATAATCTTGCCTCTTGGATATATTTCAAAATTTTCTTCATGCGTATATGGTGTCCTTTAAAATTCATCGCCTACATATATATATATATATATATATATATATATGCACCCTGCTATATATAAAATAAGTTGCATAAATTTCATTGACATTTCTAGCTAAAAGTTAGTTTAGTTATGGACCCAGGTTAATTTCAAAGACTGTTTTTTTGTCAAAATGCATCGATATTCAATGCATTTTGGCGTTTTTGCTTTGTCATCGATATTCAATGCAAGTGCGTTTTTGCTTTGTCAAAATGTATTACTTTTATGGCCAAAGGCTTCCAAAGCCCATGAGGAGTGGTATAATACATTTAAAATTAGAGCTCAATGCCCTCTTCTATCATGTTAAGAGTATTAAATGCTAAATGTGAATCAACAGTTTCAGTGGCGGATGACAAAGTGAGCATGAAGACAAAATTAAAGACAGAAAGGATGTCTAAAAACATCACCACTGCCAAAAAAAGTAAGGTAGAAAGAGCCATAAATGTCAGCTCGACACTTTGTTCAACAACTGGACATAAATCTAGCTAGAGCATTGAATATAGCCTATAGAAATCTTGAAAATTTCATAATAAAATTCCGTTTTGATAACATCTCGGACCAGATACTTTTAGAGGAAGAATGCTGTTTACCAACGGAAATGTGAGACATTTTTTTCAACTATGACAAAAATATCGTTTTGTTTTCTGATGAGGTCCGTTTCTGTCGGACGTCTTTGTCAATCTCCACAATTATTAGAGTTGGAAAGGAAGAAGTTATAATTTGTCATTGTCAAACCTTTACAAAATGTTATTGTTTAATATGGTTTGAGTGCCGATGATATTTTGGTTTCGCATTCTTTTGTCCTTATAGGGAATTCTGATCGATATTCCGATTTCTTAACAACGAAGTTTATTCCAAATATCTACTACAAACACTAGATCTGAGCCATGTTTTTAGGAAAATGGAGCTTCTCCACATTCAACAGAAAACGTCCGGGAATTTTTCAGAAGCCACTTTTGCATCGTAAGGGGTTTTCCAAAACGCTTTAGAGATAGGATTTTTTTTATAACTCCCACATAGCCCTGATTTATCACTACTGCACAATTTTATGGAATTATGGCATAGGTCAAGTCTACAGAGATGAAATTCTCAGAGGAGATAATTACTGTGATAACTAGGGTCATATGTCGACTTGTTTTCATGTGTAAATTCTGAACATTCGAAAATAAAATGTTCTTACGCTTAAAAGTTATTCAATATTTTCTTTTCTATACCCTATGAAGCACCCTATACTTATATATACATATTACACATTTCTGTGCTTTTAGAAAAGAAAACGCTTTAAGACTCCTGCAATAGAACACCGCGAGAACCTTCATTAAAATTAGAATGAATATTATGTGAGGGATGGACAATGCTTTAGAAAGAGATGGCAATATACGAATCTAATTATTTCGAATAACAATATTCACAAAATAATTTCAAATTTATTAAGTCTTTTTACAATAGAACATCATATTTAAGCATACATTTTCGTGTTTAACCCTTTCTCTAAGGAATATATTTTCCCCACATTTTAAAATTGGTGATTGTCGTAATTAGTTATAACCTGATCTGCATTTTTTATATAGATTGTCAAAATAAAACATATGCCGAACATAATTACGCAAACAGAAACCTTTATATATATATATATATATATATATATATATATATATATATATATATGAACTGTTAAATCAAATGGCATCAATGATAAAACATTCGCTAGCTGTTCATTCTGTTATCATTTTTCTTGTCGTGAAATAATATAATTACTGCGTTTTCTCTCGGGTCTTATGTTCTTCAGTATAATTTTATGAAATAAAATAAAGCATCTTTGAACAAATAAAACCAAATATCTGATAATCATAAATAATTCTCTATATGTTTTGGAAAATAATATTTCTCATAAAATTTAAAAAAAAACCATTGTTTTGTATTCTTCTCGTGATGTTTGTTTATTTTACGCCTAAACAAACTAAAACAAACAGTTTCATACAATATTTACTCTTAGCAATCCAATGGTCTTGTAAATGTTGCTCTTTTCTTTTTAATTTTCGGTTGCTGCTCGAATACTCGAATCTCTATTTAAATATTGAGGTTTGAATGTATTAATTTATATCACTATTTTTGTTCTTAATCCATTTTATGTTCATGAGGCTTTAGTTTCATTTGTAAATTCACTTACGCCTAAAATTACCACCAATATTTTATTAATGTACTCCATATATATTTTAAACTTAAAGGAAAAAAATTCAAAATAATCTGAACTGAGATAAGAGAATATATAATATTTCGGAAATTATAACATAAAGCTTTCCTTTCTTTAATTCTTATTCTAATAATGAAAATTAAAAAGTATGCTGTATTTAGTTTCCACCGTATAACAATTCATTTATTTTAGAGCTTCGAAATGTTTTTTGTGCAAAGTATGCAATGATTTAAATGAATATTCTAAAAGGAATTCATACAATGTAAAATAGAATTTTGTATTCCATATACCAATAGTTTATTCCTTTTGTGTATATTAAGGCATTCATGTTTAATTAAAAAAGAGAAGTCGTGGAATATTTTTCTTTGTATACGGATGGTAGTTTTTATATCAAATGTACTGAATTATTTTTCATCCTTAACCTGGATACAATACTATTGATAAGAAATACCCAGAAAATATAATACATACTATCTGCATTTTAGTAATTTTCATTCTGAAGGAATTCTGTCTTTGAAATTAAATGACTTTGCCTTAAATCTGATACATAAAATTTGAATGTTTGTTTTTGATTTCGTTCATTATGCAAATCCATGCCATTGATCGTATCATTCCAAAATGCTTAAGGTGTTTTGCTAATATATCGAATGAATCATAAGCATAATCCGCCTTTCCCCTAAAAAGGTTTCAAATGTTTTTCTTTTGTGTGGAAGTTTGTGAATTTCTTTCCCCTTTTGTATGTTTAATAGCAGGTGCAACAATATTCTCCAAATTCTTTTCTCTCAAAAGATGCTCTTTTATAAGAATTTTTTAAACATATTGATTTTTTTAAATCAGGTTAAGCCCCATTAGTTTTTGTATGTTGCTACAATGAATTTTACTAAAATTTTGTTTTAGGCGTAAATTTTCGTTCTAAATAAAAGTTGTATAATAACCCTACAATCCACATTCTTAATTATCCAACTGAGTTACATACTATTTTTTCTTAGTCTGTTTATTCGTCTGTCCTCTTTATACCAATCCACACAGTCGATCGTATTATTCCAAATTTGTGAGTCGCATCAACAACTTCAGAACAATTTCGCAAGCTATGAGATAAAATTCAAAAGTTAAAAAAACAAGTAACGATTTTTTATTCAGAAGGCTTCAAGTTCGCGGCTGAATTCAATCAAAGATTTTTATTCTGAATTATTAGAACTTCATTTCGTTAAAGTTCTAGTCATAACTCAAATTCAATACTTAGACATACGGTCAATAATGCTATTATTCCTATTCTATACATTATACTAATATTACTACTACAATAATAATAATAATAATTAGTAGTAGTAATAGAGAATTCTTGGCGTTTCATCTAAGACTAGGAGCATTCCATTAGGTCATCTGAAATATTTCCATCTCAAAGATGTCTGATGATTAAATTGGAGAAATAATCATGGAATGAAATTTATGATCACTGGATAATATCAGATTCTTTATGTGGAATTTCGTGTGCTTTTATTTATGTACAATTTACAATTTCGTGTTAAAAATTAGGTGTAATAGGTAATTATGTTAATAAAGAAGTAAATCTAATTCAGACGGGAGAGAAATGTGACATGAAAGTGCAAAATGTTTTTTTAAAAAAAGACAAGAATGTGAAAGAAAGATGATAGCTTTTATCATCCAGTTTGAATAAAAAAAGAGAATGCTAAAGAGGAGTTCACAATTTAGTAAGAAACAAATAAAATTAAAATGTGTGGTGGATGAGTATTTCTATCTGACTCTTAACTCAATCAAATATAACTAACACTAAAAAGTCAATAGCCTACAAGGACAACCACTAGACAAATCTCACCCAACTATTTATTCAATAACCATGCAATATATTGTTTGATGAATGCCTGCACTCCAGGATAACACCCTAGATATATTCACCCACCGAATTAAGAGTGTCTTCCAAAATCTCCCCAGTTGAGATTGACTTGATTTCTTGACTTCACTACGATCACTATCACCCGTAGCAACCATTGATCTCGTCTACCACCTGTAAGGCATATACTCAACACTAGTGCCACTCGGCCTCTATTGTCTAACTTTCGCTTTGCTTATATACTCTCCTATCAAACTCATTTCACTTTATTTCTACCTGCCTCTAATTTGCCTAATCACGTTTCATTTTGGTTGGGAAGAGAAAACCATGAATAGCCCAACGTCATAAATGCAATGTTGCAGTTTAGTGAGGTGTAGTGATCGCCTCCGATACCCAGGCATGTTACACAAAGATTTCCTATACGTCCTATGACATTGAGGATGAATTGTGGACTGAAAAAGTTCCAAGCGTCAGGAAAAGTTCTTTTTTTTTTCTGGAACAGAGCCTGGTAAGTGAGGAAGGGGTTCTAGTTATCTCCCTTGTATATCTCACATATTCTCGATAAGATTCAGACCAAGTGAGTAAGCAGGTAGAGGCATTTGTTGGATATTTTTCGTTTCAAAGAAGTCGTTGATCAGACTGGAACAGTGACTAGGCATGTTATGATCCTTAAATAGAATGTCAAGACCTACAGCATCTCAAAATAGGAGAACATAAGGCTCAAGTACCTTCTATTTGTATTCCATCGGACTCACAATCTATAGATGATTATCTACATGTGATTTCGAACGATTTCTCATGTTTTCGCTTTTGATGAATATGTTTAGTCTTTGGACTCAATTGTAGATGCATAAAGCTTCGATTGCTCATTGTATTCTCTCATTGTATTCCGTACTGTTACCTGCTGTTAATAACGGGTTTTAAAAAGTGAAAAAAATACATGTTTTTTTATAAACTTGGTTACCAAAACCAGTTAGAATGTAACTCTCTTTATCTGAATGTATTGATAGATTGCTTTATTAACGTCGCGCTGAGAAGAAACTATTGGAGACTGACCTCGAGATTATGAATCTTGGTCAAGTAATAAGGACGGCAGCTGAGTTGACACCTCCCTTTCCAATCTTCCCCACCACTCAAATGGGAGGACTTAGAACTTTTTCACACTTTTCATGCAGGATCCCCTTTTCAGTTCCGGGTTTTATTCTCATTTCGGACTCGAGCCCTTGACCCAACGAAACAACCGCAAATTCGAGTTCAATACCACGACCATTAAGATACGGCTGCCATTCAATTGAACGCAAGTTAAAAGGACATTCGTATAATAAGTAATGTCATTAATTCCTGATGTCAGCTCCTTCTTTAATGGGAATAACTTATTAACAGAATAAAGTGATATGTGCAAATTTAGAGAGTTCCGTTTATTTATGTGTAAGTAGCTTAATTGAAGATTAAATAAACGAAAAGATCAGAAAAAATATAACTTTTCAAACAAATAAAAAGTATTTTTTTTTGTCTTCAAACGCTTTATTATTGCATAAAAGGCCCCTTAATAAATTTAAATTATTGATGTATCGGTCCGAAACAATAATAGCAGTACTACCTTACATTTTCATTTATATAAAAAAGGCGACAAATTCCAAACCATAAATTTTACTATTAACTGTATTTTTTTAGACTCTAAACAGAAAATGTTTTTATTTTATTACTTACGACTTTTTATTAGAAAAAGGTTTCGCTTCGATCATATATTATTTAATTGAATAGTAATTCTAAGGTATCAAAAAAGGAATCACAACACAAATCGTATTTCTTTTATTTACCACTGTGATTTGCAATTATTTTTAGATTTACAAGTAAAGAGGTCAGGTTATGCAAATGAATGACACTCCGTAGTATATGACTTCGTTACAGGCTGGGAATCTACGCTCATGCTGACTATTACTTTACTTCTCTCTCACCCGTGCACTGTCAAAAACAATTACAGTGGTGGCAGGCCCAATCAGTGAGTTGAAAATGAGTTGACTGGAGATAAAAATTCAATACCGGCAAGTCCTATTTTCAATCATGTTTGGATGTCCTTCGCTTTTAATTCATTTATTGCTTATTAAAGTTGAAACTAGAAGCAACATGAGGACTAATGTGCCGGACTTCGTAATTTTTAACCTCGATCAAGTACAAAAATGTCACCAGAGCTGGTACTCTGCAATTTTCCACACCACGTCAATGAGAGAACTTAGAACCTTGATTGATTTAACATGTATCAGCTGCGCAGTGGTATCAGAGGACAGATTCTTTGACTCGACAGAAACAAGCCATCCGTGAGGTTGCGACCATGACCATTATAGTACGGCGACCACCGGATGTCTTTCGAAAACGAGTCTTGAGAGGCGTCGGCCATCATAGACTTTAATCCTTAATATCGCACGCTACACAGGTCCAAAATAGGGCCCTGCAGTTGCTATTTCTTATGATAATCAGGTCCCTTAGCTTAGGATCATTGTTAAACTACAAAATAGTGTTTTTCTACCTTATTATTAATTTCTTTGGTCATAAATATATTATTCAGTGATTAAATGAAGATTAGGAAGCAAAAAGAATATTCCATCAATATCAGAAATAATGTTATTAACGATTTGATGAAAGGATTCTGACTATGAGCAAATGTTGTCTATCTAGTTGACAGAACTTGTTATAACTTTGTCAAAAGACATCTGAGTGCTACTGTATGCTCTGTTTCGGAGGTAGTGTTGATTAAATTTGTATTACATTGCTTATGCGTTCCTGATACAAATCTGATTTGTAAGCCAAAAAGGAATAAGTGGAAAACATTCGTATAAATTTAGAGGTGAAAAATATCAAGTGGTACTTGAGAAAATAAATTAAATGTATTCGCATAAAAGTATTTAGTATATATGAAGTTTTTATGTAACAACAAATATATACATATTAAACACTTTATATATCCATTATATATTATTAGTCAACAGAGAAATGTTTAAAATCTAAGAATATATTTACAGATGTATAAGTATTCAAAGGAAAAGTCTCTCTCTACGAACACAATAAACTGGAACATCTTTTATTAACAATGTTTGCGAACGAACTATACAATGAGTCCTTTTAAACTATTGACATAATAAAAGATAATTATGTTACTATTAGAATTATGGATCATTTGTGTTATTGACTTAAATAATTTTAATCTAACCAAATAAAAGAACTATTTAAACTACAATTAATCCCTTTGTAATGCTTCAAGTACGTCCAGAGGTTATTAAAGCTCCCCCGTTTGCGCCACAATCAATTTCTGTAAATGCAGACATGTCTGAAACAGCTATACAAAAGATAACTAACATCGAGACCTGGAAATAAATCGACGTGTCTGATTGAATGACTTATAGCATTGTGGAAAATGATGCCTAAACAATGACCAGAGAGAAATGTGTAGACACAGGAACCATTAGTCATTGAAAGTTTAGCTTAGAAATTTTTGAACCGAAGTAATGTTGATATTGAATGTATGTTTTCGTCAAACCAGACGATAAAACACTCACGAATTTTGACTGATATCTTTGAATGATGATTAATATTTCGCATTTTACATTAGCCTACGAAGTTTGTTCTATAAATTATTAGAAAATCCAAGAGATGGCGCTTGTAGCATCGAAAGTAGTTTGTTTTTAGTAAGCCTCATGACTCACTACATAGCTGTCTAAGAATCAATTACTCGTATTCATGATCATGACGTCTTTAGCACCTCAGTTAAAAAGTTATTCTTCGTCATAACTTTTCTGGCCGATGAGATCCTTCTCGCTTTCTTTGGAGCAGATTCACCGGAAGCAACCCAACGTGAAGAGTTTTGTTTGATTTCTGCAGCAAAATGATGAATATAGCTCACCGACCGTCACAACTCAACACAAACAGACATCGACAATTGGACATCAACTGTAATCAAATTTTGCAATCCCACGTAATTTTGCTTACAGCAATCAAACTTAACTGCAATTAAAAATGACTTCTAAATCAAATCTAACCTATGAATCAATGTCTTTCGGCTCCATTTAACAGATGACAACATCCAATGTTGACACCAATTTACCTAAATGATACCACTTATCTTTAAATACGAGTTCTTATTTAACCACCCTCTTAAACATTTTGGATCAGTAATTAGGTTCAAAATGAATTGTAAAAGATATCTCCATTCAGTAACTAAAAACTTAATGTTTTAAAAAAAAATTAGAAACTTACTGACTTTAAGATTCTAAAAAAAATGAAGTATTTTGATAATACCACTACCTGTAAAAAATAAATCGATATTGAAAGATTACCTAAAAATTCTGAAATAAAATGACTATTTTCACATTCATCATTGCATATACGTGGAAATCCATACCATGGTATATATACGTTTTCACATACATTTATTCTATCTTCATCTTCTCGTTATGATTCAAACAAATTAACTTCTACAGGATAAAAAAAAAGTAAGGCAAATTTTGATAGCAAAAAGAACAAAACAATGGATTATGTAATAAAAATAAATCTGATAAAAATATTAGAGTTGAAGAAAAAGATAAAATATTGATGAATGTAATATTATTTTCAGGTATTAAAATTAAAACAAACTTTCAATTATTAATTTGAATATAGTTTCAACTAAATGGGATTATTTCTGTTGTAAAATGAAAATAAAATAAATCTTTACGAATTTAATCTATTTTTAACACTGACGTAAAATCTTTAAGTTAACTACGCTGAATAGGATATACACTCACAGCACTTGTATGTTGGCTGAAGGAAATTCAGTTTAAAACATCATTTAATTCAATTAATTTATAACAAATATACAAACATTTCCTTAATTTAAAAAGATAATTTAAGCTAAAAATCTTGAAAAAAAAATTCATACATATTGATACCAATATTTCTCCATTATAGATATATCTACATCAGTAAAATGAAGAATCAGTAGAAAGAGAAACAAAACACAGAAACATGAAGAATAGTACGAAAGATATTTTTTTTCCATCGTCCAACCGGTCATGAAATAAAACTCCCTTGAAATTTTGTTGCCTCTGTATGCAGATGTATTGAACAGTGTCTCTAGTTTAACCGTCAATCGTGTCAGGTAGCAGTTGTCAGTTCCGATTGCGCAGCTAGAATGGAAATGTATCTCGAACAATAGAGTATCCTGCCAAGTGTGAAGTGCAGCTTGCCATTCGATTTCGTTGCAATGTAGCCGAAATTCATCAACGGATAAGGAATGTACGAAAAAACTCTCATGAGTGACAATGCTCTACCGCAAACTGCAGCTGCAACAAAGACGCTCCAACAGCGTTTTCATAAAGATGTGTTTGATCACCCACCATACAGTCATGACATGGCTTCCTCCGATTTCCAACCCTTTTCTCACATGAAACGTTGTCTAGAAAGGCAGAAGATTGACTCAAACAGCAGTCTGTAGACCAGTGTCGATAATTGACTGAATGCACAGGCGGCTGCCTTCTATGACGATGGTATAAAAAATTTGGTACCAAGCTGTGACAAATGTATCAGCCGGAGCGACGACTATGTGAAGAAGTAGCTTGTAGGTGTATCTAAATGTCCCAAATAAAACAATTTTAATTTTCAGCGTGGTTTTCGTTTCGCAACCGATCGTACCTTGAACAAAAAATAGCACTCGTACAAAGTCTCTAAGGATGCTCATGAACCTTGTAACACTTTTTTTTTAAAAAATTTGCTTGAAAGTTCTGACTGACATGTTGTTATTTGAGAAAATAGTATCAACAAAATTGCATGGGTATGAAAAAGGATGCATGGTGTAGATTCAAAATGTTGATATTATGATTATAATAATTACATTTAACACGCGATGAACAATTATTGCCATGCACTTCTTTTAATAAATTATAAGTTTCAGTAACGTTTTCCATTCGATTGAACTTCCTACTATAAAATAATATTTTCATCAAAATGTTCCAAATTTTTTCAACAGTGTATATATTTGTAATATTGATAATTCTTCTATTCAATACATCCCTTCTTATATACAGTCCTGAAATCGCAAAATTAAATTCCTTCGAGAGAAATATTCCTTCAAATTCTAATACTACATAGTTGGAATTCCAAGTTTTTATCCTTCTTCTGAAACAAGCATCACGAGTACAGGTATAATGATACTGGCTTTCCAATGGTATTGTCCTGGATTCAATTCTGTGCCTCATTTTTTGTTTATAATTTTTTTCCATGTTCAAAAAAATTCACTATTAATAGTGCTATTTTTTGTATATTTCTCGGATTAGTTCTCGAATAATAAATGGCAAAATTACAAATGTTGCATATCCAAGAGATTCAGGTTATTTTTAGAAGTCTCAATTCTTTCTGAGTGTTCAAATTATCTTATTTTGTAGCTGATAAAAAATTATCTTATTTTGATCAAAATATCTTATTTTGTAGCTTAGGGAAAAAAAGCAATGTTTAAAATTGTTAATTTCGAATTTTCAAATCATTCCTTTCAAAATTCTATGGATCCAAAGAACACAATATACATACGAAATAGGGAAAGAACATTTGGTCCTTTAAAAAAAAAGGCGAGGAAAATGTCACACAGCTATCGACTTTGATTTTTCGGTTTTTTTCAATGTTTTGTCTGCTATATTACGTCACATGTTGTCACGATTTATGCTTCTTACTGCTTGTTAGTCTCTAAAGATTCTTTTTTTCGGAGATTCAATTATTTTTTCATTTGTTTGTTCCCATTCAGAACAAACTTAATTATTTTTAAAATTTTTTTGTTTATTTTTGTTTTAAATATTCACTCCTGCGAAGAACAGATATACTCTAGAGTTAGTACATTATAAACACTTACATATTAAATACATTTGGAGCATGAACTCATGATTTCACAAATAACGAACTTAGTTATTTAAAACCAAATGATTTTGATATTGCAGATACTGGTTCAAATTTGTATTACCTTCTTTAATTGCTCTTCTCATTCTGCGTAAAATCTTTGCAAAATCTTATTTCTGAGGAAGAGTTGAATAAATTCCAAATTAATTTTCATCAGTCCAATAAACTTGTTCCATAATTGAGAAAATTTGACTTGTGACTAAATACACTTCTGAATTATATTATACTTCGGAACTGCAAAAGTTCTTCGAATTTATTCTGTTTTCATTGATGCATTATGTTCTGTATAATTCTTTGATAATTTCCTTTCCTGAGAGTATATTTGCAATTCCTGTGGAATTATATGAGTTTATGAGCTCCTCAATAGGAAATATTTTTGATAATTTTTATTTCTTGGATACATTTTCCAACTTGCTATTTTATACATTTTTTTCCGAATCAGAAAGAAACGGATAGTGGAAAGAAATACTGCTGTGCTCCAGCTTTATTAGTAAGATAAAGTTATGAAATCTCATAATACTATTTTTTTAGGATTTATATTTGAATCATATAGAAAAATCTTATTTTAAAACATTTTCTATATCTACACTACATTAAGTATTTCAGCTAATAATTAGTATTTCATTCAAACTGAAATCAAAATAAAAACTTAATCATTAAATTATTTTAAATACGAGTATACTGAGAAGAGAGCGATAATATTAAGCACATAGTTCCGACTCGTGTAGTACAGTCTTTAAATTAGTTAATTTCAATAAATAAGTTATATATAACTATCTTTAATCATCTGATATTAAATATTTTTTTTTATTCACGCAGAGTTTTCGCACCAATAACTATAATTTTCCTAAAATTGCAATTTTTTTTTGAAAGAGCAATATGAAAAAAAAAATTAATTAAATTGTCTAACCTTATTCTGTTTTATTCATCAAGAGATTTTCTTCTAAATAATCTTTATGAATATAAAAGATATTATACATTGAGTTAAAAAAAAACAACCTTAGCAGCTCAAATGTTTTTAAAATCCTGTAGCAGAATACAAAATTGTTACTCGCATATTTCCTAATATTAATTTGACATTGAATCGAATTAAAGTACTTGGTTGAATTTATTCATAAAAGTATTTAAAAAATTATCATTAAATTTGGATTAAAAAATCATTTTCAATAAAGCTAGAATTATAAAACTTTTATTTTTAAAAACATATACTTTCATTTGAATAAGCCTTTTATTTCTGGCAAGAAAATGAACAAAAAGCCTCTTTTTTGCATGTATATGAGTTGTGGTTGTTAAATATTAAGACTGATGTGGTAAAACGTTTTATTTTGATTTCACACACATCTATTTAATATCACCTTCAATATAGTTACATCTCTTCTCTATACCTACAATGCTCGATGCAAAACTTCCATTCTTCGAAACAGTGCTGAAAGTCATCTTTTGTCAGCTTCTTCTAGAATCATGCCACATTGTGGCCGCGATAGCCTAGTGATCATGGTTTCAAACTCGAGGATGGCGGTTTTCGTGGAGTAGCGGGTTCGAGCCTTGGCCGCCAAAGACCCGCCGTGTAGCCGGGGCAGATGCACGTTTAATCTGTCGAAGTCCAAAACCCTCCTGTTGGAGTTGTGTGGAAGTTAGGAGAGTGGGTGACAGCTCAAGTGTCCTCCTCGTCACTGATCGAGGCTCAAAATTATGATGTCCGTCGCCAGTAGCCCTCGTGATGCTTCTATTAAGATTCTAGTAAAACCAAAGCACTATCCGATACTGCTAGAGATCTTAGTGTAGCCCAACGACTTTGGAATCGATTTTAATTTAAAAATTCAGTACATATCACATAAATCTGTTCCATAGCCCTCAAGTTTTACTGCCCGTACATAAGGTTTTTTCTTCATTAATTTAAACAACTGAAATTAATTTAAACCACTTAACTTCATCTTTAATTTAAACCAGTCAAAAATATGTATACGAGATAATTATTCATTGACATACACTTCTTTCAATAAATTATAAGTCTCATTAGCGGTTTTTCGAGGTTGCATGTAAAATTTATCAGCAATTCATTGCTAACTGATATATTTTGAGGCAAAAATCTGATACGAATGAAAGTTACCGGTGCAGATATTTTTTTTAGAAACGAGAGGCACTGCGTTTGGAAGAGGAGGCCTCACATAAAGCAGCTGTCATTCGCTGGCATTTGTCTCGTTATTTAATAGCCTCACCTCATATATATTAATTTCACCCAATTTACTTCAAATTTGATTTCATAACCGAATGAAAAAATTATATTTTTGTTAACACCTTATCGTATCGCCACGGTATCATATTGCTCATAGTCGTTGACTCGCGGTTGGCCGGTTTTAGTCAGGGATTCGACGGTCTTTGTTGTGCCACTTAAGATTCGCCGTGTAGCCGGGGCTTATGTACGTTAAATCTGTCGAGGCCGAAAGTCACCCCGTTGGCATGACGTGGAAGTTAAGAGAGGATGGTGCCAGCTCAGGTGTCGTTCTCGTCACTTGGCCTAGGCTCAAAATTATGAGGTCCGTTGCCAATCACCCTCGTATTGCTTCTATTGCGACGTTCAAAAACTAATAAAACCAACTTCGTTTCGCGTTCTACATGTAAAACTTCCTTAAAATGTGTTCCTTCCATCTTTTCTTTATCTTATCTTCCTAGATCGATAACTGTCCATTATTTCCTTTAACTCCAAAGTCTTGTCTTTGTTTCCCACAATCCCAATCTGCTTTACATTTTAATTACTTTTCCGACATTATCTGCATCTTTAGCTCTTTGAGCTTCTTCCTCCAAGAAATGGTAAAAGTTTCTGTTATCAGTCGCAACAAACTTTCACCTATTTTGTTGGGTAATTTTTGGTGCAGTTACCATAATAAGGTTTCTATGCATAAAATCACAGTTTATTTAAGGAAATCTTAAATAAAAAAATAAACACATAAAAGGGATTACTTTACAATATAAGTACATCTGATTACAATGTTTAAAAACACGCTGGTTAATAGCTATACTACGTTAAAAATGACGCATAATTAACATCATAGATTATATATAATGATTGGTTCTTGATTCAAACAGATTCTTAAAATACATTCATTAAATAGATGATATTTCAGGACGAATCATCCGTTTTGAAATGTTTGTACAGCTTATCCTTCACAGCTGTAAATATTTTATAGCAATTTGCCTAGAAACATTCGCTTAATAATTTATTAGGAATTATTTTAGTTCTCTTCTGTGGAAATGAATGTTAAAAAACCAAGGGAAAAAAAAGATTTTAGGTGATGAGACTTATTGGTGCTTCTTCTAATTTGTTCTAAAGATGCTCTACACCCCATTCAATTATTTTAACATGTTCTAGCTCAAAAAAATGCTCTTCTTAAATTAATACATTATAATTTTACCGTAGAACGTTTTTTTCTTTTTAATATTTTGAGTTTAATATTTACAGTTCAATAAATAATCATAGAAAAGATTAAAATATCTTGTGAGTCCAATGTTTCATCAAAGTTATTCATTCTCGACTTATAATGTAGCAAATAATTATGAAGGAATGAGAGTTTTTTACTTATTTTTATAACTGTTTATATTCTGAAAATCAAAGAAATTTCCTACATCCGAAGAAATATACAAAAGATTTATTTTTCAATAATTATTTTAAAGCATACGACTTATTTCTTGTTATCATTAAAGTAAACCAGACAGAAAGAGAAACATGACTGAAATGGATCACAGAGATTAGAATAAAAATCTGAGATATCATTTCTTTTTAAAATTTACATTGATACTAATTATTTATATGCAAGTGTATTTTTGAAAGAGGAATTTCTTTGAAACGAAAACTTTGAATAAGAAATTGACAGAGAATTATAATTTTGTGTATTTTCTTGTTTAGTTTTATAAGTCATCATATTTCATCTTAATTAGATGTTTTAGTTAGTTTTCTAAAGAACCGTTTCAAAGAGTGTTTTTTACTTTGATTCATTGAAATCTGTACATGTGTGGATCACCTAAAATTTCTTTTTGATGTTAATTTCTTTAATTTGTTGCGATATTCTTTCAACTGTATACCTAAGTAACAGTATAGATACTAATGACTCTAAAATAGTATAATTTTTTTGAAATCTGTGCTTATCACTTAAACAAGGAGAAAAACACAATTTTCATTAGCTAAAACAAAATTAATGATACCCACTTAATTTTTTGATGTATTCTTTCGCAGTTTACATGCATTAAAATTATTTTAATTTCAGCATATATTGTGGAGCATTAAAAAATTTGAAACAAAAATAGGCATTCTGAATTTTATCAATATTAAATTTCGATAGAAAAAGAAATTTTATCTACAGTCTTTTTTTCGCAAAGAAAAAAAAGTTTATCTATAGTCTTTTTTTTTCGCAAAATAAATAAAGTTATTTATTACCTGAAAATATTTTTAAAAAATGTTACTTCACCGTATATAATTCGCTCTTTTTACAAAGTCTTATTTCTTTAGCTTCATATAACTTTGGAAAAAAATAATATAGAAGAAAAAAAGCTTTTGGTTGATACACTGATGAAAATAATCTGATTAACTTAACAATCTGGGTCAAACGATACAAAATATTCCCTACAGACAATGCCAGACTTCTAATCTGATCATTCAATTATATTCAAGGATTTGCGTTTCCTTTTTTTAGCTCATTTTCTCCTTATCTGATAGTAGAATAAACGAAATAAAAAGTAAATAATTCATCTAATACATACTTTATTGCAGCCATTTTTCTTTCCTTTCTGAATCTCTGTTAGTACAGAGAAAGTGAAAACTATTTCGGCAACTTTGTTACAATTTTAAAAACTCTGTTGGAATATTCTTTATAATTTTTTTCTGATTAAGACTGACAATTAATTCAATTTGAATTAATGATACTAACCGCTAAGCTTTGATATAAATAGAAATGTTAAATTCAATAAATTAAGAGTTAATTTAGAATCATATTAAAACACAACTCTTGAAAATTTCAATTAATATTTTCCCTAAATACTATTTGAAATACAACATTTAAAGTAAAAACAACTCATTATACTAGTACTTTAAATGCCTTCTTTAAAATTAAAAAGAAGTTGCTATAATATATAATTATTATGTTCATTTTACAATATTTTCATGTTATTTGGAAAATTTCTTTCATAACTTAAAAATTCTGCAAATTTCTAAAAATTGCTGTAATAAAGACATTCTTAACGATAGTTTAAAATATCTATGATATAATCTCTATAATATATTTTTAATAATAATATAATACGAGTATATTATGTCTTTAAATTCTTAAAATTAAAACATTACCAATGTTTATTTTAGTAATGAATACATGTACCATTCATTTTGAATTCTTGAACATGATGCTAATCCTACAGAATTACTAATTACTAACTACTTTCTCGAATATAAGCAATCGTATTAATTGTATACATTCAAGTACGTTCAAAAGGGCAAAAAGTATAGAATGCTCAAAGTTTGCATACTTTTTCCATTTTTTTTTTCCTCAAAAATAATCTTACATCTCTCTTAATGAATTGACTATGGAGTTTTTAAGCCTTAAGAATATTTAAAATGTTCGCGAATTTGGAGAGAGATATGTAGTCAAACACAAACTTTTCTTATTTTTTACGAGGCTACAGTAACCTAGTAATTATCGCTGCGTACCCGTGACTTAAGTTTTTCGTCGGGTTGTGAGTTCGAGTCTTGACGTCGCTAAAGACCCAGGATGTAACGGGGCTTATGGGCGTTAAATCTATGGAAATTTGAGAGACGAGTGTCATCCTCGTTACGTGGTCGAGGTAAACCATTACGAGATCCGTCGCCGAGAGCCCTCATTGTGCTTGTAATTGCGATATTAATAAAAATTATGAGTCCTTATTATTTCATATATAATTTTATTATACTTAAATAATTCATCTCAAAGAATAAATCCAAGTAAATTATATTTGACTATAAATATTATCAGCATCGTTATTAATTGGATGAATTATTATTTTGAATAAATTGTTATTATTTATTTATGTGAAATTTTTTTATTACTTTGTTTATAAGTTATTTCCGTTTTGGTCATCAATGAAAACATATTGTAATTGATAGTTATTTTAGAAAAATTAGGAAACAAAATTAAGTATATCATCTTCAGCCTAGTAAATATACCAGGAAAACGAAATGTAACATTGTGCAAAGTATTGAATTGTGCAATTTGAATCAGAGAAATCAAGTCAATTAAAGAAATTAGATAATTGATTTTGTTTTGTGTTTGATTGATTTTATGCAATGTTTTTATATATACCATTTGAATAAGAAAATCGACAGTTTTTCAAACAAATAACGGTTTAAAATATATTCTCACCATTTCGATACTTTTCACATGTTACTTTCTGCATAATTTTAAAAAACGTTCGAGAAAACTATAATAAAAAATCTCATTTCTTAACCTAGATCATTTTTATTATTACGGACAAGGGAAAATGCTGCTTGAAGGGACCTCCTTAAAAAATAACATAAAAGTTTTTCATTACCTTGTTGATTATTTTTCCACCATTAACTAGCTCTCTTGAGAGCTAGTCAATGGTGGAAATTTGATTATTTTTGATCATTTTTCCATCATTTTGGAATTTTGATAATTGATTATTTTTCCATCATTGACTAGCTTGACTTAAAGAGGGCGACACTTTCTAACAAGTTGAAATTAGAAGTAAATGCGCCTAATAATTTCCCTGCGGTTCATTATTAACTACTCTTGTGTCAATGCAATTATTATAACGTACAATGATGGATTGCTTAAAAACGCCTCAAAGGCAACATGAGGTCTATTAGCAACTGACCTCGTGATTTTGAGTCTTGGTCAAATGACGAGGACGAGACCTGAGCAGGCATAACCTCTCCAAAAGTCTACACCACACCACCGGGAGGATTTCAAACCTTGATAGATATCACGTATATTAGCTCCGTTACACGAAAGGTCGTTAATAGATTTTGACCAAAAACCCATGATTTGACATACACACTCAGGTCGTAAGTTAGCACACATGACCACTCGGCTATCCGGGAAACATTCTAGCATGCAACTATCTAGCATTATTTAACATCATAAAATAATGTTATTTTGCAAAACAAAAATTTAAGTGCAGCAAACCCTAATGTTTTATAGTAAATATGTTCTATATTAATTTAAATAATTACATAAAAAAATAAATTTTTTAAAATATTAAACTGGTGTTCGATTTCTTCATGCAACATGCTCAACTGGAGCATTATAATTCAATTAAGTTAAATTTTAAATTACCAGTTTGTGGCATAATGTTTGTGTGTTCATGAAACAATTTAGCTAATTAATTTACAGAAAGTTTCGATAGTAAGTTAAATCAATTATTAGTAATAAAAATATCACCTTTTTATACTCTTACAACAATATTTTATACAATGTTTTAATGTATAGTCTCAGATGTATAGTTAAAGCAATTTTGCTCTATTTAAACAAAAGAAAGATAATCCTAAACTTTCAATAATGCCATTGTAATTTCTAAGCGCTCAATGTTCAAATTTTGGAATAAAAACCTATATAAAATTATCAATAGTAAAATAAATGTAATTGCAACAGATCTCTTATTATAATAGTTGGTATAATCCTGTTAGACAGGGAATAAATATGACATCTTAAGTGGTAAAACAAAAACTGTTTTTTGCAACGTTTTTTTAAAACGTTTTTCTGAATTTCACTTGGTGTGTGTGTGTCATCAAATTTTCGATCGTTAATTTAACCAACTTCCCATCAAGCTAGAGCTTTGAAATTTTGGGAATCGTTCATACTCGCCTAACAATACAATATTTAAACGTTTGCGACAAGTTTTAACTAATATTTCAATAATTTTAATGAGTCAAAATATTCTTTCCTCTCGGCGCTTTTATGATTGAGGGAAAATTTTCTTTCCCCCTCTGGGAGCACCGGGCATTCCCCACGCAGCATGCGGTATCGTAAACCTTTTGTACTCACAAAGGGGAGATACTATCTCCCCTTTACTATCTCCGAGATAGTAAGAGTTGCTGACTTTTAGTCAGTAATCATTCACAAGAAAGAGAGTTTCCAATATTTGGCGCCATGTCTTATCACAATAATTTTTTCTGAATTCTGGTTCCCATTTTTACAACGTTTTTCTGTTTTTTAATAGAATGACTTACAAACTTTCAAATGTATGTTTTCATTTTATGAGTATTATGAATTTTTAATACTCTCACAAATGTCTCTTTTTAAGTAAATTTTAAAGTTAAAAATATATCTAACAGTTTTAACTAATATTTCAATAATTTTCTCTAACAAACTTTTCCACCATATAAAAACGTTGTTTTTAAAAATGTTGGTTTTTATATCGAATTATTTAAGTCTTAAATTTAAATTTCTTTCTTAATTAAATGATTCATATCATAATCAAGAATTAGAGGACATGAATTTCAGGCATTTTTATAATGATGAGCTCAAACGTTTCAATGAGAAAAGCTCTTTCTATTTTTCTCGCTTTCCAATAATAATATATTATATTTACAATTTAAGCATAAATATCTTATGAAAAAAAGAAAGCTTATTTATATTAAATTATTTCAAAACTGTCCTGAAGTGTTAATATAATTAATTTTTGAAGTTTTTTTTTATTTAATGACAATGCTCAGTCACTTTTTATTGTTGCACAAAAACAAATCTTAATTCAACTGATTATTAAAATGAAATTTTTTTTTTTCTAATTTATCCATAGTAAATTTTCTTAAAAAATTGAAGCTTATTTTAAGATGAATAGTACTAAGCTTCCGATCTTTATATATGTATTTATATCATGAATTTTTTAAAAAAGTAGTTGTTCTATAATAGATGTATCCTATTTTCAACAAATAGAGGACTAATCCGGAAAAAATGCTTAACCCAAAAATGAATAAGAGCATTACGTTCTAAGCAATAGTTTCAAAACAACTTTTCAATAATAAAATATTTGCAATAACATTGTTTTTATTCCCTTAATATTAACTTTTTAAAATTAAAATTTTTTTAATGTTCAGTCAGCCTTTCTTTATAATGACGCAAAAAGCAATATCTGAATTTCTTCTTGAATGTTGTGAATTCCAATACTTCATTTATATCATTACCCATAATAATTTTTACGTGTAATTCTTAGACCATTTATCCTGAAAGATTTGTGTGAGCTTAATTACATACATAAAACTACTCTTCCTACTTTTAGTGACACGAGTTACTCCCAATGATATAACATTAAAGAATCAGTTCAGTAAATTACATATCATTACTTAAATAAATTAAACACATAACATACGTATAAAAGAATAAGATTGTATTTACTTCCACGTTTAGAATTTTCTTTTTTTAAGGTGTTTCGCTTTGTTTTCTAGTGAACTTTGGACGGAAAAACAAATTAAAGAACATTTATTAGCAACTAAGCACCTGAGAATAATACAGCCTGTGCTTCTAAAGTGCGGAAAATATGCTTATCGGGGTTCTAAATTCTCTTGGGTTTTATCCCTTATCTGACTGGAAATAAAGTTCTATTTGAGACTAAATTTTGGTTCTGCTCTTGCCCAGGAGTGAATTGAAAGTAATTAAAATGGTAGAGAATACATTAAAGTTAAACGATCAATAAAAATAAAGAAAATTATGCTTCGTGAAATTTGAAATATTTAAGAGAATTAAATGCCGTGGCATGCAGGGAACTTTTACAAAAAAGATAAGATTGAGTGTGATAAATTGATTCTATTAATAAAGATATTCGTCAGAATTTTATGAGTTATGGAGGAAACGGATATTTCCGTTTCGGTTTAATTATATTTTACTGATAAGATAAAGTAATCGTTTAATTGCAAGAGAAAATATTAAATTTAGAGTACCGATGTAAGCAGCTATTGTGGTAATGATAAGGGGAGGGGGAGATCCTGTTTATATCACCTGTCTGGTAGATAGTGAGGTCGGATGATTTTCTTCTCGGCAAGGCAGAGAGAGTGACTCCTATCCACTCTCGATGTGTTTGTGGGAGATTAAAAGTAAATGGTTGGAAAATTAAGAAAATTTAGAAGAAAAAAAATTTAATCGAGAAGAATTTCTCGTGGTCTGTATAAGAGGATGTAATTTTGGATTGGAGTGTATTTTTTTTAGGATGAATTGTTCTGTTTGTGGAGGTGCCAATTCTGTTACATAATTTAACAGAAAGTCTGTGACGGCAAACCATTCCTGTTTGCCTCCTGTGCTATAGCTAAACTCAATGTATTAACACTAAAAGTCAATAAGTCAATCAAGGAGACGTTAGACGATCACACACAGTATTTAAAGGTTGATTGCTAATATAACGACAATTATAAATGGTCTCTCGGACAAAGCCTTAACTATATTAACTCGATCTACCAGTAATAATCTAACTGCCTCTTACCACTAAGATCCCTCTGAGGCTATGCTGACTTCTAGCATACATTAACCAACCGATAACTTGTAACAATTACTGGCTCCGACATCGGTTCCGACTCTGGAACAATTGCCTAACACTAGAACCACTCAACCTCTCTATCACGACTCTCAAGCTGAGTTTATATATTTCCTAACTCTCCTGATTCATTTCATTTCTACCTGCTTTCGATTTATATATTCACCTTTCATTTTTGGTTGGTCAAAGGTTGTTTAGCAAAAGCAATCAATCTTAATTTAAAGTCCCCAAGGTTAGTGAAGAGAAAACCGCGAATAGCCCACCGTCACAAGTCTTTTAATGAATGGTTTAAGGGATGGGTAATTAAATGATTTTCTGATGTCGACATTTCTCATATAGCATTTTGCTATTAAGATTGTTCATAGGGTTATTGTTTGTGACTTTCCTATTAGGTCTGTTGTTGTATCTACGCTGTGTGACCAGATGGGCACGCATAGGCCAGGAAAGGTCTCATTATCAGAGTTAAGATAATTCTTTTATTGCGTCTATGATAAGGGGATAAACATCATTATCTACAGTTTTATACTGTTTCTTAATGAGTGTAATATATTGTTTGAAAGTGAGATTTTTAACTAACGTTACACCAAAGTCCTTGGGACACCGGGACCAAAAAAGTTTTTAATTTCAAGATATATATCGGGGTCTATTTTTCTGTGGATTCTGGAAAAGGAGACAGCCTCAGTCGAAGAGACATTCAGGGCACTTTTTCAAGTAGAGTATCAGTTTTCAAGTTCCGTGAGGAGTCTGTTTTGAGTAAGACCGATAACCTTTGGGCTATCGCTTTGATGGATGTATTACCTTAACTAGTGACTGGACTTCAGTAAGCGAATTTTTTTTTATTCCACATGATTATTACATTTAATATTATTCTTATTCTACTCTTCCTCATAATATGTTTTTCTCTTAATGGCTTGGTAAAAGTTTAACCAAATAGTAAGAAGAATAGGCGGAAGTTGAGTCAAGAGAATATGACCTTGAATTCTATTCTTATTTATATTCGTTTAATTTCGCATAGAAATAAAGTTCTGCTAGTAAAACTAATTAACTGTGTTCTTTTATTTGCTTGTTTAGAGTAAGTAAAGAATAATTTCCAAGAAGTAAATTTAGCCATAAAAAGAGGAAAGGATATCTAACTTCACTGATTGTATTAATTGAAGAAAAAGTACTATGTAAAACTTTACATTTTAAAATGGAAATCTAAGATGAGGTCAACATTTTATTAAGAATTTTTTGAGATCAAAAGTTATACTATCCCCATATATTTCATTTTTTCATCTTCACAACAACCATCACAATTTCAATTTGCAATAAAGACTGCAGTATTATTCTCAGCATCATATTTAGCTTGACTGTTATTTTTGCCTTGTTTATTTTTATTTTCAAGCATTGGATTTTATTATACCATTAAGAAGCTCTCCATCTCAAAATATTGATGCAATAAGGCAAAGCAATTAGAAAGAGTGCATACAAAATTACAACTAAATGTTTTCAACACCGTCTTTGAAAAGATTTTTTTTTTTACTATATACCTCAAACATCTTCGCAATGGAAACTAATAATATTATTTTTTCATGCTGAAGTAATACCAGAGTAAGGCAGTTTTTATCTCTTGGTTGTTAGATATACTATGCTTTTGTTTTCAAATTTTATTTTTTCTTGTTTCTTTTACTATGGAATCCGTTTTCATTAGAATGAAATTTACTGTTGTCGCCTGTGCTGAGAAATGCACTCTTGGGAAAATTTTTATTCTGAAGAAAGAACGAAAATAATTCAAAAGAAAGAATAAATACAATGAGAACATTGAAATTTATAAAAAAAAGCTGTTGACCGAGGGATATAAAAGAACACTTACGTAAGTACATTACGAAATCCTTTTCCGACCATGTTTTAAGAAGAGACACAAAAAATGATATTTGGTGTAAAGTTAAAAGTAACGACAATGAGCAGGAATTACACTTTTTTTCAGTTAATCTTTTTTTTTTATTAAATTATATATAATAGAAGTTTATTAAAATATTCAATTACATTTAATATAAAAGTTATTTTTGTAGGTAAACTCCTTTTCTGGGTGTAATAAAAATGATCAATATAGAATATGTTCATCTTGTCCCAATTTTAAATGTTAAGTACGAAGAGAAAAGAAAAAATAGTTTTAAAATGCTTTTGTTGATTCTCTCGAATATCAAAATCCCTTTGATCTTATACACCCTGAAAAAGAAATCAAATAAAAAAAAAAGTTCAAAGTTTTGATGACAAGTATAACGGTTTCAATTTATTCAAACTCCGAAAATTTTGACTCTTCAGATACATTTCTGATAACATGCCAACTAAGGTGAAACATAAATATGAATTAGTAAAATGATTAATTGTTTGTATGAAGTTTGCTTCAGTTCGGGGAGAGCTTTAAGAGAAAATTGTCACTGTCTACATATATTTTTGAAAGTTAAACTCATTGCTCGTGATACTAGAAATGAATTGAAATACAAAATTTCTAATTCATATATAAAACTGTACAACATGCATTGTGATGCTTCCACTTCGGAATGTGTGAGTTCCGAGATGCTCTTAGTCTGATAACGAGAACTTTATTTCTTTCATTTACTTCAATGTGCATCTGTTTCAAAGGAAAGTCTAGACATCTCTAAACAGGACACTACTCCAATCTGAGATGATCCAGCATACATATTCATGAAATTTTAATTTTATTTACTGTAATTTTCCCCTCCAGATTAGAAAATTAGAAAAACATATTGTAATCAAGGTTGCACTCCCTTCATGTGGATACAATGCGCGTGAGTATTATCTGCACACACACACACACACACACACAC
>BMAW01018836.1:11162-50928 GCA_019974015.1 Nephila pilipes | reverse complement strand
TGGTATTACTTCCAGTTCAGTGCGTATTGCTATATGTATATGCATATATATGTATATATGTATGCTCTCTATATATGCTGCCATATATGTATATATGCTGTATATATGCTCTGTCGTATATATATATATCTATGTTTATATATATGGTGTATGCATTAAACACTGATTTATTCAAAATGCTTCCTTTCAAAAGTGACAACATTTAACCATTTTTCGGGAAATAAACGAATTCCATGACGAAAGATTGTCTGGTTGTATAGATGCAATTTTGTTATCGCGCTAAATTTTGATATTTGCATGCGAAGTGAACATATCTCAAGAAAAGGTACTGTATATAAAGCGAAGCTAATAGCAGTCTGAAAGAGTAAAATTTGGTGAAAATGGCGGCATATGAGCACACCCTAGGCTAGTGATTTAATGACAATGAGGGTATCCTTATGACCAATGGTTTCCATTGACCATCCACCAGTGATGGTTATTTTTCAGCACTGACAATTCAAACTCTTTACTTCTGAATCACACTAGTTGCATGTGGATGATGAGAAACGCGTGATTGGCTGCAGTTAATGCAGCAGACAATTTCTATTGTGTTTGGCATAGATGTTCACGAAGTATAGCATATAAATCTGCATCTTGGATTAGTTTGATGGTTTCTCATGGTCTTTCTCATGTGTACTGAAATAATCCTTTTCAATTTACCGATTCCTCTCTTTGTAAGTTGTATCCATTGGAACACGTTCACCATAAATATCCAATAGCAACACATGTGTTTGTGCTGCAGTCTTTTCGGTAACATAATTTCTCAGAAATGCTGTTTGCTTAGCACAAAATTCGACATGTTTTCTAAGATAAAAAAAAAATATTATTTTAAATAATAACTATCACATTAATTTTTAAAGATTGTTGTTCAAACGTTTAAATATAGCTTTCCCGATTTATTATCAAACAAGCAGTGCAACTAATGCCATCTATTATAAGTCGGTAGTGTCATATATATACGTCAAGTATATATATATATATATAATAAAAATCCCTTCTCTGAAATGTTATAGAAAATATGAATAAATGACACAGCCAAGACGCTTTCGAAAAGACGATTTATATGAAATATCTAGAGCAGAGAAATTTTATTAGTTATAATAAAAGCTCAAAAATAACTATAAATTTCCCGAAGATCATTTATTTACTAAAAATATTGCTTTTTTAGATGTGTGTTTGAAATGGTGTCAGTTTTTGAGGAAAGCGTTTTGAACTACATTCTTCACTATAACGTATAACTTCAATCTTTTTGAAGTTATATTTAACGTTAAGGAATATGGACCAATACTTAGAAAAATTTCTCAAAAATAAGAAGGAAAAAAAAGCATTAATATATGTTTTTATTTTAGCATCGAAGAAAAACCATCGCACATTTTACTACATTACTCATTTCTGTTGGAATGTTTTCATATTTTCTTTTGTAAAATGATTTTCATACTTCATTTTTGTATTGTAATACCACATGTACTTTTAACGCAGAGTATTAAAGTGAAATATTCCAGAATTGTTTTAAGTTTTAAGAATACAATAAAATAAACGATTGCAACTAATTTTTGCATATGAATTCATATTAATGTTGAGATAATTTTTTATTTGAAAGAGTGTAGCGAATTTGTTTGTTCTACTCTTTACCAAAAGTCCAATGAAAACCTTAAAGCCTCTTGAACCTTAATGCAAATAGTAATGAATTACCAAACATTTTGATATGAGTAAATTTCATTAATTTCCGTATCGATTGAGGTTTTAAATTCAGGTATTTTTTTTTTAATAAAATACTTATCGTGTCTTCCAAAAAAGTATGAACTGAGCTATATAGCATTTTTGCGTCAATTAACAATGGGGTAATTTATATTGATAAATGAATTGAATATTTCTCCCAAAAAATGGAACGTGATTTATACAGAATGATAGAAATTATTGGAATGTAAAGATAAAAATTAAGGAGATACACAAATGAGCTGTGAAGCGTTTAATACAAGGATGGTAGTTTAATTAGCTGTATGTTTAGAGATAAGGATAGTGAGCAGAAGTTACCCAACGTGAGATATCTGTGTCAGACGTATATTGAATAAGGAACTATAAAAGTGCAGCAGTGTGATTTTAACCTGATGTTTCAAAGACATTCAGTTTTGGTTTTATTGTCATGGCATAGAATATTAAGCAAGCTTAAGGCCTTGATGAAGTTACATGAAGCCAAGAGAAGCAAATCAACAACAAAAAAAAAAGAAGAAAAACGGAAGCAGTGATAAACACAAAGGCAGTGCTAGAGCAACCAGAGAGAGTGCATTTGTAATCATTCTAAGAAATTTGGAGTGTTTACATATTTTGAGCCTGCTAGTAGCTTGCGAACAGTCACGAGATTGAAATCAAAATGTCAATAATTCAAATGCTCTGTTTTGACTGACGTAACTACTTTTAGACTAAAATACAGTTGCAAATATTTTTTCTTGTTTTTTTTATTTAATTATTATTTTTTATTTTGATTGTATAAATATCTTTTTATTTTCTTCTTTTTAACTTTCTTCTCTTTTTCAAACATTCAATATTTTAAACCCAATTAAATTTATCTACCAACTTTCGCGCGCTTTTTGAATGCAACTGTCACCTTCGCTTTGTAAATTAACACTTTGGGCATTGGTATCACATGATTCTAATTCATTTAAACTCAGCTGAGTTATGAAACTTTAATGTTTTACAGAACAAAACACAATGTTAACCAATGGTCGCTCTCTTTCTTCCTCTTTTTTGCTTTTCACGCTTTCTCTGCAGTACACATCTCTTTGGCGTGACCCCCAAGTGCTTCCACATATGCTAAATTCAATTCATTTAAGAAATTATCGAATTTATCGAAATTGAACTGATTACTGTCACAACACTCAATATTCAACAATTATAGATATACATATATATACTCAAAAAGAAATTAATTTAAAACTGTACAAATTTCCATAACTTTATAAAATATGTTCCAAATCTCTTACGTTTAAATATAAAATATAAGTACATATAATTTATTTTCATTTATTATGTAGAGGAAAATAGAAGGAAAGTTAAAAAACGATAATTTAACTTAAAAGATTTGAATAAAAAAATTATCAAGGAAAAAAGTTTCAATTTTATCCTTTAAAATTTCATATATTTACATATAAATTGAAAGTTTTTGCAACAGTGGTATTCTAAACTCTGATCGGAATTTCAGAGACTGTCAGAGTCAAAAATCAATTTAGTTCCGCATGTTAAATTTGTCTCGAATTAATTATCGTCAGATTTATTCAAATTTTGAGATGAACGCGGGAAATATATTAATTAGAACTGTCAAATTTCGTATTTGTAATCTAGAATTTTAAAGGGTCCGTTTTATTGTTTCGCTTGAAAACATTTTACTGTCAATTTAATATCAGACTTCATAATCAATGAAAACTAAATGCGAAGTTAATTAATTTTTTTGATAATATTAGAAAATACTTTAGCTAAAAAATTTTATTTATATTTTTATACAACAAAAATTCTTACTTAACGTACTTTTTAAATGTTACAAATATGGAAATAGCTTTTATAAAAAGGAAATGCAGAGGAATTTTGTTTGGTTAATTATGTTGCATTTGAACTTTCTAAAATTAAACAACTTTTTTGTGAATATTCTAAAATGGACTGAAAAATACTATTTATAATACTTTCTTAGTAAATTTCCACAAATGTCAAAATTTCTTGAGTTATCTAGCTTGCGATTATAAAATTTATAATTAAAATAAAGATCTTTGGCAATTTTAAAAATAAACTTTGAGTGGAAACAATTGCATCCCTACACGTGAATACTTTCTGTGTAGGGATGTTTATTTTGTACTAAAAATCGAAGGTGTAATGAATTAAAAACAAATGAAAATTTATGGTTTTAATATGATTTGAGTCATTTTTGTATAAATATAAAACAATTCTATTTTATTCAGATTCAGAAAAAGGGAAAACTGAAAAATTTAAATAAAGATCATACAGTACTTTTATATGATATAAATTATAGAATTACAAATCTAGTACTCTTGTAATAGTGCTGCTCATAAGAGATAAAAGTTCAGTATCTATTAATTTCAAGTCAAATAATTTTCCTAAAAGCAAAGGAGAAACTTCTACGATTCTTATACTCCACTCAGTGCTTTATTTACATTTTATGGAAGAATAACTGCTAGTGTCAAAAATGTTTCATAATGATAAAAGATTATGGAATTGCTGTATTCAATTTCTACTTGTATGTTTAGAATCAAGAACAGAGTAAGAGCTCTATTATTTTATTGTTCATTGAAAATATTTAAAGCTCTTCTTGAGAAAAATATCAACATAAAGCTTTTCTACTTGAAGTGAATAGAATGTGTAAAAAATAAGGCAGTCTTAAGAAATAATACACACACACACACTCACGCATACATATAAATGTGTCTGTGTGTCTAATAAAAGTTAAGTTATTAAATGAAAGATATTTACCATAGTGAAAAGAGGCCAATACTAATTCTATATTATCACATGACCAAAAAGTAATATCACAATCAAAATGATTACCATAATGTGTATCCCATAGTATTTCAAGTTGTAAATCCATATCTAGGACGGAATAGTGGGATTAAACTAGTTTTACAAATCCACCTTTTTCTTTAATTGCATGGACCAAAAGCTAGATTTATATATATACACTTATAGTGAATGATCTGAGACTTATTTGAAGAAGTAAAACGGATGAAATAGAAAAAAAAATCTTAAAAAATAAATAATGCTCCCAATCAAGTTAAAATTTTACCATTAAAAGAATAAGTTAGCATAAATAAGTTTTTTAAACACATATAATAAATATTAAGTTATAAATGCATATGAAGATAGATTAGATATTTTATATAAATAAAATAAAAGTCTCATTTATTTTCATTGAAATGTATGTAACTTACCAAATTTTTTTTTCAGAAGTAATTGGATTTTAAGTAAATTCACAAACTACATTTGTAGTTCATACAGTAAGCATCGAATGGTTAAAAAAATTTGTTATATAAATATTTTTGTTACATTTTATCTACAGTGGATTGCTTTTAAATAAATATGTTATCAAAAGATTCACGTGTATATTTCTAAACGCTTGTTACAAATAAATTGTTTAAAATGATAGTCAATTCAGTGTTCTTAAGATTTAACACAAAACACTTTATACAATTAGGAATGAGTAATTAAATTTGTTACAGATTTAATTGATTCATTTTATGACATAGACATATTTTCCATGAATCCAGATCTATATTCGGTATCTGCAAATATATAACATAATTTTAAATGTGCGTCATTTCTAAACATTTCATTGGAGCTAGCGACCAAATTAAGATTTTAAGATTAAGTTTAAGTGTAGCAATCTCAGATGAGACTATTCATAAATTTAATTGCAACTTTTACGAAGTATTCATTTACTTCGAAAACACGTACAATACCCATAAAATAGTCAAGATTTTCACTTCAAATTGATTATCCTGATTTAAAGTGACATCCTTCCTAATACGTGCTCTAACTCTTGAAGTTTATCTGAATTTTTACTACTTCTCTTACAAAGAATGCATTAATTAAAGAGCCCTTAAAATAGAGACCTATATACTTGTTATGGCTCTCTTAGATACATCATATTTTACTAGAAGATATTGGGATGGTTTGAAAGTCATCAGTCAAGTTTTATTTATTTTATATAACATATAAATATCGTTAAATAGAAGCTAATGAGATTTAAAAATAATTTAGCTCGATTCATGGCATTGCTTGGTTTAATGATATTTATTTATTTTCATCATTATTATTAATAATAATTTTTTGATTTAATAATAATTAATAACTTTTAAAAATAATTTTATAAATATTTTTTTGATTTAATAACGTTTAGTTATTTTTATCATGAATTTACTTATGTTTTTTTTATTTAACAATATTCAATAATTTTTATCAATCATTTGTTAATAATTTTTAATCGAATTTTTTTTATTAATTAATTCATTATTAATTTTTTTTATTTAATATGTTTATTGATATTTGTAGCTGCTAAGTTTAATTATCCAAAATGTTCATAGATAAAATATTACTTTGTTTTCGATTTATAAAAATATACTTCAAAACATCGAAATCATGGATAAATTATAATTCTAAAAAACTAAAGTTGTTTTGTTATCCTGGTTTGTAGCGAAAAAGTATGCATTATACATAAAGTATGAAAATAGTACACATAATGTCAAAAATTTCCCAAAAATTATCTTAAGAATTTATTTCTCGCATTTTTAGCATTTTTCATATAATCTTTAGTAATATTTCAAGTGAAGTTATTGAAACACAATTATAATAAATAGATCTTGCGAAAAACTTATTTTTTAAAAATTAGAAAACGATGATAACATACCAAATCATCAATCATTTTAACAAGTACGAGAACCAACTTTTCTGAAACTAATTGCACTTAAAAAGTCACACTCTCTTCAAAGTTAAATGAGATTAGTATACAGTTAATTTTAACATTTAGAATAAGAATAATATCTTAATTAAGATGCCAGTATAGTAAATTTTAATGAATAAAAATAATGTTTTTTAATAAAAGAACCACATTACAAATTTTTGAAATGCAAATTTCTATTACGTTAAATGTAAGAAAGAAAAAATTCGTTTTATATAAGATAACTAAGGCGTCTTCGACAAATGATAAGGCGTCTATTTTGCATCAAATTTTAAAAATTCTTACTTTTTTATGTTAAAATTTTGTAACATGAGTTATTTGTGAAACATCCTTTATTAACATTTGGAAGTTTTATTCTTACTTTATAATTAAGTTTCCAGATCCTTTCTACAAAAAATGAAACATGATAATGCAAATTAGATAAACTTTAAAAAAATGTTGCAAATAATTATAATCAAGACATCAAAAAGAGAGAGAGAAAAATTGCTGTGAGATAGAAACGTTACGGTAAAAAACACATTGTGCTAGGTGAAAGACTGCAAAAGTATGAGGCTTTGAAAAAGGCACTGGAGTTACCTATGTATCTGTGTGATCTTTAGAGAAAATGGCTCGACGTTGTCTGGTCGCAGTTACACCATTATGGGTTTACTCGCGTCGTATGACGGTTAGAGTAATATTTGATATTTTAATAAGTTGTTAGTATTCGCGGGGAAAAAGAGTGAATTAGCAGAAATCATTGTTAGAAAAAATAATAAATAAGATTTTAAAAAAGAAATTAATTACATTCTTGATCGGTTTTTGTGTGACAATTTTAACTACCGCGTCTGTGTTTAGAATTAAGTCGAACTTTAGAGCGGTTTACAATTTGACTAATTTTTAAGGTGATGGAGAGTCGGACGGAAGTCCTTAGAAATTACAGGAGATGGTGCTCGTAGCACTGAAGATTTCGCACCTCAGAAATTCTTCGTCAAAACTTTTCCGATCGATTAAGATTATCTTCGCATTTTTTTGAAAAATATTCACCGGAAGCAACCCAAAGTTTTGAGGTTTGTTCGATTTCTGGTGCATAATGACGAATCCAGGTCTCACCGACGATGACAACTCGACGCGACAGCAGTCAAATTTTTATTTCGCAACACATAACTTCTAAATCAAAACTAATTTATGACTCAATGTCAAATTTGTTTCGGTTCCTATTAATAGATGGCAGCACCCAATGGTAGCAACAATTTACATTAATGATGGCATCTGTCTCTAAATACAAGTACTTATTTATTAACTGTTCTCGTATCTCTTATGTTAAAGCAAAGTAAATCATATTTATTCACATAAATATTAATGAATGAGCAATTACTAATCAATTCTTGCATTTGCATTAATAAGTAATGTACTCACTTTTAGATATATCTTGCATAATATCCACATCATTTATGTAGACGGTGGCGTAATGAGATTGTACATCCCGAATCTACGATGGTTTGCTCTTACGCAAAGGGTTGGTTGTCTAGGCAAGGGGGGGGGTAATTCCGATACCAGATTCTAGGGATTCTAAGGGATACCGGAGGGAAGTTGCAATTGTCCTCCCCAGAGCGTCCCAGACATGCTCTATAGGATTATCGTACTTTCATATGGAGAGAGCCAGGGACCCACTACCTAGCCTCCAATGTCCGCGAAATCGTCAATTATGGTGCTGGCGGTATAATGGTCTGGTCAGGCATCATGTTGGATGGTCTCACACCTTTCCGTGTCTTTGATAGAGGCTCTGTGACTGGTGTGAGGTATAGGGATGAGGTCTTGGAGCCCTATATTCGCCTTTTCTGGGGTGCAGTGGACCCCGAGTTCATCTTAATGGACGATAACATAGAGCTCTTCTGGTCGACGAATTTTTTGAGAGTGAAACAGTTGAATGTTTATTTTGTTTGTATTATATCAACCTATGTTCACACCAAATTTTATTAAAATCTGTCCAGTAATTCTGGAAATCGTAGATAAAATATGAAAATTCTCTTAATTCCTTACACCAGTGTATGTTAACATTTAGATGAACGTATAAGCTAATATGATGCATTATAAAAATATTTGAAATACTATTCTTTTTTATCTTCTTCATAAGCATGAAAATGTAAGGAAACACGAAAAAGGAAAAGCAACCAGTGAACGTCAAGTAAGAAGTATTTAATCGAAATTCAGAGTGTCCTGAAGGTAAAGAAGTTTTAGGGAAAATAGAGGGAATGTTTGAACTAAATATGCAGTCGAAAATCGTGAACTCGCAGTTCAGTAACTCAAGAGTCCGCTGGAATCAATGTTTTATCATGCGGCTTTATCGTTAATTCAGATTAATATTGGTTATAGATGACGTCATAAACTCGTGTTTGGCGCAGATATTGATGCTTTTCATTTTGTTCTATTTTTCATATCATGGTATAAACGTGCCATGGAGTTCCAATTTGCAATTCTAAACTTGCGCTTCAGATGAGAGAAATTAGAAGCAGGAGAAAGAAATAAATCGAATAATTATTGCTCACCAAAAAAACGAGGAAAAGAAAGAAGAGCTTGAGTAGAGTAGGAATCCTCTGTGAAACTAGAATATTATAGTCCCCTGATCGTAAAATGTAGATGGTGATTTTCGGTCACAAAATAGAGAAAATAAAAATCTGCTCATTCAGAGATGAACAAGAGGTTATCTTTCAGAAGCCTAGATTGAAAGTTTGATACTGGGAGAGAATCTACCATTTAATAATTTTTATTTATCTCTTTTGGATTAAAATATTTAACTTGGATATGAATTACATTCCCTCTGAAAATGAAACTTACCAGTTTGATTTTTTTTGTTAAACATTAATTTCAAAAATTTGTGACCAGTTAGATTCAATTTGTTCAACCATTTTTCCTTCGTGTCATTTAAAGAATTATAAAGATATTTGTTTCATTAAAGTTATTTCGGTAACAAATAAAATAATGTCGAAAGAGTGTAAAAGTAACACAGTAAATTGATATCAGTGTTGGTATTAATATTTTCTCTCAATTCATATATCTATACTATAACCCGCGGTTCTCTTTAACGTGTAGCTTAGTAATCGTAAACCCTGACTACCGCGAGTTAAGAGGGTCATATTTAATAGATATCATTTTAAAAAAAATGAAATATATCTCAATTTAAAAAAACTGCGATACATTAAATATTGAATCAAATATTGAGTGTATTGAACGCAAACAGTAACTTTAATTCCTTGAAACGAGGACTTACAATAGCGTTTCATCGATATTTTAATACATTAAACAATGTTTGTAATAAATGTCTTTTCTGTACAATATTTCTTTTCCGTTATTTTACTATCAGACATTTTCTTTCAAATTTTTACGTTATTTGTCTTTTTTGTCATTTTCTGATACTTTTACTTCTTTTCCATACACTTTTCAGTCTCTCACATATCTCTTACATATTTTTGTTGCACAATCACAGCTTTCCTTTTTTACTGTACACCCTTTCTCTCTCTTACTTTATATAAAGTACCAATGCTTCTTTTTTAGTCTCGACCCTTTTTGTTTTCGACTACAACATTTTCCCATTATTTCTCACACACCCTTCACGCAACTTTTCTCTCAAAAGATATCCGTTGCTATTTTTAATCTTTTCACAACAGTTTACCTTTTCTTTCTATTTTACTTTTTGTCTCATCTGTATAAGATTTTTCTTTAGGTGTGCAGTGAATATCAAAAAAACATTTGATTCAAAGGTTCTAAACTTATTTCTTGAATTTACCCTTAAAATGATTTTTTTCTTCCTTTGAAGATTATTCTTATGTACCCCCGAAATACTTTACCTTAAAAATGTGATTTCTGTTATTTCTTATTGTTATTTAAGCTTAAAGCTGATTTGGAAATATTTTTAATCCAAAAGGTTCACTAGTCGAAGTGGAATCTTCTTTGCAGGAACAAAATCATAAGAGTAGCGCTACGGCCTCTTTGAAAAACAACGCCAGAAGTGAAAACGTTTTTATAACTAGCCCGAATGAGAAGTCTCTTTTAGGCGAGTTAGTAAGAGCGCAGCAACAATCTACCAGTGAGGTTTCTTTTGAACCCAATGGACGAGGTTTGGAATAGTTACTGGTATTCCAGGGTCAAATGAACACCCCCTTTGCGAAGTCGGAAACATCACTCACCAAATGCAGATCCAGACGTGATTTGAACACTAGATGGCAGCACAGCCTAGCACTACTGGTTGTACTTGCCCCCGATGCAAGACACTTGCCTCTGTCTGCCTAACAAAGAAAACTGCACATAAATCCCGACTTATGATATCCCAGCTAAGGCATATGTGTCAGCGAATTTCGCTACTCTTCTCGAGACATCAGAGGAAGTCAAATGAAAACTGTTCATCCAAAATTAAATGCTACAGGGGAGAGGATAAATATCAATTTCAGTAAAGGCTGGACAAGTGACTTCTCTACAAATATATCATTCATAATGTTTATTTTCATATCTTCACAATGATCTTTGAGAGAGAGTAAGCGGCGACTCTCTTCAGTAACAAATGCAGGAATCATAACACCATAATAACTAGCCCGATCGAGATGTCACTTTTAGCTCAGTTGGAACGAGTGCTACAAAATGTGGCTAGTCAACTTTTCTTCGGATCCAATGGATTAGTGCTCAAAATGTCCCAGCATTCCAAGTTCAACTGAACACCACGGAGATGGAAACATCCCCCACTGACATAGGTACGACGAAATTAGGTAAAAAATGTGTCGTGTTTTGACAAGAGATATAATAACTAAGTGAAATTGGTGTTATCTTATGTGATGTCAAAACAAATCTCACTGATTATAGGGTAGTTATGATTCCTACAGCTTCGAATTATTATCCTCATTTTGCATATAGTTATTACGGTCGTAGATATATGGATTCATCATTATTTACCAAAAGGCAAGAAATGATCAAAGCAACGGATTGCGTAGGGTGAGTCTGATCAAAAGATGAGGATAGTTTCATTGACTGTACAAGATATGGCGACGATTTATTAGGATGCGATGGGAATTCCACTTATCGTCTTCTTCAGAAAAAGAAAAAAAAACGATATATAGATAATATTATATCTAATTTTCTTCACTTCTATTTCTTGAGAGGAGCGTTCAAAAATTCATTATAATTTCCAAGAAATGGTGCTCGAACCATTGGAAATTGTTTGTTATTAGCAAGCATCATGACTCACTAAATGGTCTAAGTCTCAGTGACTCGCATTTGTGATTATAACTCCTTTCTCACCTCTAAAATTCATCGTCCTAATTTCTCCGGCTGATGAGACCATCTTCGCCATTTTTAGGAAAGATTCAGTAGAAGCAACGTATTGTTTTGATTTTTGCTTGGTTTTCGGTGCATTCAGGTCTCACTGACGGTGATAACTCAATACGGCAGCAAACAAATTTTGATTTGGCATCAAATGACTACCAAATTAATATTAACTCAAAAATAAATGTCAAATTTGTAATGACTTCGTTTAACAGATGGCAGCACCTAATGTTAACATCAATTTACCTGAATGATGCCATATGTCTTCAAATAGAAGTACTTTTTGCACCATCCTCTTAGTTTTGCTGCTGTAAACTAAAATAGCTATTCATTACCTCCTCTTTTCACCAGTTCCAGTATATAAATCTTGAACAAAACGAAAATTTTATATTTCGTAATTTTTCCGCAAAGTGATATTTTTGGAAACAATCACCAATATATGTGCGGGGTTTCCCTAGGCAACTATGTCATAAAATTTACTAGTTTCACATCTTTTTTTACTTTTTCCTGTCTGTTTGAAGATTCTGCAGCGATAAGCACTTGCATCAGTTTATACAAATAAGCAAAATAGTGTTTCATCGGAGCAGCGATAGTGGATTTAAAGTAATTTTAAATGTCACCTAAACGGCTACAATGGAGTGCAATGGATTAAATAGTATATTATTATTTAATTACGAACAAAGCTACCATTAGTTTTAAACATAATGTTAAATAATATTGAAATACATTCCATGAGAACAATTATTGTAATTGTGATGAAGAGGCACTAGTACAGTTTGAAAATATCACATTTATTTTTATCAACGTAAGCCATTTTTGCATATGAAGGAACTGATAATAATTTATTTCGAATAAGGGACAGAAATTAATTTTATGTACAATTCTATATTCTATATTTAGAATTATTTATTCTAATATATGTACAATTATAACTTATATAGTTCTAGAGTTGTTGGTGTACTTTATGAATCACTGTGCTGGCGTGTGAAGTGTTGATATTTACCTGTCTTTATGTAAATGAATATTTTGATCTATTTCTTTACAGAACTTTTCTGTAAATGTTTTATGTATTCATTTTATGAACATAAATGTATTGAATACTATATTGTATCTTATGAAAACTTTAATCAGGTCTATTCATGTACTTCTTTGAGATCTTTTTAAACTGCCCTGAAGACAATTTTTCCACAGTGATATTGCTAATGATTTATTTCAAATCAAATGTAAATAAATCTCGTTATGAAGAACCAAATAAAAATCCTAAGCAAAAAATGTGTAACACAACGAACCACTCTGATGAAAAATTAAATTGCTCAGAAATTTATTCTAAAGAATGGTACAATACAATATATTTCGTGGGAAATGAAAAGCAATGATGAATTTTTTTTTCTTGTCACTTGAGTCATCATTTACCGAGTAATGTAATTTAACAGAAACCTACTTCTAGCAGTAATGATACAGAATAATGGGTGTTATATTTTTTATTAATTTAAAGTTAAAAAGAAAGTGTAATTTTCTCTTACAATATTTTCAAATAATATGCTTTTATTTAAGAAATTAGCACTATGTTTTAACATTCTTTTTTTATTTAACTGAATACATAAAACGAATATCATCTCTTGGCATCAAACATTCTTTGTCACAGGATACGCAAAAATTATATAAAAGAGTAAAATAATAACAATATTCAAAAATTAATGAATAAAAAATACATTTATTGAGATTATTAAAACCATCAAGAAATTTTTGATTGAAATTAATATTTTTCTCATTCCCCGTACAGAGAGACAAAACGTGTTATGAACATTTTGAATATAACTATAATAGTCCAGTAATAGTTAATGAAACATTTACAGCATGAAGTATAAAAGTGTCTACTAATTGTTACAAATACCTGGCCTGAAAAGATTTCTAGTAGTACTATGTAAGGGTGTGGGTTCGTAAGGAAGACTCGACACATTCTGAAACATTTAATTTATTTATCAATCTATCAATCTACAGAATAATTCAAGTATAGAAGTCTATCCTATCCCTCCCCTCTCTCTCTTTTTCGAAAGCTTATACTATATATATCAGTCTTAATTTGCATGATCACGTTCTCTTCTTCGGAGGAAGCTTTCTAATAAAAATAATTTCCAAGGCCTGAAAATTCCCCTAGAGGACTGTTAGTGACAAGATCGTGGATAGACCCGTCACAACTATACAGAAGACTGTCTGTTTAGGGAACAGCTTTGATATCATCCTCACCATTTGACCCTTGTTCAAAAGTGCGAGGTATTGCGTTAAGGCTCCAGTCTACGGGCCATTTTGAATTAATGAAAATAATAATAATCCTATGGAATTTCTACTGCCATCGTAAAATATATATTACTACATCTACTTGATTGCAAGAAGTGCATCCCGATGAGCAAGAAATAATGAAGGTTTCTGCTGAATTACGATTTTTTTCGAATTTTTCGAATTATTTTTGTTCTTATTTTAATTATTCGCTTATGAGTTTTCCGGTCTTTAAGAAAAAATCAAAATTATTTGCAAAAGTCGGGGAGAAAATGCAATTCCTCGAAAACCTTCAATATTTTCTGCTCTTTCGGATGCACTGTTTTGCGTTCAAATAGATATAGTAATAAATATTTTAAGACGGTAGAAGAAATTACATAGGCTTAACATCAAATCTATGAATTCTACATGGCAGGTAGATCATGGTCTTATTAACTAGCATGTAAGGAATGCTGTTACGGTAAAATGCATATGAGAGAGAAATAGATTTTATCTTAGAATAACAGTTTTTACCTCTACTAATAAATAAAAAAAGCTCCATTAAAAAACCATCTAATGAACCATAAGTATCGAACATTGTTTTTATATTTTGTAAAGTAATTTAACCACTAATTGATTATTCTTCAAAATAACGAAGTAAGACATTGATAACTAACGTATATTAGTAGAACTCTACTCAAAGACAAGCATCTGAGGAGTATATTTTAGTCTAAAATTACAATTTTTACCAGAATGAATGAATTATTACTACGTTCTTTTCATGAACCTTCTAAATAATTCAAAATATTAGACGTTTTTAAATCAGTTTTTAAAGTAACTCATTAATAAATCAAGAAGTTTTATGTTTGATATTTTACTGGTGAGATGCGTTCTATGTATACCAAAAATTTATTTCGTTTTTAAAAATTGTCTATGTTCTAGTAAACATAGCTAATAATTATTTTATCTTAACTATTGAATCATTTATGACAATACAAAGTATTAAAAAACTTATTTCTTTCTCATTTTCATTTATTCAACAGTTATATTAGGAATTTCCGTGATTGATTTACTATTCACTAACAGTTTATCTAAAAACATTAGAAGAAAGAGAATTACTATCGAAATGAATAAAGGTATAGAATATACCAACTGCGTAAAATAATAATTTTGCGCAATTTTTTTTAGGAAAAATGTTTTAAATCCAGATTAAAAATATCAATTTATTGCGCAAAATATCTTTTTGAGTTATTAAACTAAGTCTTTTTTTTATTGTTTGAATTTCTATAATTAATGTTTCCATCAAAAAAGCTTTTTTTTTTTTTTACATGAAATAAGAATAAATTCTTTTTTTTTTATGATTTAAAAGGTGAACAATATTGTATTTGAAAGCGCGTATTTATTTCCAAATTATACACTGAAATGCATTAAATGAATATATCTTTATGTTTATACCATATTAAATAACATGTAGATTAGTTATTAAAACCATTATTTTTAAGATAAAATAGTTTTTGTTAATCATTTGCTTCTCATTATTTAAGGCTTGTTAAAATAATTCAATTAAGTTCGATAAATATGCAAAAGTATAAAAAAAAATGAACAACACAATTATTGTAAGAAAATAAATATAACCAATTTATCTCTCAAAGCATTATTATTCATTATTTAGTACTTATGTTAAAAAATTAATTAAAGTTCGATAAATATAAAAAATGAACAACACAATTATAGTAAGAAAATAAATATAACCTATTTATCCCTAAAAGCAAAACATCAACAAAAAACACTGTCAAAATAATACGTAAATAACATCAAAAATGTTAAATCGAATGTGTAGTAGTCTGAGATATATTACTATATACTACGTTTCTCTTTCTAAAGTAGAATTTTTTTTTTTGTAATGATAGCGCACATCTTAAGGTTTGTTTTCCTTTACAATTTTCTCTTTTTCTATGCTAGGTTAAACACAATAAGCTTATTATTTATTTTTTATATTTGTTCTTAATATTTTGTGATTTGAATTTAATTTTTTTCTAGCGGAATATTTGGTATATTTATTTCAAAATTCATTTCTTTAGCTTTGATTGGTTAACTTGATATAAAAAAAAACAAATTTCACAGCAAATGAATTATTTTTCTGTTATTATGTATCGCATCGTTAATAAGGAATTAAAATAGGTTTTTTTTTATTTCGCTTAAGTGATATATATATTTCTAATATATCAAATTAAAATGCAAGTTTTAATATGTAATTTATAATTCGGCTTGAATTGTTTTAATAATTTCTAAACATACGTAATTTCTAAAATAAAAATTATCATTTCAGTTTTTAAGCAAAAATAACATAATAATAATTGAAATAAATAATTATTATGATATTTTTATGATAATTAATGATAAATTAAGAACAAAATTTTTGCAACTTTTTACTCCTGATACTAAAAAGTTATTTGAAATATTTGTTTTCTTTTACAAACTGAACAGTAAATTTAAAATAAATTGATAAAAATTATTTAAGAAAAAAATATCTATTCTAAAATTATTTTCGCTAATTATTTTGCAAGTGATCGAAGAAGGGATTGTTTTTGTTGTAAACATCTTTCACATTTATAATTTAGGCTCCTGAACGATTTTGAGTTACACATTCTTAATATTAAATTTGAAATAGATTTACATTAAGTAGCTTGATTAATAAAAATTGAAATGTACGGATTCTTGCTTCAATCTCTCTCTCTATTGAAACACATTTATAAATATTTGAACTTTTATACTTTTATACTATATATACAAGTACTTCATATTTTTATAATACAATTTGTCTTCTATGGATGACCGTATTGAATAACATATAAACATTCGAAACATAGACAATTCTTTATAATCTAATAAATTCTACATTTGTTCACATCGAATGACACTTTAGCCGGTTTTATTATTTCATTATTTATTAGAGCCGTGGTAGTCTAGTGGTCAAAGTAGAGGACTAGAGACCTGCAGTTTTCGTTCAGACGCGGGTTCGATCCTTGGCCACCAAAGACCCACCGTGTAGCCGAGGCTGATGCACGTTAAATCGGTTCGGGGTCCAAAGTCCTCCCGTTGGCGTTGTATGGATGTTAGGAGAGCGGGGTACCAGCTCAGGTGTCGTCCTCGTCACTTGACCGTGGTCCAAAATTACGAGGTCATTCGACATTAGCCCTCGTGTTGCTTCTAGTGCGACGTTAATAAAAAATAAACTGAATCATTATTTATTAAAGTCGAACTTAGTAGCAACAAAAGAGTTATTGGGAACCAGCGCCGTAATTTTGAGCTTCGGTTAAGTGACGAGAACAACACCTGAGCTGCCTGTTCAAACTTCCCACACCTCGTTAAAGAAAAGACTCGATTTCTTGACAGATTAAACATGCCTTATCCTTTCAGATGATGAGTTTTTAATATAATATGCGACCATTACTTTGCTACCGTAGCTCAAGTTATTGAACATTGATATAGTTTTAACGGGGTACTACAATTAAATTACTCTAGGTAAAAATTTAAAGGAATTAAACAGATATTTAATGTGTTTAAGCACATTCTGAATCATTATAAACGATATATATTTATATATATAGAGATGGTGGGGTGATGAGATTGTACATCCCGAATCTATTATGGTTTGATCTTACTCAAAGGGCTGGTTGTCTAATAGGGGTATTTCCATTAACGGATTCTGTGTTGCTTTTGTAGAAATTCAATAACGATGCTTGCAGTAGTTTTACGTAAGTTTATTAAATGGAGAGATGAAGAATGAAAATATATACACCAAGAGACGACGAATTGACCAGTTCATTGGAACAAAATAGATGACTGCCTCATTTAACCCATATCGGGGAAGGAGGCTGGAACGCGCCCTTGTGTTCGGAGTTGGCTTCCGACGCGGGTAATGCGAAAGAGAAAAGAAGCGGAAAGTGGTGGAAAAAGAACGAGAACGAAAGGTCGCTCAGAGTTGTTCTGAAATTGGTGGCGCTGCATGAGCTATCACATGACGCTGATTCGTGGTGCCATCTATCGATTATCTGAGGAAGTGGTTTTACAGTACATTGGAAATTAAAATTAATTATTTGATAATTATCTAAAAAATTCTTCATATATATATATATATATATATATATATATATATATATATATATAAAGAGAGAGAGAGAGAGACTTATTTTATCATTCTAGGAACTACATAATTAAATTCAAACTATAACAAATAATTTAATTGTATGTTATCGTACTGATAAAAAAAGCAAAAAGAAAAAAAAAAATCAATTCCATACAATTAGAAAAAAAGCTGCAACGATCTACTCCATTCACATACTTATGCTTATATCTTATATTAAAACGTAATGAACACTTCTATGCTTCGAGAACATTTTGTTACATAGAACGTAGCATTCGTCCTTCATTATTTAATCCCACAGAATATCTTGAAGTTTAATTAAATATTCAATAAATTCGTAAAATTAATTGAAATTACATCAGAATAAGAATGACACAGTTTATTAACTGCCTTCATAGAATATGTAAAACCACTTTCTTTCAAATCCCTCTTCAATTATAATATTCCTAGCTTATAATTAAGAAAATCAAAAGTTTTCAATACACTCGTTCTGGTAGAGACACTTCTGAATAAAACAAATTCGACAACTATTATTCTAACCAGAAGTTATTCTAAACAGTTTTACTTTAAACTTATTAAATACAATAATTCATTCACAGAACTGTATCAATCCAACAGCTTTTCGTTATCACCTGTTGTCATTTTTATTCCTTTCAATTCTATTTCACTTACATATGATTATCGGTAATTCGATTAATTGAATTTCTTTTCTTCATCTAATTTACTTAATCACATTTCATTCAGTTGGACGGGAGTTGAAATTGTACGCAATTCAAATAAATAAATGTCCCTATGTTCAGTGAAGATGAAACCGCGATTTGCTCAATGTTACTGGTAAAATGAACGTATCTGTGACGTTGACTAACTACAGTTGTAATAACTGTGCACACGTGATATCTAATCCTCTAGAGTATAAGAAATACAATTTTGAAATGAATACTTACAGTTATAATATACACTGGACATGTGAGCGAAGCTGCGTAACTAACTAGCAGTCAAGGTGAACAAAGTTTTGAATCCCCAAGAAAATCTCGGCAGCGAAAGTCTCGATCCGTGCCAGATTCTATAAAGTTATAACTGTCAAACCCTCGAATGTTGGATTAGAGGCAATTTACTGTAATTAGAATTCTTTCCAACTAACGAGACAACTCAGAGAGATAACTTAAATTTATTCTCATTCCTGATAAGCTGCTTTTCTGTTTTTATCTAAAGGTAAAACTTATTTTTAACATATCTTAAGCTAAGATTACGTTAAATAGTTAAATAAAAATAATTATTTAGTTTTTAGTATGTCTTGTGCGAGTGTCTAACTCATTAAGAAAGACTCAAGGTATTTAAAAAAGAAAGTATCAAAACTTGGTAACTTTTTCTTCTTGACATATTTTTCGTGATTATATGTGGTTTGCTTAATTTATATTCTACACAATACGATGTTTTAAATTTTTATGTTTTCGATGCCTTTATTTGATTCAAAGGCATTTTTTCTCATTACAATTTAGTTATTGTTTTTAAATAATACAGAACTAAAATTAATCCACTTCTACGTAATAAGGATTTATATCGTAGAAAAATTTCTTAAGAATGAAGAACAAATAAATAATTTCAAACTTTTGCTCTCAGAGTTGAATTTCCAAAAAAAATTGGAACTTTTGTGAGAAATTAATAGTTTATATGTATATAATATTGTGTATGTGAGAATATTATATTTTTCTCTTTTACTTACGAGGTCATAGAGCCCTGTGAACATTTTTTAATTATGTATTTATATTGTTTTTATTCACCATAATTGAAAACACATAAAATATGCTTTTCAGAGATTAGAACTTCAATTTCAAACAAAAATAAACTAAATTGTTATTAAAATATTTTAATATTTTAAATTCCTGCTACTTTTACGAATTTTAATGTAATTAAATAATTTTTTTTCATTTTCTTAGAAGTATTTCTTACAATTATGTGCATGGATTTAGTTGTACTAGTCTTATTTATATATGTACATTTTTTTTCGCTTTAAGACCTACAAAATACCTGTTACATCTAATTTTGTGGACTTTTAAGAAAATAACTATTTATCTAAATTCATATTTCAACCACAAAGTGATCTAATATGTTTTGGCGGAACATCGAAGAACATTATAAAACTATATATTGATAACAAGAAACAGCTCTAGTATTTCCATTACATTCTAAGGTTTTCATTCATTTTGCAGGTTTGTAAGCATGTTTCAATAAGAGTTTTATTCGTGCTTTTAGTCATAGATTCTAAGACTTATTTTATTGAGATTTGTCAATTTTACATCTTTCATGTTGTTTTTCTCAAGTTATGTTTGCAAATCTACAAGAGTTGAAGTGAACTGCATTATTTCATTTAGTATCAACGCAGTTTTCGGGAGGAGCCAAGAGTAAAAAAGGAGGGTGTTACAAGCGGAAGTGAACTAAGTCAAAAATGACACTTCTACTTAATAAGAAAACGTCCTCTATCAGTGATATTCGCTGCTTTTCTCGCTATTCTAACTTTAGAATACATTGAATAAGGCTAAGGATAATTTTATAATTCCAATCATTTCTTAATTGCAAATCGTATTTGCTTCCCGCTTCAAGAAAGTTAATAATTATTATTTTACTTACAGCAACCTGAGGCTCCTTTTCTATAGTAACTCTCGAGTAAAGATTTGGAGTTTTAATTATTAAATAAAAAATACATTACTAATAGTTATTTGTATTGTACGAAGAATTGGCTCATTGAAAAATGATACTATATAATTATTGTAAAGTCTTACCTCATAAGTGTATTCAATTCCAAGCTAACGGAAAATTATTTAAAAATTTGAAATCATTGGTCATAGAGAGCCACAGATCTTAATGAAAAGTCTAGTAATATTAAAATTTCTGGAATGTTACGAAAGAAGGTAGGTAGTAAAAGAATCTTTTTTTTTAAAAAAAAAAAAATGGCAGGCTATTTATATACATTTTGCTACATCTACGAAGATAAGATAATTTGTTACGTCCAGAATTCGCTAAAATTTATTTAAGTCATCTAAACTCAATAAAAATTCAGTCAAAAAACAACTAGCCTGTCAAACCTCTTAACTATATTTATTCCTAACCAAGAAGAATAAAAAAAATTTGGTTAGTGAGTGGCTGTTGAGTCTTATGGCGCAAGAGCCATGGCAGGCTAAACATTTACTAAAATTACAGTAGAAATTATATTACTTTAAAAATATGAAACAAATACAAGGTAATAAAAAAGATGATGGTTGAAATTTCAAATATGGTGCAAAAGTTTTTTAAATAAATGCAAACAAATTAGGGTGGTATTGGCGATTCCCCCACCTAGTTAGACATATTTAAAATTGATGAATGACAGAAAACGGGACAAGGATGATGAAAGACCAGGTAGCCAATTAAAATGATGAATTGAGTGAAGGATATGGCAGAAAGGAGATTTAAGAGCACCCTCCCCAGAACAATAAAAAATATTCAATATTGGTCTAACGAATGCAGAGCAGAAACCAATTTCTCGTTCTCAACTAAAGATTAAGTAAAAAATATACTTATCTAACTTATTCTTGAAGTGGATCCTATCAAGTCGGGAACAATTACACTTCAGCCATTACCAATACTAACAACTGACCACCGTGCGACCTACCGGAGTTTATGTCGTATGCCTACGACGCTATCTGAACTTCAACCTTATCACAACATAAGAATCTCGCTGATCTTATCACTCATATCCCCTACTCAATGCTCTTTAAATATTTTTTAAAAAATAATGCTGATTTACATAAGTCACGATTTATTCATAAGTCAGAATGATGAAATCAAATAATGTCATAGAAAAGCAAACAAGGTTAGTTGAAGAGAAATACGAAAGAGAACCTGTATTAATGTAAAGTTTAAATAATCATTTGTCATCATCTTTCTCTTTATACGTTAATTTACTTGGCTTCTAGCCTTCTACCAAGCGGTTCAGTATAAAATGACGCATAAAAAAATGAAAAAGAACCATAAATACAGAATTCCTATTAGCATTTATAGATCAGTTTCCTCTATCGGCTAGAAAGAAATTCGAAACAGCTTTTTTAGGATTCAAGGTATTGTGCAGGATTGTAACTTTTTAGGAATGTGAGTATTACAAGTATTGCAGTATGTTACTATAAGCTTTTGGATAAGATTTAAAAAAATGGTTATCGTTCCCATTACGATCAACAATTTTCTTCTAGCAAAAAACCACCCAGCTGTTGAAAAATTTCCAATATATCGGAGAAAATGCGTAAATCTCTAAAAAGGTTATATAGAAATATAGCAATGGTACCTTTTGATAAAATGAATTTCACAAAACTTTGTTTAAAAAAGCTTTGTTTATTTTTGATCAACCGTTCTCTATAAAATCCATCTTCCAGAACTCATCATACGTTATATGTTATATTTAGAAACGCTTGATACAGTTAAGAAATATTAATTTACTTATGATACGATAAGACTGCTTCAAAGTAACTTCATTGATAAGGTCGAGACAACCGAACGGTCATGGTATCGAATTCATGACCAGCGTTGTTTCATTCTAATAAACATCCAATTAAGACCACACCGTATTGTGCTATTGATACACGTTAAATCTGTCGCAATTTAAAACATTACGTTGGTGTGGCGTGGAAATTAGGAGAATGTTGCGCCGTCAAAAGTGACGCCCTCGTTTAACCATATTTCACAATTGCGAAGGGAAATTTTAATCTATCAATCAATTTTAAAAAATACACATTAGATAGTAAAATTCTAACATCTACATACACAGATTTCGAATATTATTTCCATATCAATAAAATTTAATTAAAAACCGCAAAACTTAATCTATTAACAATTAAATGGGTTTTAGCTCGTTTCCAATAAAACAATATACAATATGATATTTCTTTTATTTTATTAAATGCTTAAATAGATCTATAAGTTAAATAATAGTATTATGGTAAAAAATATAAACTGCGTTAAATAAAAGTCAAAAAGAGAAAGTTTAGAAAATTTTCAATTTATATTCAGATAAACACATATAATAGTCCTGTACGTAACGTTAAGTAGTAAATTTGTATATTCTAGAACTTTCTCTTCCAAAATTTTATTCAGTATGTGAGAATCTTTGAAGAATTTTTAAAATACAAGTTATCAGTCACAATAAAAGAGTTTATTCAGAACAATTCTATTGATTTTGATGTGGTACTGCTGATTGTTTGAAAAAACAGTTTCACGGAATATCCGTTTTCGTAACCGCAAAACTCGTTTTTATCAAAACTTATAATGTTTATTAAGTTATAAATGACCGACTGAGTTTTAATCTTTAAATACTTATTTTTAAAATATGAGAATCTACGATACCTTATAAAATATCATCAAATATATATTATTTTATAATTTTTGAGAAATATAATCTTTACTCTCTTTTTTGAATAAAAGTATTTCTGTCAAATAAAACAGATTTTCAAGAGTTAGTTTTTCTCATATGCGAACAAAACTAAATCAGATTTTAAATCACTAATATTTATGTAAAAGTATTTAAAAGGAACTTTTATACTTATCAGAAAGCATTGTATTTAATAATATATTTTTCGGTCTTGCTTGGCTAACACTCTTAAAATATAGCGTACATTATAGATTTGATTTTACCAGTTAAGATTCTGTGAAATTATTTTGCAATCTTTAATAAATACGTATTTAATGAACAAAAGGCATGCCAATATATATATATATATATATATATATATATATATATATATATATATATATATATATATATACGTGTGCAAAATTAAGAGAATTTGCCTATTGTGGTAAATTTCTGAAAATACTAATGGACAGATTTTAAATGAAATTTGAATGAATATACATTTACAACAGAGAAATAGATACACGATTCAAAAACCATTTTATGTTCGCATTGCTGTTAATAAATCTCATCAGGTTGTCCACATTGTGGTATTGAACAGAAGAAGAATCTAAATCCACATTGTGGTATTGAACAGAAGAAGAATCTAAATCCACATTGTGGTATTGAACAGAAGAAGAATCTAAATCCACATTGTGGTATTGAACAGAAGAAGAATCTAATAAGGTGCAATGTCCCCTCTCATAGCCAGACAGGTCGCACAACATGACGGCAAGCTGAACAGGTGGCAGTTGAGAAGTTCCTATAGCAGTCGATCCCACTCTTACAGCAAGGCAGTTATCAGATCCGGGGTGGTTCTCGGAGGAGAATGGCGAGATGCAATTAATCCCTTAAAGCATCCCAGATATGCTGTATAGAAGTAAGATACGAAAATTCGTCTGGATAACCCATGTGATGAATATTCTCACTTTCCAGGTAATCGTCGATCAACTGAGGCCCATGTGGTGCATAAACAGTAACTAATGAACAACTCTGTTCCTGAAATGTCAAACAACGGGCTCAAGATCTCTTATCTATACCCCATTGTAGTCAGGGTACCTTTGACAATCACATGTAGGAGAGTGCAGCTGTTCAACATACCTCCCCAAAAGATTACATGGTAATGACCTAATTATCTTTTTCCGTAATGAAGGAGGGACGTGTTCCAGGCAATTTCCAGATTAGGTATGCCAGGAATCAATGTCCAAACTAAATCTCGATAAATTTGTAAAACACTTGGTGCACCAACGCAGTCTGGTCCAAAGTGTATGTTGTCTGCATAATGCTAAATGCGCTTTTTAGTGTGATGGTGTGCGCGGGACGCAGACGGAAGAACATGAAACTCTGGTTTCGGTTACAGCAAACAGCTTACGTAAGCGTTGTGCAGCTGTAACAGTCGTGTATCACCACATTGAAAATATTTAAAAACTCTCCTTATTTCCCAGGTTTGATATAGGTCAACCTTGTCCTGGTTTTCTCGACAAGGATCCAGTATTCTGAAAGTATTTTCACAAATAGCAGACGACACTGGGTGTTACACTGATCTATGTAACTATCTGCACTAGAGACTAACGTGCCTTCAATCTACCAACAGTTCTCTACCTCATTCCATCATACTCATTTACTCGATATACCTTATAAAATGTACTCAATCCTTGCGAGAAATCCACTGAATGCAGGAGTACAAGAATACAATTCACTGCATATATATCCCCTCCACTTTAACAGTTCCACAGATAAACACATGTACGATTATGTATATAACCCTGAATTCCACTCGAAGGAATATTATTTGACTCAAATATTTGTATAATTCTTCGAAGGAATAATTAATAACTTTGGTTTAAATCATTTTTGTAAAAATAGGCATAAATTACAAATTTTTCTAATTTTGTACTCGAGTTATATATATATATATATTTTGATTTCAATGTATTAAAATTTTTTTAAGACTTCATTTATGTATGACAAATTTTAATACGCTGAATAGAATATTTTTTCGCAATCATAAAATGTACTTCGAGTTAAAGTTACCATATAACATGTTGTTTTAAAATAAATCCCTCGATGTATCTAAAAGTTTGAATAATTTTGAGACAAAGCTTAAGCATATGAAATTGAAATAATAACATTTTTTTTTCAAATATATAAGAGCCGAAAATTTTTATCAATGATTTGAGAAGTAATTAGTTCAGAAACTGAAAACTGGGCTTTTAATTGACAGCGCAAATAGATATGTTACTTTCAGAAAAAATTCGCATATTTATTTTTTTATAATTATTATTCCAATCAATGCAATAATGTATCATTGAAAAATTGAGAAAATTACAACATTTGTAAAAGCACAACTTGTTGCATTCCACAGAAACATATTTTAAATTTTTTGAAGTGGTAAATAAAAAAAATCGAATACTGTAAGTGAAATAAAAAAGGAAGATATATCGCTAAAAGTATTACATATATATACATACATTCCTAATTAAATACTAACGCAATCTACATATAACAGCATTTGTAGTTTTATCTTGTTCAATAAGTCATATTTTTAAAAAAAATAATCTACTATACTGAATAGAGAAAACCGATTAAGACCATTTCAAATAAATTCCTCTATTTGCAAATATGAAACAAAAAAATCAATCATAAAATGGTTTCTCAATTCCAGAAAAAAAAAACATTTCATTTCTTTTTAAACACGGTGCTTTACATGCAGTCTGATACAATTGCAAAGAATATTCAATAATAGAAAATGTTTCTTATCAGCGAAAATTAAATACTTCTACGCAATATTATTTTATATGTTAAACGCAAGACAAATTCTCAAAATGCTGCAAACACGTTTCTAATCACAATGGAATTTTCCAATTCTTTATTTTTATGTTTCAGTCGTAAAAAAAAAAAAAAAAAAATTCCGTTCCGTACGTTATTTAATGAAAAATTGCATAAAATATTCACGGTTTCAATTAGAAAAATCGATAAATTACTTTGCTTAATCACAGTTCTAATGAATTCTATTGTTTCGTGGTAGCAGCAATAAAAAGTAATTAGCTGAATCTTTTCCGGAAAAAATAAAATATTTTCGAGAAAAAGAAATATAATTCTATTTAACGAGCTATTAAAAAGATATATAACATTAGCGAAATAACATCGGAACACTTTTAAGACATGCATTAAACATAAGTGGTTTTTGAATTCTGCTCAGTTCTTAAATTTTTTAATTTAATTCATTGACGAAAGCTGTAAAAGTAAGGATTTTTTTGTTTAAAATTTACAGTTTTCCCAAACACACACTGAATTTAAGGTATAAGAGTTTCAAATATAATTAAATCTGCTTTTACTTCCGTTAATTATATATGAATAACATAACCCTTAATTGACATATATTTTGTGTGAAATTCAGAAAATTAAACATAAATGACAAAAATAAATAGTAAATTAAACTTAATTTACGAAGTAAAATATTATAATTTCGAGTGAAAAGTAAACGGAATTATATCAGGAACCAAATATTTGGAATCGTTAATGTGAAAAAAAAATTGCGAGTTAATATATTTTAAAATATTAATTAAAACATTCAAGAAAAATATTACTAAATAGTTACTTTATCAAAAGAATTAATTATAATTACAAGCTTATATTTAACGGTAGGATATAATATATTGGATATGAAAACAAAACTTTTTGCCCTTTTAATTAAAAATAAAGCAATTGTTAATTATGTTTTTAGGTATAAATTTCGTTACTTTTTCTGCTTAAAATAATTATTACAATAAATATATTTAAACAATAAATAATAAAACTTTTCAATTTCAATTTTACACATAAAAAAAATTAGAAAAACCCTATTTTTAAATTTATTATATTAATACGATTTCAGCAAAACTCTATCTTTTAAGCGTGCATAATAAAATTAGCTACAATAAATAATGCAATATTGTACTCGAAATATCTATAAAATATACAAAAAGTCTTAAGAAATATCCATTGCTGTATAATTTTAGAATCAAAAATTTAGTTACAAATAATGCATTCCGTAAGAAAAAATTTTAAAAGAATTTACCCTACCTGTTATTTCTTGCACCACAGCGAAAGCTGAATTAACCATATAAATTCCAATCGCAACTGCTAGAATAGATGTAGCCCTTTTGAAAACCATTTTTCGAGACATTTCAATCACTTTTTTTTCCAAATATTCACAAAAACAATTATGATAAAACAGAATTCCTTTTATCGGATTGGCAACAGTCCTGAATCACACAATCCCAGCGAAATCCATTAGCAGAACACACAATCCGCAGATCACATCACTTCAGAATAAAAAAATATTCTAAACTTTCGGAAATATTTATTTTTAATTAATTTGTTTCCAGAAGGGGAAAATTCGAACGGAGATAGTTCGATTCAGCAAACGATCCTCCGAAGCGCAAACGGTTGCACTCAATAGTGTAAACTTTTCCGATTTTGCTTGTTGTGGCTCACACTCTAAAACAGGGCAGAACTTGACGGGCGCCCCATGCACTATACCGCGTATGTCCACATATGACCCCGACGGAAGAACCGATCTTTCTGCTACGCCACTGCTTCGGAACTATTAGCGCCTAGATGGCGGGGTTGGCAGGCTTGGCGTGTTATCGATGACGTCCGAAACTCGCCAAGTGTTTTAAATGTGGTACGGGGGAATATTGTTATAAGAAAGAATTTTATTCGGTTTTGAGAGAGAGAGAATAGAATGTGAATTAAAACAGAGAAAGTATAAAGATTATTTTTTAGTTGCGAAAATAAAAATTGATTTGAATTTAAATTCTGTTACTTGAGATTAGTTCTGAATTTCAATTTTACAGTTTCATCCGAAATGGAAAGTTATATTACCTTTTATTCAATGAAAATTTAAAGAAAAGTTTCAATTTCCAAAAAGGAAAGAAACCAGAAGAAGGAAATTTAAAAGATTTTTTCCCCTTTTGGAATCACGGTGAATAAAATTAATTTGTGCGATGAAAATTAATTTTTGACTTTACTCCTAGCAAATTTTGAAACTTTGTTTTTAAGTAATAACACTGACGTTAAAACACCATTTATCTATTGAAATAATATTTGCATACGGTGTATTTTTACGTAACTTTGGAAACTAAACTCTCATTTTTAGAGCTGCAGCAAAAGATTAGACTTTATCTTTTACCTTTGAAGATATGTGTAAATCCCTAAAATTGAATTTTTTAATATACAATGCAACTTAAAATTTTATTTCTTTTATCATGTTTAAAACAAAGGTGGAAAATCCTAAACAAATGTGTTATCGTTTTATTTGTAATTTTAGCTTAAGATGGATTATCTGAGATAATATATCAAAATGCTTTTTCCCAAATTTTCAGTCTTAAATAATGTATTTTCTTTTGATCCCATAAAATGTCACACATTCAAATAAGATTAGTGGTCATTCATCGTCACTCCTCTCAGAAACACACCGGATTCTTTATTTAATACATTAAATATTATAAGAGACCTTTGATATACAAATAAATAACCTAAACTTCACTCGGAAAGTTTTATTCTAAATTTTATTCACAATCCATATATATATATATATATATATATATATATATATATATATATATATACATATATATCAAAATTAGAATCCACACCATACACACACACACACACACACACATATATATATATATAAAGCAATGGTTAATTATGTATTTAGGTATAAATTTCGTTTCTTATCGTGCTTAAAATAAATACCACGATAAATATATTTAAACAATAAGTAATAAAACTTTTCAATTTCAATTTTACACATAAAAAAAATTAGAAAAAACCCAATTTTTAAATTTATTATATTAATACGATTTAAGCAAAACTCTTTCTACTAAACGTACATTATAAAATTAGCTACAATAAATAATGCAATATTGTACTCGAAATATCTATAAAATATACAAAAAGTTTTAAGAAATATCCATTGCTGTATAATATTAGAATCAAAAATTTAGTTATAAATAATGCATTCATATATATATGATTGTGGAAATTTTGACAATATTTCTAATTAACTTTTTTATAGGCATTCTCACCATAGTAAAAAAAAAAAAATTCTGTAATTTTTCAGTTAAATGAAGACCATTAGACCAATTGCCTATTGTAACGTTCTGACAAGAGGAAAATTAAATGATATATACAGTGGTTCAAAAATTTTCCCCTGGCTATTTTTAGACGCTTTTTCGTGAGCTACTAAGATCTTACTACCTATATTAAAATTTGTAGGTAAAATAAATTATTATTAATACATCAATATCTTTCTTTATGTACTTAAGTAATTGTATACATGGAATTGACATAAAAATAGTTTCAAACAGGAAAATTCAATAAAATAAAAGTAAGAATGACAAGTGTGACGCTGTTTCTTGGCTAAAAAAAAATTATCACTCTAAAAGAAAAGAAAATCCCTAAATAATTAAATCCGCGTTATTAGATTTTCAATCTCTTTCTATAGCAGCGACTCTCTTCTACAACAACGTTAGAAGTTAAAAGGCCTTTCGCAACCTGTCTTTTTAGCCTGGTTGGTAGGACCGTCAACTTCGGACCCACTCTTCCAGGAGTCGAAACAACGCTGCCGCATCAAGGTCGTCAACTTTCTCCCCCTCCTAGGGGTCAGAAAACCACCGGCGACCGAACTATATTTATTTTTTAGGAAAACGGTGATGAGATCTTGCTTCAAACTTAAAAGTCGTGAGAGGAGATATAAGAAATTTTACAATTTTTTGAACTTATGACGACACGACAGCTAAAAATTGATTAGTGATGTCCTCTAATGTCTTTAAGTGATAGATTGCTTGAAAGTTCATTTATATATTTAGCATCTGATTTCGGCATTTCCCTCTCGGATTCTACTATAGTCACGAACTCGAAAGCGGCATTGTTTTCGTCGAGTCTTGGGTTCGAGCCCGGATGTCACTAACGATTCATCGCGTAGAGAAGCTGATACTACGTTCAATGTGGTCGAAATCAAATCTCCCCGTGGCCATTGTGTAGAAGTTTGGAGAAAGAGATACCAGCTCCAGTGTCGTCTTATTTACTAGACCGAGGCTCAAAAATAATGAGGATCATCACTTGAAGCTCTCGAATTGCTTCTCAGGGCGATAGTAAGAAAACAATCTCATTACGTCACGCTTCCTATATCCTAATATATTTTGCATTATATATAGCGCATTTTTGAAACTTTATTCACACTTTTATACCTATGAAGATAATATTTGAAATATTACAATCTAGATTTTGAGAGGTAGAGATGTTGACTAAGTATAACTGATCTGTACTAAATAAATACTCCCACTAATGATGGTTGATTTTATTAACGTTGTACTAGAAGCAATACGAAGACTTTGGCGGTGGAACTCCGTATTTTGAACCACGATTAAGTGACGAGGACGATATTTGAGCTGAAGCTTTCTTTCCTAATTTCCACACCACACAAAGGGAGGATTTCGAGCCTCGGCAGATTTAACGTATATAACCCCCTGTTACTCGACAGTTCTTTATTGGCATCAAGGCTTGAACCTACGAATCGACTACATCCACCGACCTCAAGTCCGCAACAATGACCCATTAATGAAAACTGAAGTTTAAAGTATAATCTTTATGTGATTTAATTGGAAAAAAAATTATATTTTAAGTGTCGTAAATTGAGAGAAACTCTCCACCAGAAATTGCATGTCGTAAATATAACATTCTATATGAAACAACTTTAATAAAGATTCGCTAAATAAAGAATAAATGAAGATTTGTTTTATCGTTTGCCTCATTTATTACAGAAATAAACCAATTTTACTGTAATTGTTCATTAGCATGAAATACATGAATATGAACATGAGAAATAACATGAGTGTTGTTGATGATGAAAATTTGCAGTTCTGAACCTCAGTCAAGTGAGGAAGACGAGATCCGATCTGGAAAATGCCTCTCTAAATTTTTTACCTTGATAGTGAGAGGACTTGAGACCTCAACCAGATTTAACGTGCATCCCCCTTCCCCGGCTGCACGGCGAGTCTTTAGAGACGACCCACGACTGCACAGAAAAAAAAAAAAAAGAACACCTGCCATTTGGGAGTCATCGTTCCATGGCCATTAGAAAACCGTGGCCACAAGGATGAAAGCAAAGCTTCAGTTATTTTAATGAAATTAAATTAATTTTTGAGTACAGAGCTATTTTAATTATTTTATTAGTCAAATTATACCATTAGTTTTATTTTTAATGCATAATTTATATAGTCTCAGTTTATATAGTATATTTATATATTGACTGAAAGTTTATAATTTTCGTTGTCAAAATTAATTTTCTCTCTACTATTTCGGCCAAGTGAAGTGAGGATAGTCGCTGAACTGTTGATGTAGGAACATTAAGCTTTCGCGAACTTTTTTCCCAAGTAATATTAAATTATGATTTTTTTTTCTATAATTTTAAAAATCTTTAACACTTGTTGTCGGCAGCAGGTGTCTTATATAGTTTTTGTACTAATCTAAATAATTTTTCAAGACGTTTTAAAATTGGTTTAAAGATATTAGATCGAAAATATATTGTTTAAATACAAAACAAATTTTGAAAATATGACTTGCTTGGAAGAAAATGACCAATTTAATTTTAAACTAAGAGTAAAGTATAAGCCAATAATGAACAGATAATGTTTTTTTTTTATTGAAGGTGAAAAAAATACCATGAGATTTAAAACTTTGTAAGTGATACATTGAAGAAAAGTTTACATAATATTATCAAATGAAAATGAGTAATTTGAAAACAATGGTTTAAAACATATTTAAATACTTTCATAAATATGTTCAATACTATTTATAAGCAAATGATTTCCTTCAGCTAACGAAGTTGCTTAGTTCTCCGTTACTGACTACATACAAAATTTTGATGTTTAAAGTTTTTGCTACTTACCACTTGTTCAAAATTACGAGTTTCACCACCAATTGCCATCTTATTAGAGGATTTCACGGAAAGAGATAACTAGGAACCCGTGGCTAGAAATTATTTTACCAACTGGAAAAAGTAGTTTTGAAATATTCTAAATATAGTAAATTTTATTTGTAGGAGACCTTAGATAGTAATTTTTTTCCATTACGACGTTTAGAACAAATCACAGAAATGGCAAATTCTATCAACATTTTGCAATTTATGCATTCCTTTCTAGAACAAAGTTTCCCAAGTGATGGGTTACGACATAGCATTACACCATTAAAAAGTATCACCTGGTCGTCCTGCCTTAGCTTTATGATATTGTAAATCGCAAAACGATATTTTTGCGATTAAGATGCAAGATATTTTTGATTTTTTTTTAATAATTTAAGTCTGACATTACAAGGTAACAATGCTACGGTTTTTAAAATTCAAGAGAACGTCTTAACTGCTCCAAAAAAATCTCAATTGTTGGTCTTGTCCTTAAACGAGGTCACATCATGCTGATAATTACAAATCTTTCATAAAGCTAACTGAGAAGCTAATTGAGTATAATGCAGAATCTAAGCTGAATGATATTTCTAATGCTTACAAGAAACATCGTTACCAATTGACAAATCTTAAGAAATGTTTACCTTTAATAAACAACAACAAATAATAATTAAGAAATCTATTTACTTTTAACGTAGAAATAAGAGAGAATTGCAGAATTTAAGTATTGACTATTTAATTGGACTGTCCCGTGTAACACAATATTTAAAGATATATATGATAGAGTACCAATAATCAGGTTTTGATTGTCTTGTCGTCAAGATCACCCAACTTTAGTAGAAAATGCAATAAACCTTTTGATATCAATAGTCCCGACCTATAAGTGTGACGCAGGTTTTCCTAAAAAATAAATATAATAGCAATTTAGAAAATGAGCATTGGTCCTAATAATTCAGTTATTGTCTTTTCATTCAAAGCAAAAGTTCTTAGTTAGCAAGACTCAGCTTCATATTTCTCAATAATATTTTAGTATTATTAAAGTTTCCCTTATGAAATAGTTTTTGTAACAATTTCACATTAGTATTTATTAAAGTTCATGACATTTACATTGACATCAAAATAATAGTTTATTTTACATAGAAATCTTAAAATACTCGATACATTTCAGGGGATAAGGAAAAAGAATCTTTAAATTAACCAGGACCCATGAAAAAAAAGTTTGGGAAACATGCTCTGGAAAGAGGAATTCAAAAGTAAACATTAGTTTTCTAAAGGAATAAATTTTTGATTGAAGCAAAGAATAGAACAGTAGGTAGCAAAAAAAAAAAAAAAAGAAGAAGAAGATTTCTTTGCAGCATGATCAAGGTTTCACTCATACAATTTGAAGAAACAAGATAACTGCAATTATCACAGTTAAATTAATAACTTGGGAATTTATATTGTACGATGATTTAATGAATATATCAAACAATTTTCTTCAATTTTAAAAATGAACCTAAGATTTAAAAAAGAGCAATACAAATCCTATTTTGAAAATTACTGAAAACAATTTCTTCCTTTCAAAGAAAGATTTTAATAATATTGATTAGAGGAAAATAATTACTGATGCTAATTAAAATTTATTTTAAACTTAATGATCGAATTTGTTGCCTATCAAAAGAAATGTTCTGTTTTTGATTCATTATTGTATTATGTAATTTAAATACGGGAAAATAATCCATTCTATATATTAGTTCAATAACGTATTAAAATAATAGAGGAAACCTAAGTTAATCAATGTACTCTCAATAATTCTAAGCCCTTATATTTTCCCCGTATTCCGAATATAATATACTTTAGTTTCCTGGGGAATATATTTTGTATGTTATTTGAATTTAATTATGCTGAGTTTTTCAGTAATAGGGCTTTTTTAATGATTTTTTATGCAATTATAATAGTATATATATATATATATATATATATATAAGGAAAAATTTAATCAATAAATGCAAACGGAATATGTATTTAAACTAATAATAATAAATTACAGAACTACAGCAAAATAACATTAACCTAGTTTAAAATGTAAAATTAAAACTAGGACGTAATTCTACTACTAATAAATTAATAAGCAAACAATTTCTAATTACGTAACAAAATTTAATAAAATCAGTAAAATATAAAATATAATTAAATGAAATAAACTATAAATTAAAGAAGAGAAAAAGCCTAAGATTATATATATATATATATATATATATATATATATATATATATATATATATGTGTGTGTGTGTGTGTGTGTGTGTGTGAAATGCCTTTCTTTGAAATAGTACTATTTCATTAAGTTTCAAAACAATCATAGCCAATTTCATGCTTCATTATTTATTTTATTGTAGCGGAGAGAAAGATGGAGCATTTCCACATGGCGGGAGACACAACTCCGCCGTTGGATAAAGAATACAAAATTTACAGATAGACAGAAAAGCGAAGAATGTAAGAGAAAGACAGGGCGTTTTCCCTCTGCAATATAGTAAGGATTTTTCTAAATAGACGTAATAGAACATGTGTTATGAATGGAGGGATCTCGATGGATTCTAAGTGTAGACATAAAGTCTTGTAGGGATCATCCCTACAGATCTGAAGCCGTGGGAAAAAGCTGACATTACAGGTTTTAAAAGCACGTGATTGCATAAATTAAGTTAAAAAGGTATGGTATCAGGAAAACAAGGAATAACTATATACTTTTTAATGAGAGAATGAGAAAAATTAGGAAATTAAATTATTATTATGAGAAACTAATATGAATTAAAGTTAAGTCATTACACACACTCATATATATATATATATATATATATATATATATATATATATATATTTACAAGTATTAATGAAATTCATTTAAAACTAACAACATTTAAAGCGAGCAGTAAAATTAATCAATAAATAATTACCTAAAAAAAGAAAAAAAATTTATGCGTATATAAATAGATGCCTAAGCAAATAAAGCAAGCTTCACTGTTTTCTCTGACATAAATATACAAAACAAATTGTACTTAAATTGAAATGTAGTGAAAAGGAAATAAGGTAGGAAAAAGAACGAGAGAAGGGAAGATGAGAGATAATAAATTAATTTTTGGCAATAAGAAAATAGAAAATATGATGTGCGTGGAAGTTTTCTAGATTGAATAGTTAATTTTGTGAAATAAGGATTTAACGTTGTTAGAACAATTTCGGGTGGTATTCGTATCTTATTCCGGTAAGTGTATTCTTTGATAGATTATAGAATTAATTTGTACTCGAGGATAGAATATTAAATGTGGAGAGTATCCCCTTATTTCAAGAGTAAATAATAAATATTTTTTGGAAATAATTCAGTTTTTTAATAAATTAGTTCGAGCTTGAACTTAAGTGAAATTAGGATCTTGTGATTATCATTAATATGACCAACGAGACCAGTAAAAAGTATACCGTTAAAACATTTTTTTTGTAATCGTATCCAGACAACCATATCAGGATACATAGAGATAAAATATATTTTCGGCCATTAGCTACGTTCCAAATTATGATATTATGTTAAGGACTGTCTCGTCTTAACCATTTTTGGAGTATTCTCAAAAATAGTTCGAATAGAGTCATTTTTCTTAAACTGAATCGATAATCAAATTAAACTTTTGATTATTACACATACCGTATCACGTTATACTGAATCATTTTATACATTAGTTCTAAAAAGTTCTTAAAACTTGTTAAGAGGGCACAAAACCTTAAAAATTACCAAAATTTGCAAACAAATTTACTACCTTATTTTAATTGCCTGGATTCTCTAAATATTTATATAAAATGTTATATTGTTAGCTACGTTGTTAAGCGATTAATTTAAATTTGTTTAATACAATACCAAATTATTTCATTAACTTATTAAATTTTAAGCTACTGTTTTTCAGCTTTCTGTTTTCATGACAATCATGTATTTAAAATACTATAGTTATTTTATAATCAATGTAAAGTTTTTAATTTTCTTTCTAGGGTGTTTCGTTAAAAGTGTTTGATGATTCTGTACTTATAATAAATTTTTATATAAATAGTTATTCCTTAAAAATCCGCAAAATTAGATAAAACCTTTTTGCATACTGTTTTCACAGTGTCTGATAGAAGAAATATGTAAAACTATGTATAATACTAATTTAACTAAACACGAATAATTGAGTTTGAAATGAGAAATGAACTAAAAAAGATTTGTATGGGAGAAATATTTAAACAAAATGGAGAAATATGTTATTTATCAATATCAAAATTAGTAGACGTAATAGAATTTTAAATTATTGAAATATAACTTTTAAAAATTCAACATTTAAAATAACTGTATATTAGAAAGTAGTTTTTTTTTATATGGATAGTTATGTATACTGAAATATGCTGAAAATAAACTCTTTTCTTATAAATATGTAAAAAAAAATTGCCCTAAGGCCAAATAAATTAGAATTATTCAATGTCCATAGTCATAGGATTACCAACAGGTCGAATAGATCCATAGGTGTCAAATTAAATATTTATTCTAAATAAATTTATAAAATTTATCGCCTTAGAACTGAAAAAGAATATTTATTATTAAGTATTCCGTCTATTTTAATTAAAGATATTGATACCTCCTTAATAAGAAATGATTTTTTAATTATTTGAAACACTTTTCTTAATAGAACCATCATCAAATTATACTTTTGATCATTACATGTCATATGCAACACAATTCTTATTACTTATTTTTGTTAATCATTTTCGTACATTGAATCTGAAAAACTGTCGATCAATTTTAAACTTGTTAAATATTTTCCCGACCTGATAATTTTAAATTTGTTTTCTTAAATGAAAAGATTTTATTATGCTGAATATCGTCCATTTTAATTAAAATTTTGTGCATTAATAACAAGAAAATACTTTTATAAGCATTCAAAACTATTGATGATTAAATATTATGATCATAATTTAAATGTTTCAAAATAAGATTTAAGAAAATAAAATAAAAAATTAAAATGAAAAAATAGCATTAACATCCTTGCACTTTTTATTTCCCTCTTAATAGCAGAGTGCAAGACAAAATATTATATCTTAATTGAGCTATATATTAAATTCTACACAAAATAAAATATATTTTTCTAAACAAGGTTGCTTCTAATACAAGCTTAATATTAGAAATAATATAATATACTTAGAAATTTAATTTAATTTTTTTTTTATTTTAGTATGAGAAAATTCAAAAATTTGGACAAAGAATTAAATTCTGATGGCTTCTATTATATTGAAAAATACGTAAGTGAATTAAAACTGTTTGTAAAGCGAAATAAATCTGCAGAAAGGGTAGAATAATTAAAAATTATACAAAATGTTTGAAATGCAACTTTGTATACTTTGTACAATCGAACTCTACAATGAAGAAGAAAGACTATTAATCCACAATGAAGAAGAAAAAGACAATCAATCTGCAATGAAGAAGAAAGACTTCTTTTCAATCAGGTATCTGAAAAAGAGGTTGGAAATTCCTTTAAGTAAAGACAAGAAAAATTCTGCTAAGTCTTCAATGACTTTTTTAAGAGATAAGAGCATTTTAGAATTTATTTAAATGATTTGTGTGGTAGAAACAAAAAAAAAAAAATATTTTTTTACTCAGTGGTAGGATCTGAGATTCATAGATTTGAAAGTAGTAAAATGAAACCTCAATGAAATAGATTTTAAAATAATCACTGTTTAAATGTACTGTAAATCCTAAATTAATCCAAATAATCGGAGCTCTAGGTCGTCCGAATTAAACAAAATAACCTTTAAAATGAGCCAAGGTACCTAGTTAAACACTCTAGACAAGGCATGGCCAACCAGTGACCACATATAGTTCGCCCGGTTACAATCTGTGATTCTTACAACCAGGTTTTATGAAGAAAACTGTATACTTTTTTACAGCGTTTTTATGTATTTCACTTGGTGTGTGTCTGTGTGTGTATCAGTGTGTCCTCAAATTTTCGATCGTTGATTTAACCGACTTCCCATCAAGCTAGAGCTATGAAGTTTTGGAAATTGTTCTTACTCGCCTAAGAATGCTATATTTAGACATTCGCGACATAGTTTTAGCTAACATTTCAATAATTTTTTGGGGGGTTACAGCTGCACTAGGATCGATAAATCCTTCGGTGTCAAGGCTGGCATTGCGAATAAATGCCATTGAATAAATAAAAAAGTTATTTTTAAAAACGTTTGTTTCTTATCTCGAATTTTTGTATATAAAAGTGCCAAAGAACATCCCATCCTGACTCGCTCGCATCACATTCCACTGCTATAAAAATTTATCAGCACATTGATTCAAATACAGTCACAATTTTTCTTCTATATTTTTATTAAGAAACAATTACAAATTTGAACTCATTTTAAAAAGAGCGCAAGCCATCTTGCGTGAGTGGGTTAATACATAATGTCTAACTAACCAGCAAGCCTTTTGAAAACCGAAGGTGGGAATTACAAGACGCAGAGAAGGAATGCGACGCCCGAATCACGCAAAATAGAAGCAGGCACTCTGTCTGCTGCAAGTCTAATATATCTAACCCAGAAGAATATAGTTCCAGACAGACTGATTGCTTGGTGTTTTTTGCTCGGTGACAATTTAGAACCATCATTGAGTCGTATGTGCAGGAGAATTTTCAAAGTTATATATATATATATATATATATATATATATATTAGGGCCATCAGAATAGAATACGTGTCAAAATGCGACCCGCAAAGTCTGTTTAGGTTATACAGGTCTTCCCTTTATTATAAGAGATACATGTATATTGCTGTAAGACAAAGCGAATTGATACATAAGCGCATAAAGAAAGATTCAAATCACGTTATGTATTTTGTAGCAAAATCTACTTAAAACATGAGTATCCAGGTTCTACATCAGTGATCGTATTTGAAACGCTCACTGTGTGACATTGGGCTATTCACGGTTTCTCTTCACTAACCTTGGGGACTTTTAATTAAGATTGATTGCTTTTGCCAAACAACCTTTGCCCAACCAAAAATGAAACGTGAATATGCAGATAGAAAGCAGGTAGAAATGAAGTGAAGCGTGAGAGTTAGGAAATATATAAATTCCAACTGAAAGTCGCGATAGAGATGCTGAGGGAGATGCGATAGAGAGGCTGAAGGAGAAGTGGAAAGAGAGGTTGAAGGAGGAGTTGAAAGAGGTGGAAAGAGAGG
>BMAW01018836.1:0-11152 GCA_019974015.1 Nephila pilipes | reverse complement strand
GTGGAAAGAGAGGTTGAAGGAGGAGTTGAAAGAGGTGGAAAGAGAGGTTGAAGTGGATGATTAGAGTAAAAGTAGCTTGAGTCAAGAGGTTTAGTTATTACAGTTTTAAACAGTTGATCCAGAGTCTGAGTTGCAGTCGAGGAAGGATTAGTGGTAAGAGTCTGTTAGATTATTATTGGTGGGTTGAACAAGGTTAGTAGAGCTTTTCCCCGGGAAAGCATAAATAGTTGTTGTTATAGTAAATAGAAGTTAATAAATTCCGTAAATATTGTTCTAGAGTCTCTTTGATTGATTATTGTGTCTTAGTGTTTAATAATTGAATCTAGCTAAGGCACAAGAGCCAGCCCGGATCGGGCAGGCGTCACAACTGTTCTGAAGTAACTCGTCCGTTTAGATTTCTTTCAGAGTTAATTTGTGGAGCAATTAATTGATACAGATGCCTTAATTGTTCGTAATATCCTAGTGTAGTCCATTGCTGTTGTGTTGAATATATTTTATAACAATACTCAATTGGTCTTCAATTTCACTTTGTTTTGGCTTCTTTTGGAACGACTTCCAAAGAAAAATAAAGGATAATATGGATTCTGTAAAATGAAAGATATGAATGCAGATTTCATAACCTTTACAATGGTACGAGACTACGCAGCTTACAGTCTTTGCTGCAAACTTAGCAATTTAATTTAATTTATTTACTATGTATTTTTACAATTATTGTATGGATTAAGCAATGTCCGAAGGAATGGCGTCCAGATTAATAAGGTATTAAATATATTAGCATTAAGAAGGTTTTACTGAGAAAATATGAGTATTCATGTTAAGTGTGACTTCAAAATGCTTCGAATTTTGCATTACTTTATTTTTCTGTTAGAAATGAGAGGGATCCACGCTGATTCCTTAGATTGAATATTTAAAAAAAAATTGTTGTAAAAAATGCTGTAAAACTTTTGATAAAATAGTAAAAAAATGCTATTTAATAGAAAAAATAGATTTATTTGAGTTTTTCCTTTTAAAAATGTTTTTTTAAAATTGTTTTGGTATGATTTTCTCAAAATTTATTTCCTCCTTAGAACACATGTTTCAATAGTATAAAGTAAGATTTTCCCTACACTGTGAACTTAATTTTCATTTAATAAGCCCGTACAAATTTTAGATATAGCGCAATATTTGTATACAGATTCAAGGAACATTGAGTGTAAAATTTATTTTTGAAAAAAGTTCATAAAATATATATTTTGAAACCAAAGTATATTCATTGAATAGAATGTTATTTTTATAAGTACTATGCAAGTTTTCAAAGATATAAATGGAGTGAATTATAATTACTCCATTACCTTCATATATATTAAAATAAAGCTTATAAAGCCATCAAAGTTAAATGCAAGCTACACCTAAAGGTGAGTACACGACCTACAAATTTTAACGTAGACACTGGCTATTAGTTGCTCCTTCATAATAATTTATGTATAAATGTGATATTATCTATGCATATATATATATATATATATATACATATACACAAAAATAGAGCCAGGCGTTTCTCTCTTAAATAGCGGTGTTTTTCGATAAGAGGAAAATACAGAGGGGCCGGTATTAACAGACTTGGACCTTAAATAAAGGTGCCACTTCAACAGAAGTGTATCAAATTCAGAGGTGTCTCTCGTAAGATGTACAACTACAATTGTATTGTTTTTAATTTAAAGATAAGTTATTGCTTAAACAAGGCGCAAAGTAAGCTAATTTTTTTCTTGTCGAAGACTTCTCAATTACCTTACCAGCAATATCATCTGTATTTTATATTTATCTACATATAATTCAATAGTTTTTCTGAGAAATGTAGCTCTTCAGATCTCTAGACATAATTAATATAACTTATAAGAGAAACATTTTTTTGTGAATTTGAAAACTAGTGTCATATTCAGATCGCGATCAATTACAATGTTAATTTTTCATTTAAACGTATAATTAGCAGTTAATTTAAATCGGAAATTTTCCTCTTGTACAAGTGATAGTCATTTCCTATCAAAATATTTTAGTAAGATATTATAAAACCTAATGAATTCCAATGAATTGATTACGTAAATTGTGTTTAAGAAATTAAAAGAAGTTATATTAATCTAAGGTATTCAAAAAATATATAAAATAAAAATGATATTAAAATAAAATATCTCACATTGTAATATATATAATGATTTTTTGTTTTCCCCCCCAAATTATTGGAGTGATTTTTTTTTGTTTTATACGCCCATTAGAACAAAACTCATTGGCGTGCTGACCTCAAATTTTGAATCACTGAAGTCAAGTGATGGTAGGATGATTCACCGAGCTGGTCCACCTTCTCCAACAACCGCACCACGCCAACGGGAATTGGGCCCGATCAGATGCATCGCGATCAGCGCCCGCACGGTGGGTCTTTGAAGCGCCAATGATCAGACCACTAAGAAAAATGTCGGCCACGAATCTGAAACTTACTAGCAGGTCTCCAGGGCCACGTGGTGGTGATTAAAATAAAATTATTTGAAGGATCAATTTAAAATGATTTCTATAATGTTATCGTATTCTTCCTTGTAAAATTTATTTTAAGATATAAACTGTAAGACCTGTGATTTCTTATTCAGATTCATTATCCATGAGTAAGGACTTATCATATACGTGTGAGACACATAAATGTACACAATTTAAATTTTGAGTCGATACATTATTCATATTTTCAAAGCAATGGATGAAGTGGGTGGAAATATCTCTGCTTCTTTTCATATCAATTATAAGTCGCTCAGATCGTCTCAAGACAGACGTCATTTCGTTCCTACTCCGTCCGTCATCGTCGTGCATCTGTCCTCTCTCTATTTTTGTTTTCTTCTGCCGCTCACATATTGAGATTTTATCATGCTTTAATTATGAGTTTCATCCTGAATACCTGCGCCTGTTGTCAGGTTTATATTTTGATGGGAGAAGTTAGAAAGGTCATCCTGCCTCTTATGCGGTTTGGTCACATTAGAGAGTGGAGAGGTCATCTCACACACACACACACAACACACACACACACACACACACACACACACACACACACACACACACACACCACACACAGCACACACACACACACACACACACACACACACACACACACACACACACACACACACACACACACACACACATAACGCACAGCAATATATATATATATATATATAATGAAAAGTAATATATATATATATAGTATCATATATATATATATATATATATACGTCAGTCAGCTGATCAGAGCGAGTACTGAAAAAATAAATTGGGCACCCACGTCTTGAACTTCCCGATATGCAACAGGCAAAAGATCAGATCAAATACCCATCAAAACAACATGCTATTCCACTGCAGTTTGTGATCTTCAATTATTTTGTTCGATAACATATAACCAAATGTATTGTATTATCTTGAGATCTAGGAACTTGAAAACAGCATAAGATAATTCTGAAATCTCGCATTAATGGTTCCATAACCATAACGGGGGCTACCAATTCTTGAGCGAATGTAAGTGTTCTACTGTAACAAACAAACCATCATTAAAAATAAAGGACATGAAAGCGTATACCTCAGATGAAATAAGAAGCACATACCAAATGCATATTGCAAACAATTCTAAATCAATCAGGACATCCGAGAACACAAATCGTTTGGACCATTACATTACCCATCTGTATAGTTACCTGATGGCTACATAAATTTGGTTATTAATCTATGGCTAGCTTAAATTTTTGCACACATTTGCTTCATCTAATCGGGAACTATACATTTTTACCTGTATACTCATATATATTGGCATCAAGTTACTTCTTTTAAAAAAAAGAACAACGTTTAACCTATAATAGTAGTATCAGTAGTTATTAGAATGACGGCTATACAAATACATTATAGCACTTAAATATGGTCAAATTCAAGGATTTCTGACATTTAAATAGACTAGTGCAAGCCGCCAAGGTGCAAATGTCTAATAGGGAATCAGTGACAAAGAGCATTAATAACATCAATCAATAACTCTTCGGTGCCAACAGTAGAAACAACATTTTTTTGATTTTTTTTTTGGTCAATCAACATGAACACTTTTTGTTAATCGCAGCGCTTGGGTGATTAAATGTTCAAATTACTTTTCCATATCTTTTTTTTTTTTCGGTTTTTCATAGAAATTTTTGTGTTGCGTAAATACCGATAAACAGCTTTCTGGAATCATCGACTGTTGCTGCTTTTGTTCATCAGAAAGTCAATCGATGGCAATCTCACTTGGAAAAAAACCTTTTCACTTCTCAAAAAACTTTTTCGATAAATACACTTCCATATGATATCTGTGTCATCTCAGCAATCTCACGGAGCTTCACTTTACGATCTTTCATTATAATTTTTGTCACTTCACTCACATTTTCCGGTGTAACGGCTTCCACAAGTCTACCCGAGCGTTCCGCGTCATTTGTGTCGGTACGACCACGTTTAAACTCGGCAAACAACCGACAAATCGTTGCTTTTGATGGACAAGAGTCCGGGTAACATTTTTCAATCCATTGTTTCGCTTGCACGGTGTTTTTACCCATTAAAAAACAATGTTTTATCAGGACACGAAACTCGGTTTTTTCCATTTTTTAAACAAACTACAAAACGACTTTACTCCAACCTCGATAACTCAGCTGTTCCTGGTCCGATCGATTTAAAATTTTGACACGTTTCAAGCAAAGGTTCGTACTCTAGAAAGACCTGGTTACTGGTTTACTACGAGCACCATCTCTGGGTTAGTCTCGGGAGTTATTGATTGATGTGTTAGTAGTCAGGATCGGTGCTGTTTGCATCGAGTCGTGGGTTCGATCTCTGATGCCACTTAAGACCCACCGTGTAGCGAGCTGAAGCACATTGAATCTGGTGAAGATTCCAACATTTCTCGTTGTCATGGATTGGAAGTTTGGAAAGGAAGGGAGGAGCTTATGTTTCGTCCTTGTCACTTGATCGAGGTTCGAAATTGAGAGGTCCGTCGCCAACAGCCCTAGTGCTGCTTTTCAGAGTGAAATTAATAAACAATAACATCACATATGTACACTTTACAGCGTAACCTAAACTATTCCCATATTTATCATTGTGAAACTGTTACGTAATTCATTTGATGACCAAAATAAATTTAATAAAGTGCGTACATCTAGATTCGGTAAAAGAATGTGCAAATTAAGTTGAATATATTAGAATCATTATTTAATATTATTTGTAGCTATACTTGTTCAATAAATTATTAATAAAAAACATGGATGTTTCGTAGATTGATACTGAACTTCCAGGGCTGCACGAGACGATGAAAAATTTGAAGGAAGAACATCTTTGTTGCTGAGGAAGTATTCTTTAACCTCGTTCTGAATCGTATTGTCGCTTGAATATTGTCATTCTTTTAGGGTTTCCTACAGTTAAACTAAGACTGGGGTCGCCAAACATTTATGATTATTGACCCTCCCCGCCAAATCTTATAATTCTCTTATCAACCCCCTCTATAAAAATGATAAAAAAAAAAACAAAAAAACAAAACAAACAAAAACTTACCTGTTTGATTACTTAGCAACCCTGCAGTCACAGAGATATCAGATGTATTCCATTCCAACAATACCGTCTTGCTTTGATACTGCTCAAAACCCAATACTGACATATCATAAAATTCTGCTTTTTGGAGCTATGAAGCATTTAGGATCGTTCCATTCGACGTGACTTTGATATCAAATAATTCATTTATTTTTTTTCGGTTTAGTTGTTTACAGGAAATTTTAACTTATAACTTTAACTAAGCCTTTTTTCTCACTTAGCGTATAAAATATAGGTTCATTTTTATTCGCTTATTGTTGGATTCTTTTTTTCTATGAGGAGTTTCTGATTTCACAGAAAAACCTCTTCGTTTCTTATTTAATTATTCCATAAGAGAAATAATGCTAGTAAAAAGAACCTAGTCTAACTCCACCTAAACTTGAAAGTTTAATTTGCACGACATCTAGTTTTGCCTTTATTTTTTTGGAATTCAATGATTTCGATTAATAGAATGTAACTTAGATATTAAACATATGTATATATATATAATGAATCGGAAAAAAAACAATTACATAATTATGGGATTTTGGCTAATTTACTTACATAAATTAAGGATAAGTGACATATTATTCTTTGAAGTTAAAAATAGTTTACGTAAATAATTTATGAACTAAATTTATTTTATTTTTTAATTCTTAATCTGTAATAGTTTTCCTTCTCGAAACCTTACAGTTTCATTTCTAAAAGTAAAATTTTTTACAGTATAATGAAATAAACAAATTTTTTTTATTTTTATCGAGTCGTATTTAAATATCATTTAAAAACAATTTTTTTTACTTTGTTACTGCTTATGGATTAAATGACTTAACAGGTAAATAAAATAAGTATAATAATGTATGTTATCTAGCTTGAATAAATATCTGAATGAAAAAAATAGACACGATTATTTTAATAACATGGTTCTATTTTTTTCAAAAAAAATAATGACTTTCTTGTCACGCTTTTTTAGCATTAGCAAGTTTGGAAGAAACTTACTGCTGTTATTTCTGTTGTACAAAAACAAAATATGTACATTAGAAGTTCCTACAATGCAAAAACTATACGCAGACGTAATCCATATAGTACAGAAGGAAAAAAATGTAGAAAGAACATTTTATTTGATACAATTCATTTGTTGTGGAAAACGGAAAGGGTTTCATTAACAAACACATTTACTTTAATAAAACTCGTTGCATTAAGGCCTCTAATGACTGCTTGTAAATCTTTAAGGAAGGGGGGGGGGGTTGGAAATCTTACAAAAGGAAACGATTTAGAAGAAACCAGTAATTTAGAAGAATTTTTTATGAAGGACATGGTAATAAAAGAAATGTACACAAAATGAAATAATGATACGGAATTGTACACAAAGTATTTCACTATACATTAGAAAAAATAAGTCTAACCACATATATTTTTTTTAATTTTGTATACAATCAAAATTACAACAAGGTTATATGTGGCTAAAGTAATCCATTTTTTTTGTAAATAAAATTTCACTTCGTATTAAAATGTTTGTAAAGCTTGAAAATATGTTTTGTTTTAAGAAAATATGTCATTGTAACATAATTGTTCGATAATTTTTATCTCCGTTTTTATTTAATAAAAGTTGCTTTCAAAATACAAAGTTGAGAGTCCCAGATGTTTGAGGAAAGATTTGCCTGCAATAGAAAAATGCTATCTCTAAAATATGCAATAAAACTTCTTCTCTGGTTATTACGAATAGTATTTTAAATTTAATACAAATATAGATATTTCTAGTACGATAAGGCATCTCTTTTCGCAATGAATGTTGAAAATGACTTAATAACTATCCCAAAGACGAATTCTTTTTGATATAGTTGGTAACAGCACAGCAAAAAGCAATCGAACAAGTTTTTTGCAGACCGACATATCGATGTCTCGAAACGGTCAATTGGTACTGATGACGCAAAACTTCAATACAAGATGGAAGCTCAACATATAACTGCTAGTAGCATGTACGTCTGACTCAAAATTATTGCCTCTGTGTGTTTAACTAAGACAATCACGCATAAATCACTACTAGTTATATACGACTACTACCCAAGCGTGAAATAGAACTTCCAACTCATTCTGACACCCGATGACGTCAATATAAACTGTCCAAAGCCAAACTCATGCAACAAGGAAGGGATCAGTAATGGCAGTAAAAGTGACCTTCACCAAAAATATTGCTCAAAATGTTCTTCTTCACATCAACACGATGATAGTGGAGGGGAATATGTTGCGGCACTTTTCAATAGTGGCGATAGGTGTTAAAAAACATCTTAATAACAACCTCGAGAGTAAATCTCTTTTGTTCTTGATCAGAGATAAGCAATTGTTTTGTATCAGAGGCTGTTTGCGGAAGTGAAGGCAAGTGGTAAGCCTAATCTTTTGAAATGATTGCATTCGTTGATTAACTTTTATTTCAGAAAATATATAAATTGCACTAAAAAATAAACAAATATAAATTTCAAACAATTGTGGCAGTTTTTTTCAGTTTCTTTATTGTGCTTATTTCATATTACCTATCGTTGCAAAGGTATTAAATTTTAGAGCGTGTAATGAATTAAATGTACCAGCCCCACTTTTCTGCAATTTTTTGAAATCAGGTGTGAGATTGTTTGTAGAGATTTTTATTACAACCTGCTAAATAAAGTCTGTCAAAAAACATCTACATTTTTTCTTGTTGACCTTCGAAATAGAAAACTTTGCTCCTAAACGTATGTTGAGCCAAATATAGAGAACATCTTTCTAGCTAATTTCATCATATATGGAATTTTACAGCAGAAAAAGTTTGTAAAAGTCAACTAGGGTCACATCATAAAACACTTCCTTCACAGTTTGAACTGACTACTTATCAATAAGTTCAAGCCGAAGTATCTCAGGTGTGTCAATATCAGTACAGGTGGGATAAGAGAACAAATTTAATTTAGGCTCGTGACGGCAAACTATGCCTGTTTGCCTCTTGTGCCATAGCTAAACTCAATATATTAACACTAAAAGTCAATAAGTTAATCAAAGAGACGTTAGACCAATACACACAGTATTTACTGGTTGATTGCTAATATAACGACAATTATAAATGCTCTTCCGGATAAGGTCTTAACTATATTAACTCGATCAACCAGTAATAAACTAACTGACTCTTACCACTAAGATCACACTGAGACTATTTTGACTTCTAGCATACATTAACCAGCCGATAACTTGTAACAATTCCCGGCTCCGACATCGACTCCGTCTCTCGAACAGTTGCCGAACACTAGAATCACTCAACCTCTCCATTGCGACTCTCAAGCTGAGTTTATATATTTCCTAACTCTCCTGCTTCACTTCATTTCTACCTGCTTTCGAATTACATATTCACGTTTCATTCTTGGTTGGGTAAAGGTTGTTTAGTAAAAGCAATCAATCTTAATTAAAAGTCCCCCTGGTTAGTGAAGAGAAAACCGCGAATAGCCCAACGTCACAGGCTCAATTTTCTTAAGTCCTGGAATATTCTTGCGACCTCGTCCTAAAAACTCTACAGACGATCCTTAACTCTATCAGAAATACTTTCAGGTACATTCTGTTTTCCTATCAAAGGGAAATTATTAAAATTGCCTTCATCTGCTTGCCTTACAAATAAACCAAGTTTCACTTCAAATAATTTTACATTAGGGAAGAAAATCTTGGTTCAAGGATCATTTTTCTGAATGTCTTGGAAGACACAGGAAAACCACTTAGCTGGCCGCAAGTGACCTACGGTTTACTATTTGCCCTTATCTGGATTAGTTGATATATGCTGCAAAAAGTAATCGCACAAGTTTCTTCAAACCCAATGGTCACGTTTTCAAAATGCTGTCGACAATAACAGCGCTCTCTCGCTGTGGGGTTGAAAAATATCCCTTCGATGTGGCAAAGAATAAACCTCAGTCAATGAAGAAAAGTAATTTTTGATTGAATACCAGTTTAATTTAAAAATAAGAAAATCAACTGAAACTAGCATAAGGTAACTGAGACATTTAAATACTTCAATATTTATATTTTTCAGTATTTTTTGGTTAAAATATATGTTGCTCCACTGATTCTATGCATATTTATATTTATAATTATATTTATATATTTAATATTTATGAGAATTTTATAAATGTAAAGTTAGAAAATTGAATTTGAATGCTGAAAGCTAACGTGCCATGTAATAGAGAAACATAGTACTTTTCATTTTCTCATAATATGAAATTTTAAGATTCTGGTACTATTCCCTTAACATCTGTCTTATCCATACAGCTGATAATTTTCCACTTTACAAATTGAGTTATATTATAAACGGTGGACTTATTTTTTCAATCATCCAGAAATTATTAAATTATAAACTATTTGTAAAATGTTAAGGAGAAATATGAATTACGAAAACTGATAAAAATTAAAGTTTATTACATACACTTATAAATTTTTGAATTATAATTATTTCCAGTCTGTAAAATATTAAAATTCTTCGTACTCTGTATAATTATTGAATTCTATTGATTTTATATAATATGTACCAAAAGATAACTTAAACTTAAGAAACGTAAATAAAGTTGTTGTTTATTAATTGTTCCTATATAAATATGTAAATAAATTACGATTTTCTTTTCAGATATATAAGTATACAGGGAGGTTATTTAAATTGAAAAAAGGAAGATTATTTAAATTGAAAAAAGGGAGGTTATTTAAATTAAAAAAAGGGACGTTATTTAAATTAAAAAAGGGATGTTATTTAAATTAAAAAAAGGGAGCTTATTTAAATTTCGTATAAGTTAAAAACTTCTTTGCTTTTCGGAGAAGTTTAAAATATTTTAACCGATAGTGAGTTGAGAAAGTAGTGCACATATTACAAAATATAATGCAACTTATTTTTTTTTAAAAAAAAACATACAGTTTACTTACAGTTGTATATCAAAGTTTGTGTGAGTTTTAATATCCCAGTAAGAAGCAACACATGAGGGCTATATGCGAATGATTTTGAAAATTTGAACCACTAACAAGTAATGATGACTCACCTTATCTGGGTTGATATACATAGGAGTCTTATAATTTTCATGATCTTAAAGGATTTTGGATCCTTTTGTTTGTTTTCTTTATTTTTCCATCTTTAATTAATTTACATTTTGAATATGGAATTTTACTTGCATTTGGATTTTACCATTAGTTATAAGGTTATTATGTTAAGTGGGATGGCATTATACATAATGCTTGTACATCCATACATTTCTATAGAAAGCCATAGCTGCAATTTAAATTCTTTTATTTCCGTTTTTGACATTTTGTCTCCTTTAAAGTTTAGCTTTATCTCTTTATTACAATTTTGCTGTCTTGTTTTTCTTGATTTAACTATTACGTATTTAAGTAACTTTATAATTTTACTATGGTAACAACAGTGTTTATTAATTTACAAATTTAACTTTACATTTCAGTTATAGATGAATAATTATTTTTCTACATAGTTTTGCAATTTACTATTAGGTTATATATATGTTTATTAAGTAATTTTTCTTAGCACCCACCCTCTCATATATATATATATATATATATATATATATATATATAT